>OY751431.1:5398119-5998119 GCA_963565745.1 Phengaris arion
GACTTTCTAAACAATTGTATATTATTATAAAATAATTGTAGTAAACGTATCAATGTCCAGAGCGAAATATTTGTAATATGTGGGTAAAAAGGGTACGGGCATTATGCCTGTAGTTTGTTATTATTAAAAAAAAATGCCTTTGGCTGCCGTGGATATTTATAAATTGATCTGGAGTAAAATTCCCAATGCCCTTTATATGAATAAGGTTTATAAAGTTTGATTCTCTTTTTAATTGATTCAGAAAATGTTTCATGTCGTTGTCACTTACTTTTACGGCTTGCAATGGACGATCTATTAAAAATCATAATGGCACGCGATTAGTATTATCTTTAGTGGTATAGTATTCTGTATCCTACTATTATTATAAATGTGAAAGTTTGTGAGGATGGATGTTTAGAACTCTTAAACGAAAAAAATACTAAACGGATTTAGATGAAATTTGGTATGGAAGTAGTTTAAACTCTGGATTAACACATAAACTACATTTTATCCCGGAAAAAGTACAGTGTTCTCATGGGATACTGTATTTACGCAGAGCCGCGAGCAACAGCTAGTTAGTTACATATTTTCAACTTCTTCAACAAATAGACATTAAAAGGTACTTTTAATCGCAATCTTTATAAACCACCGATAGAACCGCTATCGCATCCGCTCCCGCGCCTCTCCTGCGCGTGTGCACTTGTAATCTCGTAGAAAATGCACAGATCCCTTACAAGTCGTCCGCGATTCGATAATCGGCGGAATAAATATTTCATGAGAGCCGACACGGTACAATTGCCACATTGTTCCCTCTGAAATGCAGAGAAAGTCTAACAAATACTTTACAAAGAGAAAATTGCTAATACATGACGCATAGTAAACGCTACCTGTATAATTCTCGTCCTAACTTAACCTCGGCCTCGGTACAGCAACGTAATCGATATTTTTGCACCGGTTTTTGTGAGGCCATAGCATCACTTTCATTGTGAGACCACAGCCATGTCCATTCGCACTAAACCGAATAATGTCTCGCTCACTATTAATTTAAAAATAATCAAAACAAAAATATTAAGTTACCCCCGAATCAAGCAGTGACCGAGCTGATGATGATGTATTATAGCTAAGAACACTCTCATCATGTCAGCTTTCAAACAAAAATAATTAAATCAAGATCGATTCGTCCGCAAAAGGAAAAGTCTTTTCAAAATCCCACACGATGGACCAAGAGCATTATACTATGGTTCCAAATTACTAGGGGATATAAAACGCATGAATGAATAGCCACCTGTTCGCAAAACAAGAATAAACTTTCGAAATACTATCCACTTCATGCATTACAGCTGAATAACTAGCGACTGACACTAGCACAGCTCAAATTCAAACTCGAAAGACTAGAATAAGCGTTATATTTTTGACACGGTAATTAATTTCGGCAATTAATACAGGAGATACAACGTCGATATCGTCGTAAACGCGTTTAACATCCGGCGTGCCGATCTTTACGCCGTCGTAAACTGTCCAATCACGACGGACAGACGGAGAGAGAAGTGGATTTATATTTATTATACAACTAGCTTTTGCCCACGGCTCCGCTCGCATAAAAACAGTATCCTACGGGAACATTGTACTTTATCGGGATTAAAAGTAGCCTACTACTACCATACCAAATCGGTTTAGTAGTTTTTTTGCGTGAAAGAGTAACAAACATCCACCCATCCTCACCAACTTTCATATTTATAATAATAGTAGAGTAGTTTAAGGATATTTATTATAAGTGATGCGGGGCCAAGTCTACAACACTCCGTTTACTTTGAGTACAAAAAAGGAAAGAATAGACTTCCCTTTTGGTCTGCTTATATCTCTGAGGTAGAGAATGGTGGTATTGAGGTAAATCAGTTTGTGGAAACGTCTGCTTGTTTGTTTGCATTGAATTGCCTCCGAAACTACAGGACCGATTTTAATAAATGCGGTGTCAATAGATTCGTAGTCGGGTTATAGTTTTTTTTTTTAAATTAAGTTAAGCCGTTTCGACACTGCTACAATGATTAGACTGTTTGCTTGTATCTCTGAGGTAAAGAATGGTGTTATTGAGGTAAATCAGTTTGAGGAAACGTTTTCTTTTTTCATTGCATTGAGTAGACTGGAAAACTACTGGACCTTTTTTGGATTTTGATGAAATGCACATATATCGGTTGGACCTCAGGGAAGAACATAGAAGTGGAAAAAATTAAGAGCAGTGTTAAAGGTGTAATTGAGAAGTACGTAGTGCACACATTTTAATAATTGCTAATTTTAAACCCGACACTATAATATCACAAGTAATTAATTCAGTTGGGTAGTTTCTAAATGTGAGCCTTTTACTTTTGAAATGTTTTAAATAAATTGTCAACAATATTATGTTTAGTACCAGAAATATTATATTCATGTCATCGTAACGCTGTCGTTTTTCAGAAAGGTAAAAATATTAAGATGTACCTAATTCACTTGTGTGTGTGAGTGTAGTTTTTATAACAAGCCTGTTTGCTGCTCGGGGGCAGCAGTTATCTGCGCTTTGTGTTACTCTCGGAGATATAGATTCATTTACATTTTATACAGCCCTTATGTGAAATATGCATAGTAGAATAAATAAGTATCATTAAATATCAAAATATTTTATTTTATGCAGGTATTCTTGAAGAGAGTCTTCTTATTTCTTTCTACTACTTAATTGCATTTACTTTGGAATGAAGATATGAAAATGTAGATTTCATAATATCTGTTTTCTCCCTCTTGTTAGTAGTACTAGTTACTATTAGTGGTACATAGATGTAGTATATAGTTGAAGGTAGCATCATAACTTTTAAAATGAACATTGTATGTATTTTTTCATTAACATTTCAAAACTAGGAGTACCTAATATTTTCGAAATAGCATTCTTTTAACAATTAACACATAAAATATATAAAGCGTCAATAACAATAATCATTATGGGAAACATTACGCGCGGTATAAGATATCTTTAATCCTGTATTAGGTACGCTAATCCCCGATAAACCATTACTCTCAGTGAGACGAGCGCATTAGCCGGGGTCTATTAATATATTGTTAATTTGTCTATTGTAATATGGTAATATAATGGAAACTTTATTATGATTCATGATAGATTAATTAAATATGAATTATATATACCTATATGAATTAGTATTTAAGTACAATATAATATTGCAATTTATATAATATAGCAATGAGGATACAAAATTAAGAAACAAATATAATGTTTATATTGCTATTTGCTAAAACTTAACTGGGCTCTAATATTTTTTTAAATATGTTGTTTGCTATTTCCTATTCCCCTTTATTAATAAAAATATTTACACCACGGCGGCTAACGGCTAATCCAAGTTGCTGTCTTTGTCTGACAAGTGGTTTTTCCAACCTATTAGACAAAGTCAGACAGGTTGGATTAGCGTATCTGTGGTGTAAATACTTTAATTAATAAGGGGGTATTCTTTTTTGGCAGCATAATTACTAAAATATTTCCTGAAACGTAATTGAAATCAAGTACAAAACGAGAATACGCAACAAAAGGATATTGTGTACAGTAATTGTTCGTCTGATCTCCGCCGCCGGCTACCCGGGGACTGACGGTTAAACCAAGGTTCAATTATAACCGCGCGTTAACCCTCATATTTACTTTAACTGTAGCCTTTCGGCGAATTAGTATGGCTACATTTCGCTGAAAGGCTTAGGTGCAATTATACTTCATAGGTTGAGTGCAGAAAAACAATTTATCTAATATAATGTTTAGTTAGTATCTACCTAATATAATATAATATAATATTATAAGTTAAGTATATAAGTTGGAACCTAATATTTTTACGAAATTCGAACACATTTGTAGCATATAGACCTTGAATGATAAATAAATTCATTTTAATTAGATTTATACATAATCAAAATAATATGATATGATAATTTTCGAAGTTTTAGTACAAGAATCTGCTGTTCTTGACTGAGAAAACGTACTAAGTTACTTTTAATTTTCCGATGTTTAAAGTCTCTCATTGAATGATGGGACGCAAGTGTTGAAGTTGGCAGTGCTTTATAGAGCTTGTTTCTTTCGGCGAGCGAGGCGAGCGAGCCGCGGCGACTTGTTTGATTTTTTTACGAGCGAGCAAACCAAGCAACACCGGACTACATAGTAAAATATTTACTGTGACCGGATGTGTAAACCTTCTCACGCCAATTAAGTAAGTATATGATACATCCTTGCACTGCAAAGTACATGACGTGGTCGTAAATATAAAAAAAGAACGTAATAGATTATATTAGTAATAGACATCATAATTATTATAATGTAACGATAACTCATTAACAAAATTCCATTATATTTTTTTACATTTTACTAAGAATTAAAATTAATTTTCTTTGATAAAAAAATGAATTGAAGTTGCTACTGTTGTAATTAAAATTTTACTTTAAAACAGTTTGAAGTTGTTTGAAGCCATGTTTCTTCAAAACAGTGCCCAATGCATTTTGAATAAAGTACGGTCTATGCTAAAAGGTCTACAGTGAAATAAACGTATAATAGCTTTCATGAATGAAATTAATCGACGCGTCCTTCATCATTTTTAATATTCTGTGTTTCTATCTGAGGGTTGCAAAGTCTCAAGGGGCTCGGGCAAAAGGAAAAAGTCAAAGTTCTAAAGTCTACATACAAACAAATTTTGGGCAAGTAATTAATACATGGTAGCCTGTGTATTACACAATGAAGACATTATTCATGTAATATACGAGAGCCTATGTATTACATGAAGAAAACATTATTTATGTAATATACGAGAGCCTATATTTTACATAAAGAATACATTCATTTAATACATGAAAGTCTATGTATTACACAATGAAAACATTATTTATGAAATACATGAACGCCTATGTATTACATGAAGAAAACATTATTTATGTAATATACGAGAGCCTATATTTTATATAAAGAATACATAATTTATGTAATACATGGTAGCATATGTATTACATAAAGGAAACATTTATGTAATACATGGTAGTCTATGTATTACATAAAGAAATCATTATTTATGAAATACATGAACGCCTATGTATTACATGAAGAAAACATTATTTATGTAACATACGAGAGCCTATATTTTATATAAAGAATACATAATTTATGTAATTCATGGTAGCATATGTATTACATAAAGGAAATATTTATGTAATACATGGTAGTCTATGTATTTCATAAAGAAAACATTATTTATGTAATACATGGTAGCCTATGTATTACATGAAGCAAACATTATTTATGTTATACTTAAGCTACCATTTATTACATAAATAATGTTTTCTTTGTGTAATACATGTTAGCCTATATTTTATATAAAGAAAACGTTATTTATGTAATACATGGTAGCCTATGTATTACATGAAGCAAACATTATTTATGTTATACTTAAGCTACCAATTATTACATAAATAATGTTTTCTTTGTGTAATACATGGTAGCCTATATTTTATATAAAGAAAACATTATTTATGTAATATATAATATACGGGAGCCTATATTTTACATAAAGAATACATAATTTATGTTATACATGGTAGCCTTTGTATTACGTAACGGAAACATTATTTATGTTATACGAAATATATATAAATAAAACTTTATTTATGTAATAAGTGGTAGTCTATGTATAACATAAATAATGTTTTCTTCATAAAATAAATACATATAATAAAAACATAATTTTTTCCTTTATGTCATAAAAGAAAACTTAAAGAAAACTTTAAAAACAATTTGTTTGAAACATAGGCTAACAAGCAATACATAAAGAAAACATTATTCATCTAATAAATGGTAGCCTATGTATAACCTAAATAATGTTTGCTTCATTTAATACATAGGCTACGACGTATTACAAAAATAATGTTTTCTTCATGTAATACATAGGCTACAATATATTACATAAATAATGTTTTCTTTATATAAAACATAGGTTCCCATAAATAATGTATTGCTTATGTTATACATAAATAATACATGGTAGCCTATGTATTACTTAAAGAAAACATTATTTGTCTAATACATAGGCTTACATGCAATACATAAAGAAAACATTATTTATATAATAAATGGTAGCCTATGTATAACATAAATATTGTTTGATTCATATAAAACATAAGCTACCATGTAAAAAAAAATAATGTTTTCTTCATGTAATACATAGGCTATCATTTTTACATATATAATATCTTCTTTATATTATACATAGGCTACCATGTTTTACATAAATTTTGTATTATTTATGTAAAACATAGACTCCCATAAATAATGTTTTTCTTATGTTATACATATTTATGTAATATATTGTAGCCTATGTATTACATAAAGAAAACATTATTTATGTTATACTTAAGCTACCATTTATTACATAAATAATGTTTTCTTTATTTAAGACATATTTTATATAACAAACGTATGTTCATCGTTACATTTATACCCGACTACGGCGAAGCCAAAAGGAAGGGTAATGATTTTGGCAGTCTATGTATGTATGTATGTTTGTTCCCTCGTAGCGTCTAAACTAATGGTCAGATTTTTAATAAATGAGGTGTCAATAGATTCGTAATAATGCAGCGGGTAACATGTTCGATTGGAAAACGGAAAAATACGAAATAAAAAAAATTGGTTAAAAATACTATAACCCGACCAAAGATTCCGAAACAAAAAAAATATTCAGATAGAAATCCAGACATGCATAGGTACAAAAATGGTCAAGGTAGAGCTGTGGTCGCACCTACTTTATAAGGTTCGGAACAGTCGATGTCTAATCGCAGCCGTCTGTGTCTCACTTGGGGTATGCATGTGTATGACGAATTTACGCATTTTCTAGAAACTTCTCTAGGCCTTACGGTCAGCTCACTCATAGACACGACGCATCTCGGTGTGGACTGACACTTAGGTGCGACCACGGATCTAGCTTGACCATTTTTGTGCCTATGCATTTCTGGATTTCTATCTGAATTATTTTCTTGTTTCGGCCTTTTTAGACCCCTTTTTTTTAAGTAGTCGGGTTATATTTTTTTTATTCTTAAGTGGCTTAAGAAAAATATCTTTCAAGTCGCAAATCCAAAATTTAAACGGAAAATACTGCCGTGTGCCTTATGCTGACTCGCCATCAGGATTCAGGAACCTCAATAAAACTAGATTACTCAATAATTATAAATACAAATAGTGAAAGTGGTTTCATAAAAAAATTAGTACACCTTTTGAAATTAATATTTATAAGCTACTTAAACTTTAAAAATACATTATATCCAACACATAAACCGACGTCGTGTTACTTTTCGCCATTGGTGGACAATAATTGTCAATAAAATATAACGCTTGTGTTTACGAGTATATATATGCGCTTGGGCAGGTGAAATTTTACGATGTCGTATACCACACAGTACAGTCGCGATCAGTCGCAACTCGCAACTCGCATGCGAGTCATTCAACATTCAGTCAGTCAACTCGAAGTCACGAAAAGACGTACCTATCGTTTGAACATTTTTTTAAAATGGCGGGTATTTCATTTGGCGCTGTTTGTGATTTTACCTCGTAAGAAGAGTTTCATTTGTATTTTTTATAGCGATGATTTCATTTATATTTTGTTTAATAAAATAAATATCATAATATTATCCACTATCTACGAGGATTTCAGCACAATTTAAAATCTTTTTCAGATGAAACAAGTTGAAATTGTTGAGGCAATCCTGGCTTGATTAAACGCCAAGCGGGTCGGCACTAAAACTAGTTGGTATTCATGGCTTGCCAAAAATTACATCTCTTTGGACGCAGCTCAAAGTGTTGGGGGAAGGCCATCGAACTGTTACGTGTTTTCGTAAAATTGGGGAGAACTTTTTTTGCAAAAACACTGTTTCCATAAGGATTTCAAAGTTACATCATCCATACGATTATACTTTGTTCGGATCTAATTTTATATTTTTATTTAACTAAATGAATGTGTCATTGTGTTTCTTTATTGCATAGTACATAAGTGACACTTAAATTGGTGGCTTCTCTGTCTATCTCTCTATTGTCTTCTCGTATATTTCCAGATCTAATCCTTTTTCAGATGCAGATTAAGATCTGATTAGACTTTTGAAAATATACGACCTGTTAGTCGCTTCTCTTTGTTTCAGTGGCCACGCTGTAATAATTGTAATATGAGGAATTAATACTATAACAAAACCAACAGACATAAAAGTTAGACTGAATGAAATACGGAAGCCATCTAGACTGTAGTGATTTTTATGACTAAGGAACTGTAGAAAAAGGACAGCTTATACATACACATTCAGCAATTTGTCGGCCTGTGGCAAGACATGCGCCTAATTAGGAAAGCTACACCAGCCGCGCCAAATAAAGGAAACGTGGCGGTCGACCAATTAATTCTTGGCCGGTAAATATGGCGCTTTTTAGTTTTTGCCGGTCGCAGTTGCGGAATGTGGCGTCAAGATTGATTTTATAAAATTATCATTCTCTGACTTTCATTGCGGTAAAAAAGTGCAGCTAATATGTGTCAGTTGGAATCTACCTACCTTTAAAAGTTAAAAAATATAAGTAGGTCAATGCGGTTCAATAGTCAATAGTCAAATTATTTATTCAACTTGGGTTTTTACAACACTTTTTGACGTCAATTTACAATTCTGCTTTATAATAGTTACTTATTATTACTCGTATTTTAATATTAACATGGTCATTATTCTTATTTAAATTCGTACATATTATATGTAATTTTTTATTTAATTAACATAAACATTATATTAGCATATTATATCATATCAGGTAGCCAGTATCATCAGTGTGCAGAAGCAGAGTGCAGATTTAAATTACACCCATACATCTTTGTCATTAATATAATATTGTATCTTATAATATGATTTTGATATTAGAACTCCTTTAACATGCTGCTTAACTTAGTTTCAGTAAGGTTAGTTACTTTCGTTGGTATTTTATTATAAAACCTAACACAGTTAGCCATAAGTACATGATTTTTTAGTTTTGCTAAGTCTATAAGTTGGAACCTGAAGCTTATTCTTATTTCTAGGTATGCCAAATTACATTTTGAAAGCCAAATTACAAAATAGTTATAATTTATAATGAGTGCACAATCAATACAGCTTTTCCCGCACCGCCATTTTGGAACATCAATTATTATTCGAACATGTTCGCGTCATTAAAAATTAATCATTAGTTAATTTATTTTTGCAATCACGAAGGAGCATAATTAACGAAGAATCGGCAGGTGATTTATTATTTACGCTTACGGTAGTATTAAATTGTAAATTTTAGGTACTTAATTGGAGTAATTTGAGAAGTGTTGTAACTTGAAGACACTGCCTGAGGTAACGAGAGTAAATTATTTTCAAAGGCACAGTGCCTTTTGTCAGATGCATTCGATAATTTCGGCGGCGAACTTCGAAATCAAAATGTATGGGATTTGAATCGCAAGCGACATATCACCTAACGATGACTTATGTCATATATCATACGAGGCCTGATTGATAAGTTTCCGAAACGACAAAGAAAAACTTCAAAAATCTATTTAAAATAAATTTATTTCTCAACGTAGTTTCCTTCTACCTCGATGCATTTAGTCCAGCGCTTCTCCAATGCCGTTACACCAGTTTGATAAAAAATTTTCTCCAACCCCTCAAAATACTCGTCCACGTCAACAATGACTTCTTCATTTGATGAAAATCTCTGACCACCTAACCATTTCTACAGGTTTGGGAATAAGTAGAAGTCGCACGGGGCCAGATCCGGGGAATAGGGTGGATGCGGTAGCAATTCGAACCGCAATTCATGGAGTTTGGCGACTGCAACCATTGACGTGTGTGCAGGTGCGTTGTCATGGTGGAACAAAATTTTTTTCTTGGCCAAATGTGGTCGTTTCTTCTGGATTTCTTCACTTAATTTTTGCAGCAAGCTTGCGTAGTACTCTCCATTTATTGTTTTTCCTTTTTGCAGATAATCCACTAAAATAATCCCTCGAGCATCCCAAAAAACAGTCGCCATCACTTTGCCGGCCGACAAAACCGTTTTTGCTTTCTTCGGCGCAGGTTTTCCGCTCTCAGTCCACTGCTTAGATTGTTCTTTTGTCTCGGGAGTATAATGATGTATCCAGGTTTATCGACTGTTACATAACGCCGCAAAAACTCATTAGGATCTCGGTTAAACAGCGTCAAACACTCCTATGAATCGTCCACTCGACGTTGCTTTTGGTCTACAGTGAGTAAACGCGGCACCCATCGCGCGCAAAGCTTTTTCATTCCCAAATGTTGGTGCAAAATATTAAAAACGCGTTCAGATGAAATGCTCACCATCTCTGCTATCTCTCGCAACTTTAAGCGCCGATCATTCGATACAATTTTGTGAATTTTTTTGATCATGTCCGGATTCGTGACTTCATTTGGACGGCCAGACCTCGCAGGCGTCTTCGCAGTTTTGTCTTCCACGTTTAAAATCAGTTACCCAGGTGTGAATTGTACTCAATGCAGGAGCAGAATTACCTAAAACACTGTCTAGCTTAGTTTTAATCTGGGTTGCTGTTTTCTCTTTTAAAACGTAAAACTTTATCACCGCACGAATTTCGTTTCTTTCCATTGTTAAGAAAATTTACGACAGAGACAGGTCTACGTCCTCTCAAACAAATTCCATCAGATCGATTAAATTCAAATTTGGCGTTCTATTTTCAAAAAGATGCCAGAATATAATGTAATATTCCTTTTTTGCGTATCATTTTTTTAAGTTCGTCGTTTCGGCCAGTTATCAATCAGCGCAGGTACATTTTGTTTTCGAGGTTCGCCGTCGAAATTATCGAATGCATCTTGACTAAAGGCCTCGGTACCTACTACCTTCATATTTTTGCTCGACTACGGCGAAGCCAAAAGGAAGGGTAATGATTTTTGCAGTCTACGTAGGTATATATAAATAGGGTCTTCCAAAGGTAAGTGTGAAGTGAAGCGGATATGAATAGAGTTATAGGATCTCCACGCCACTGGTAGGCAGGTACTTCAGCCGCACACACTACACACGTGTAGAAAAATTGCTCATATGTAGCATGTTTTTATACTAGACTAGCTGTCCCGATACACGTTGTTCTTTCTTCTTTAACTATGAACTGGAGTAAATAAATAACAACACCTACACCTGCAACCTACACCTACATCTACACCTACATTTACAACTATACTACCAAGCTACTGGGGCCGGAAGATTTTCAGGGTTCCGAAATACTCCAAGGAATCCTTATCGTTTCGCTGTGTCCGCTCTTCTAGCTCTGTAATTATGAATATAGATGGATGACATTTTGCTTCGTTATATAATATATATAGATCTCGGTCTTAGCGTCATAAAATAATAATAATTTTACATTTAAGGGGTTGCTATCCATACATGTGAAGTGGGGATGAAAAATATTCTTTTATTATACACCATCGTGTGGGGTATCGTTGAATAGGTCTTTTAAAGGCAAGGTTTCCTACATGATTTTTTTACAAAATCAACCACTTTCGAGTAATCGACCTCCAAGTTGGTTTATAAGTTGGTAAATAAAAAAATAAATATAAAAATAAAAAATAATAAAACTTGAGAGGTGTCAAGGGACACCCGGATGGAACGAAGTTCCTTTCGATTAATTAGTGAAGGAATTGTAATAAAATTTTATTTTTTTAAGTTATAATAATTGTTTTTTTATTATTAACAAATATAATGTAATATAAACTTAATCAGTAGGCTCTATTTTAGTAATAATTAAATAAGAGAGAGAGAGAGACAGACAGAGAAACACGCGCACGCCGCACGGCTTACAACTATTAGCAAAAAGTGTCGTTATAACTTTTAGTCTTATTTTTTCCGTCTAGCCCCCTTTCGCAACGCGCGATAAGGAACTTCGTTCCAATAAATAAAAATAAAATTGCCTGGCATTTCTAAATTATAAGAGATATAAACTTGTATGTCTCCATGCTGAGAGATCATGAAATACTTCAACAAACACTGAAATCACACTGAAACACTTTAGGAAAATTATATTGAGGACAATATCTTTTGAAGTAATTTAAAGAAAACCAATTAGTATTAGCGCGTTAGTAGCTAAGGAACCCTCCTTAGACATGTCCTGACATGCTCTTGGTTAGGTATATTAAAATTGAAACATACAGGTTAAAGGAACGCAACTATAAATATTTGACAACCAAGTGACAAATTAATCACTGTGAACTGTTAATATGGGACAATTCAATCGACGCTATTAGTATTTTTCTAACATTTCTCACCGTTTAAATCTTCCCTGAACTTTCACAATTATTTCCAAACCAAAATTAGCCAAATCGGTCCAGCCGTTCTCGAGTTTTAGCGAGACATTGGGATATCAATCCATTTTTGTATATAAAAGAAGAAGACAAAGATTCTAGTGCGTGTATCGTGTGCCTACCTATATTTTTGTTATTATAATAAGACTAGATAAAATTTACAGATAAGTATTTTTTTTTTAGATTTAAATGACAATAATATTTGCATACTGTATACTGTAGTGTACTGTATTTGCATAGAATATGATGTACCTGTACAATTTTAACACCTACTGTAACCATATTCTGGCAAATAAATACTTACTTACTGACTTACCTCTACAATAATTCGGGACTTTTGGCAGATGTACCTTCACTATTTAATACAATACTCGATAGCGAAGGTTGATGTTTAATCTCGATACTTGCTCTTTGTTTTGATAAACACGTATGGCAAATTCACGTATACATCCTCTGTTAGCTATTGTGAGCACACAATAAATATGGTGATACCATCTCTCCATAACTTTGGGATAAAGATATCGCACCTGACCCCGAGGTCGTAGAAAGTGCCACTAACATCATAGACTGAGATAGAAATATCGGTTTGTGTAAGATGAAACGAGATACACGATTGTAATTCGTGTGAAGTGTCCTAGTGCTAGACTGGAGTGGATTGTTTACATGACAGTTAGGCTACGTTTCCACGAGAGTTTTTTTGTGGCAGCGACAGAAAGGACAGCATTGTAAATTATCACACTGAAAATTAAAGTGTCAACTGTGAGATTTGATAACTTTGTAATATTATAACACTGAAAATCAAAGTGTCAAATGTCAGATTTGACAACTCTACACGATTTTCAGGTCCAATGTATTACAGTGATGGTTTAGTCTGTCGCGACCACTAAAAACACTCGTGGGAACGTAGCCTTAGTGCCTGGGTGTTCCAGAACTCTCTAGACATTGACAAGATTCTAGTGTATAGATTGAAGTCTAAGATAAGTCTGTGGTAAGTCCTGAGTATTAATTACAAGTTGGAAAGTATCAAATAATATACCGGCAAAATTAGGTATTGGATTTTAAATAAAATAGCAAAATCGCTGCGTCTCTTTCTGGATAGTGGTCAATCCCATGAAAGAATATAATACAAGATATAAAGAACAATATACAGGCTGTTTTTTCAGTCAGTGACCAAACTTTCAGGAGTGAATAAACTCTTGAATTTAAGCAACTTTCACTACGGTATCAACTCTCCTACATGAAAAAAAATCAGCTGTTGTTCAGAGTTCAAAAATAGTTATTCACTCTTGAAAGTTTGGTCACTGGATGAAAAAACATCCTGTATAAGAATAATAATATATTAAGCTGCTTATGGTTATTTATCTGAGGTAAATTCTACAAAAATGTTAATGGCTCATTCAATGTTCTTTGTGTAGTATAATAACATGGCGGTTTCTAATTAATTACAAACTTTAATTTGTACATTTTTCTTTGTCAGCGCTGCAGCTATTTACCATAAGTTGAATTTATAGCAGTTTCCGTTAGGGACTGAAATATTAAAATGTTTTCCTCGCGCATTTCAATTTAGCTTACTTCATTTTGTTATGAGCTCATATTTTTTCCTCAAATAAAGTAGAATTAGTTAATATATTTAACAGATGAAAGACGAAAGTTACGTGTTGGATATAATATGCTTTTATGTATGGTTATTTATATAGGGTTTGACGGCAATCATTAAGGGCCAAAAGAAGGATATAATGTTGCACCACTTTTGAACACTATAGACATTAGACACGTGTTTTATATTTAATATTTTATAATTTCCGACGAATAGTTCCTGCTACACCAACATTTAAAGTTTTTCAAATCACAGGAACGTTAGTGTGGTCGTGAAAAGTGCAGTGATCCCGTGGGATACTATATTTACGCGGGCGGAGCAGCGGGCATAAGCTAGTTGTCAGTACCACCTATAATAATAGGAGCCAGACAATGATGTTCAAGGTTCCTGTATAATTTGAACACTCTACGGGTCGTATTAGCACAGCGTATTGTCCTCAGTAGGACATGTATAAAACTAAAAATACATAGTATAATACTGTACACAGTAGTACTGCGTGGCTGAACAATGTTCGGTGTATTACGCAAGTTGTCCGTTCCGCGAGAACCGTGAATTATTTCGTAAACAAAAGTAACATTTGTAAATATACATCACAAACATGATCACGAACTGTGTAGCGCTGTACATTAATAATTAAATTATCAATAAAAAAGCCTTATCGACGTCTTCACTGACTTACTGTTATATAGACGCGCGCACAGCCGTAACCGCTAACGGTAGAAAGAAGAGATTTTGAAAAATTCCGACCTTATAAGGGTGTAATAGGGGTTGAAAGTTTGCATGAAAAATCCTTAAATCTGCATCGATTACGATGAAAATTGAGATTATATCTCAATTTATATTCATTAGATAAGTGTTTCAAGATTTATTAGAATCTGAATCTATCCCCTGAGGATGTAAATAAGGGTTGCAAGCCTCAATCTTGTATGGTAATATCTTCACCGGTTTCCATGAAATTAAGTATCCGGATTAATAAATACAAGTGATTAAAGACATGAAATGGGGTTTAGAATTATGTATGGTAAAATATCAACCACTGGACGAATTGTGCTGAAGTTTGCCAAGCAGATATAGTTCTTATGACGCAGGCATCGGTTAAGAATGGATTTTTTGAAATTCATTCCACATGGGTTACAAATGTGAAAACGCTCGCCAAAGTTACGAATATCTTTGTATCTCTTTACATCATAATAGTTTCGTACTGTTCCTTTCCTTGTATATTATTTAAGCTTTCCAGAGTTCTCATGTTTGTTCGCTTCCTGCCATTAGGTGAACCGAAGTCGGTCTCGGCAGACCACTTCATGTCATAATCTTATCTTTACCCTCCTAAATAGGTCCTTATGGAGTCAGTAGAATGTTCGGGAACTTTTGGAATAAAACATCGATAAAGCTCTTGTTTCTTCATAGTAGCTATAGTCACGGCCCACGGGCAGTAAAATAAAACGCGCCAATATGGAACATGCATAGTTTTTTATTTCGCTATTCGAAAAGTACATAATAAGCCAGGAAGTATTGTCTTTGAAATGGCATATCTATGATCAACCGTTGACGAAATACAGTCATCATAAAGATCCTTGGAAAGCATTAAATACGCTCTGTAAAAAAAATTATGCACGAGTGCCGTCGCAGCAGTTGAAAATGTATGAAGATAAATACGAAATTGATTTATTCACTTAAATACTGCGTTAATATATATCATTGTTTGAGAAGAAATGTCAGAAATAACAAAAAGATTTGAGCAGTGATTATAGTTTTTCAATTTTCATAAATATGAAAATAGAAATATTCAAGAAGTAAGTTACGAGTAGATACTGTACTTTCTGAATATTTCGATTTTCTTTCTTTTCAGAAAAAAAATGCTGATTTAAAACAACTTTACTTATGTTCCTTATTATAAACTGATTGCTTACTTTTTCAAACAAACTCGCTTAAAAAAATGTTTTGTCTTCATTTTACATAAACATAATATTTTTATGGGTAGTCCTCGTTAGCGGGTAAATAAAAAGTTACGAATATTCAAAAGCTTTGGGGAATTTTTTTCAGTATTTCGAGGAAAAACCGCGTCGTTTATGTGTGGACTCAATCTGTTTATGAGTTTCCCGGAGACCACACGGGCTGCTCACAGATTCGACATTTATCCGCTCTATTTATAACTTTCGTGACTAGTTGATACTCGCGATCTTTTCCACGTTTAATGTCTTTTTATGTTTTTCAGGTTACTTTCTATTGTATTAGGACACCTCAAAATATTTAAATACGAAGAAATGTGATCGCAACGACTGCAGACGCGGTTGAACTACGTAAATACGTGAGAATGTGCGCGTGCGCACGTTTCATCGGCGCGCTATTTTCATCTTATTGTCTGATCGAGCGGCAACTTCTTCGATAGTATCTTTTTAGGGTTCCGTAATTCACAAGGAACGCTTATTAGTTTCGCTCTGTCCGTCTGTCTGCCAGTCCTTCCTTTGGAACACATCGCATATACACCGTCGTCCGTCGCGACAGTAAATCTGCAATTTGCGAACACACAAGGATCAACCTCGCCATTACATTAAGGTAAGTTAGGATAAGCAAAAATATGGTACAAATAGATGGTAAACATTACATGAAACTCATATTTTGTCGGATTTATCTCGACGTGCATATATTTTGTTTGAGGTAAAATTATAATATTATCAAATGAATGAGAAATTATTGTAAAATTAAATTAAACACTAAACTGATTATTATAAATGATAAAACTACACATACATACACAATTACATATTATTAAATTAGATATAAAATTAGAAAAAGTCATTATCCGTCAGTTAAAAAAATGTCAATATAAAGAAAATTCATAAAATGTTAAAGTTTAAATGTCATTTTATGTTTTTATCATTCATAAAATCATTTACAGTTTTTTTAGTTGTTTTTTTAGTTGTTTAGTAGTTAGTAGTAATTTAAATAAATCATTTTTAAATTGATTAAATGTCAAAGTTTTCAAATTGTTTGGCATTTTATTATTTATACGAATAGCCATACAAAATGCATTCTTAGAGAACATTGTAAGTTTTTGTTTATAACTTGTCTCCGTTCTGACCTCTTTATTTATAATCTTTATTTATTTGGAAACAAATGTGGATGGATTAGATTTGAATAGCCACAAGTTAAGATAAGCCACTGGCAAAGGAACCGTTTCACCCAAGATTGATACGCGAGGCTATGTATTTATATCATTTTAATTTAAAAAAGCTCACAATTTTAACCGAGAAGATGGCTGGGTGCTGCCATCTAGTTGGGATCCAAAAATAAATAAAATAAAATTTAAGTCGAAAACACAGCGGCTTCAAGATACTGTAAGTATGTTTTGCGTGGATCAGAACACAAAATATAATAAATTGAAGAATCTTCGGGTAGTTTGAACAATAACAAATAGGACAACTGCCACCTCAGTCCTCCCGTGACCACGGCTGCAGGAAAGTAGCCGAAACGTCGGGGAAAACAAAAGTGCACCGCGACACAATCCGTAAGTGCTTAAAACAATGAAAAATATTCGCGTAAACAGAGGAAACCTCTTTAGACATGTCCTGAAATGCTCTTGGTTGGGTTGTTTAGATAGGTCTATGCAAGTTCCCGGAGTTATCACTTTGCAG
Organism: Phengaris arion; assembly: GCA_963565745.1. Classification (NCBI taxonomy): domain Eukaryota; kingdom Metazoa; phylum Arthropoda; class Insecta; order Lepidoptera; family Lycaenidae; genus Phengaris; species Phengaris arion. The sequence goes on from OY751431.1 coordinate 5,415,691, forward strand.
CGGCGCACAATAAAACTCTGGAATGAACTGCCGCCAGTGGTTATTCCGGACCACTAAGACCTTGAAACCTTCAAGAAAAGAGCGTACTTGCTCCTTTTTACAAGGCCGGCAACACACTTGCCAATCTGTTGGTGTTGCGGGTGTCCACGATGGCGACGGTAATCACTTTCCATCGGGTGATCCGTTCGTCCGTTTGCCACAAACGTGCACAAAAATCAAACAAACATAGGTGTTTACTATTAAATATCTTACTGTAGATTCGTATATTATGTTTTGAATAGTGTATATATATTTCTGAATTGTAAAGACATTTCACCCACATAATCCTCAAAAGGGTAAAGCGATTGTTATTGAGTATTGACCCCTCAGTATCGGAGACCTTACGATATCTGCACGCAACAGAGACCGCTAAGAATCTTTTGCCCACGAATTTAACGCGCCCAAGTGGAAAAAGGGTTGAAATAACTTTGTCATTCTGCGAAAACAGTTGTTTATGTAGGTATGAAGTTTAATGTCCCGCAGATCTGGTACTGGGCTGCGGGCATCCTATCATTTCATGTAGCCAAAATGCTAGCCGCGCGCGTGCTGCCCGCATGATAGGAAAATCATACAATATGCATTATAGGATGCCGGCATCTCGCACGCGGACTACTGTCCTGAACGCAGTCCGCCCGCCGGCACAGCACGCCTATACAAAACAAGCCCGTGGCTTGTTTTGTATAGTCTCCTTGATAACTATTGCATTCTTTAGCTCTGCATTTCCGCCGCAAATCGAAAACGACTGTCTAAATGGCCGTTCGGCTAGGTCGCTGGGCAATTTTGCCAACAAAAGTGACGAGGCGATTTATCAAACGAGGAGATAGACGACCCATGTAAGTCCCGTACTAGCTCACATAGAGACGTGACGTGCACTCTTTAAGATTGATATTTATTCTCTACACAAGTTTAGTTTCGAATCGCTAACTTAATAACTACAATTTTTATAAAAAACTATAACCCGACTACTTAAATTATATAGCCTATGTTACCCGGGCTATTATTACGAATCTATTGGCACCTCAATTTTATTAAAATTGGACTAGTGCGGTCGGACTAGTAAGGCGCTGGAACATACATACATAGACTGCCAAAATCATTACCGGAAGGGTAATGATTTTTGGCTTCGTCGTAGTCGGGTAAAAAGGTCACGTGGCGTCTCTGTGTGAACTGACGGTTAGATGTCGTAAAGGACATCAAGACGGCGTCGTGCTTTAACACCCTCTCGACTCTAGCACTTACAGCGGCTAATTATTGCGCTGCTGATGATGAACGGTTTAGTGTAACATGGTTATAAACAACGTTCACAAACGGTTTAATCACAGCGTGTGTGCCCGCGGCCACCGCCCTACCCGTCCTCTTTGTTCAATTATATTCTCTGTTGAACAATTAATGAAAATATTACATGCCTTGTGCCTTTGTATTTATACACGAATAACATTTTTCGTGTGAGTAATAATAGTTATTTATTGCAATTTGTTTTGAATGAATTCTGTGAAAAAATATTTTGAATTAAGTTTTATGAATGAATTTGTTGCAACACATTTTAATGAAAGCTTAAAAATAATTTATCATATTTTTTTTAAAATATATTGTGCCTCAAATTGTTGCAAGCGCTTCAATCAAGATATGCAGTTTAATGAACAATGATTTTTGAGGTTTAAAAGGATGAACTAACTATACGAAAAATGTAAACAAACCAATTTAAGAAGTCACTATATCTGATTCAATCGACTGTGCGATATAATGTATAGACTCACCTGCCACCTAGGGTTACCAGCGCCACATCACTTAAACAAACTTCTATATTAAACTACATCATATAAAAATCCAACAGTTAGTATCCCTACGAAGCTTGCCTTGGAAGAAGAATAACACATGGAATGAGTACTAAAATCTAAGCCGTAAGCAGCTATCAATTAATGGCACTAACTCATAAGAGTGAAAGAGAAAGCAATTGTCCATCCATGTCTTTTCGTTTTTTTTCTTAGGTTGTCACGCCTTTCATGATCTTTTGGTATCCTTTTTTATGACGCTGGAAGTATAACTTTATGGCACTCATAGTAAGTGTTAGCATGTGGGACAAGGAACGCTATATGCTTCTGTTATTAGTAACCGGGTATCTATGCTATAGTTATTAATCTGAGTCGGAAGCAATCACTCAGGGCTGTCGCGTGGGCGCTTTATTGCTCGATACAGATTATAAAAAGGTTAATTATTGTCTGTGGCCGGGCAGAGATAATAGAGATGACAGATAACACTCGTCGCGAGTTTAATCTGTCAAAATAAATTGGTGTTTGCCAAGTCACTATTTTTATTGTTATTTTCGCCTTGGGCTATTGACGATAAAATCTGATGATAACAAGTTGTTAATTCGATCTCCTTACGAGTAAAATTAAATATACGATCGCAATTAATAGTATGTCGATTTGGTCTCAGAATTATGCAGTTAAAAATTATCTTCTTTTTATCGTCTTCTTCTTCTTCCTTATGGATATTTACGGCAATTGCAATGTCTCGCTAAAACTCGAGAACATCTGGACCGGTTTGATTAATTTTAGTCTTGAAATAATTGTGAAAGTTCAGGTTTAAAAGTTGAGAAATATTAGAATAAATGCGGAAAAATCAATGATTTCAAAACTAAAGATAGACTATGATGTACATTTGATAGAACAAATCTTCATACAAGTTACGTCATCTTGTTTTCATACCTCAAATGTCCGACATCTTGATTTCACCATACCTCAAATGTCCGACATCTTGATTTCACCATACCTCAAACGTCAAAATGGCTCCAAATAACTCCAAAACTCTAAACTGTCCCCACTTAAATAGTGGAGCCTTGTGGTGGTGGAGTTTTTGCCTCAACATGCCTCGTCTATAATTTTCACAATTTCAATATTTCAAATAATTTTGACAAGTTAAATTTGTCAGTTGACTGTCAAATTTCAATAGGAGCGTTCAGTTGGTATTTGGTAACCTATTTAGTTTATTTAGCCAGAAAACGGCTGGCCCCAGTAGGCTGGTAGGCTGGTAGGCTGTATATTAGTGTAAGTGCACTCTATGTGTAGGTGTAGATGTTGGCGTAGTTGGTGTAGATCTATATCTGACTTGTGCAGGTTATAGTTGTAGGCATAGATGTTGCTTGGAGGTGTAGTTATTTATTCATTCCAGTTCATAGCTAAGACAGAACGTGTGTCCGGACAGCTAGTTAATTAAAATGTTTTTATGAACTCTGCGGTGCTACCAGCTACGCGTCTACAAATATTAGTTTCGTAGCAAGTCGCTACGTCATAAGTAATGTCAGTCTACGAGCTGTCACATATTATAATGAGTCCAAAAGATTACAACGATGTGTTCGTATGATATATTTAAATTGTGTGATATTATTTATAAATTAGAGGCGATTGCTTATTGTTATTTGTTTGTTATAAAACCGGGAGACAAGGCTTTATTTAAAAATAATGTTTGCCCTTTATATTTGCCGATTTGAAAATAAAATAATAAATAAATAAATCACTTATTTTGATTGAGAGCCTTAGCGGAGACCTCATATTTGAACCGTTTGGGGTGGAAACACTAGGCCCATGGGGTCCGGGCATACATAAGCTTTTTAAAGAAATATCAAAAAAGCTTACTGAAGCCACCTGAGACCCCAGAGCCGTGAACTACCTGTCACAACGGATAGCCATTGTTATCCAACGAGGCAAAGCTATCAGTTTGCTAGGTACTCTGCCAGATGGGGACGACCTGGGGACGTTTCTCTATTTAAATATATTTTTAGAGATAGTCATATTTGTAGATAAGTCTTATTTTTTATTAGTATTAATTTTTTTAGTTTCTTTGTTTGAAAGTTTACAAACATTAACTATTTGTTCTGTCCCCTAAACTAGGCGCAGCCTGTCTCATGGGGAAAGTTAGGGGATTAAAAAAATATAACAATCTCAAACAGCGCAAAGTCTATTCAAGTTAATTCCTTTCGATTAAAACATTTAATCATAAGGAAAACTCGTACGAATGCTTATCTAACAGAAGAATTCCGCTTCCTAACCAAATCCGACTTAATTCTTGAACATAACGGGAAATAACTGAAGTGATGAAAATTCGTCTCACAAACATCAATAGAACTCCAAAACTTAAGTACTGCGGTGAGGTGCACCCCCTAATGAGGGGTCGAGATAATGAGGGGTCATGAGGGATCCTGAAATGAAATAACCCCACATTTCAAACGCACCCAACTTTCAAATATTACAGGTTTTCATTACATACACGCGACTGCGTAATGTTCACGTATGTTTAGAGTTTAAACTTTGTTATATTTTTGGGCGTACCTCAGTTGGTTTAGCTGAAATAAAAAGTTCCTTGCAACAGCCTCGTGAAGTCTTGCTAACCAAAAACAAATTCCGTATACTGTATGTAAGCACTAACAGTGTTTTGCTCAAAATTTTTAAAGAACTGTAAATATGTTGGTACGGCCAATTTGTTAATGTCTCGTTAATTTATATTATAATTTATATTATAATATAATTTAATTTAATTAATGCAATTAATGCAATCTTCGTTTTTTCTACGGATGAGACAGATTTTGTGTGAAAAAAGATGAAAAGTGATTTTACTGCACTACATTATAATATCATAATTAAAGTGAATCGGTGACGGTGGCCGGTTTCATTGAAACCAGGCCAGCAGCTACGCAGAAGTTATTTTACAGTGCCTAAATGTGTGCGCAGTACACAAGAGCACTCTGTCTTACTTTACTCTCGAAACCCAGTGGGACGGACAGACCGACACGACTGGCGAGAGATCAGGTGCAGGTCCGAGTTTTTACATGCCCATCCGACGCATGGATTATCTTTCCTGTGAGACAATCAGGTGATCAGCCTGCATTGTCCTAACCAAACATGGAAACAACATTTTTTGTTGTTCCAATGCGGGAATCGAACCCACGACCTCCGAGTCGAGAGCCACGCTCTAAGCCACCACCACGCACCATGGACGCTGTTTGTTAATATTACGTAATATGTAAACAATGTTAATATCTATTTAGAATGGTCAAGGTGTAAGATGTACTTTAGTCGTGTGTTTCGGACACATGTGTTTTGAACATTTTGCACGTAAACCTATAATGTTCGCGTCTGTACCTACCGCCTTAGCGTCAGTTCACACCGAGACGGAACGTGACGCGACGCTGCATTTTATGAAAGTGATTCAAAATTGAACTTTATTCACTACACAAGTATATACACGTTTCATTGCAAAAGTTCGAATTTCGAGCTGCGGTCCGGTGTGAGCTAACCCTTAACGTATCAATTCATTTAAGAATTTCAGAGATTAAATTACCCCATTTAGCGATGTGTGAAGTTCCCTGAGGGCAGGGCTGGGCAGGAACGGGCACATCTGAAGGGTGACGCTTATTCGTACACCATTCATTATTACAGCCTTATACTAAAACAATGTGAATTTGTGAGTAGATATTATAAAATAAATAAATAGCTATGGACGCTTTCTCGCCACTGACCACATTAATTTGGCCCCGTGGTAAGTACCCGAAGAGGTTGTGTTACGGGGACCAGACAACGGGAAGTATATTTATAACATTTCTCTTTACATACATTTAAGAGTTTTAGTATATTATACACGTTATATTTAATACACAACCATAATGCAGGAACAAAGAAAATATTTGTGTTCCCTCGGCGGGATTAGAACCCGCGACCTCAGGCTTACACGCTGACGCGCTAACTACTGAGCCACAAAGGTCGGCATATCATGTGTGTTTGTCAGTCTTTAAGCGTCAATTAACATTGAAACGAAACGATGTGCGACATGGTGCTACATTTTTATTGAGATATCTATTCAAAATTTAACTTTATTCATTACACTAGAAGATACACTCTCGCACTTGGCTGGTTTTTCAAAGTGTTATCTTACCGCGTTTAATGTTTTACCGCAAAATTTATGTTTTATTAAATGCAAAAGCCACGAGTGAAATTGTCAGTCCCGTCATAATCGATACATCGAGTGACAAAATCGATTTCCAGCGAGAATCGATTGATCAACGTCGCGGTGCTATCGCCGCGAATTACTCACGCTAATCTTGATAAACTGCGTTTTACTGCACTCTGCGCGCAGTGTCATATTTCGTCATATTTGTCAATGTGACAACGTGGCATATGTTTCGCTATGTCACTGTAACAACCTGTTTTGCTACTTTAGAGATAATATGATATATACATACAGCTTGGCAAAAACGATTATGACGCGGTGACAGCATCTTTTATCCTTATTAAATTGGAATGAAATTTATTATATTTATTTGTTATATTATCTTATACTTTAAACGAGACAATCTTGTACCTATGTATATCATCGGAATCTCGGAACCGGCTGTATTTCCATAAAATTTAGTATGCAGGGACTTTTGGGGAAGAAAATTCGATCTAATTAGAACTACTTATCTCTGGGAAACTGCGCATTCTTTAGTTATTAATATCTTTTCTTTCGTCATGCAATAATATATCAATAATTTCGACTACATAGATGTCAGATGACTACATAGTGGTATGCTTATGTATAATTTTTGCGTTGTTCGTAAATTATATGTTATTCGGTATATGGTGGGTTTGAATCCTGGTCTTTTTTTAAAATATTTAAATCTACGAGAACGCCCAGCTAAGCTCGGTTACCCAGGTATAATTTAAACATTACCAGGTACCAGGTAATATTTAAATCATATAAGTCATTCCAATCTAATAAGGCAAAAGATGATACTGTCGAAAATGTTTTTAGTTCTTGCTGTCATCGCGTCATACTCCGTTTTGCCAAGCTGTAATTAAATATTATAATATGTCGCCCGCATAAAAAACAAAATGGTTTATTTCCTTGCCAAACCAAAATCATTTCTCCGTGCCTTTTGATTGAAAGCTAAGTTTTTATACTAATAATAATATGGGGTTACTGAATACGAAAAATAGGCTTTTAAAAAAAAACTACATTTTTGGGTCAAGTAAGCGCTTTCAATAAAAACCTAATTAGTATGAAATGAAATTACAAGCCGTTGTATCATTTGTATATGTCAACTCCTATAAACTTAATATGTTTTAAATTAGAAAAGACACTGGGCTCTTTAAGGGAAGGCTGCGTGAGCACTATGTCAGCTTAACCTGATAACTAAGATACCAAACCTAACTTATGCTATTAATATATTATGTGTTTATTATACTATTATAAATTATTGTATATATTAGTATATTGTAATATTTTTTTTAGTATTTGTATAATATTAAAGAACTTAATCTGTTTTCTTATTGTTAATAATTGTACGCACCAGATACTGTTAATTTTTTTTATGTTCTCCTGTATCGGGTCTACTGGAAGAAATTCCAATTTTGGAATAAGTAGTACCTGTGTACTAAATTGTATCCTAGTGTTAAGATTTCATTATTTATTATTGTGTGTACATAAATTATTAAATAAATAAATGAAACTTTCAAATTTTGCGAAGTGAAATACTATAATTCTACCACGCTTTCTTCACGTAAAAGGCAATTTTGATGCAGACTGTTGTGATCCAGCATAAATATTGTTAAAATGGTCTTTATAGCATTCGAGTAGAAAATATTATTATATACACACTTAAGAGTTAGTATTTACTATTTACTGAGATATTAGATAAGTATAAAAGTTGTAGCTTTTAACGCGTACTTGAACTTTCTACCGTCACTTTAGCAATTGTCGCTATTAATCGAAAATACTATAGGTGGTTATATTTTATAGTCATATACTACTATATTATAGTAGGTAAATATATATTCTTTGCTATAGGTATATAATCAAAAACGTTTGACGTCCTCTGTGGCTCAGTGGTTAGCGCGTCGGCGTTCAAGCCGGTGGATTCCAATCCCGCCGAGCGAACAAAAAGTTATCATTGTTCCTGGGTCATGGATGCGTATTAAATATGTGTATAATAAAATGAAAATATATATATGTAGTATGTTTGTACAGTATAAAAGAGTCTACTTGATATCTGTACTAAATATCATCTAAATCGGACCAATAATTTTGAAGTCTATTCAATGCAAACAAACAAACAAATCTTACTTCTTTATTATGTTAAGTATAGACAAAATAGATACTTCTTGTCGCCTGGTACCTGTAACACAAGTTTCTTCGAAAACGCAGCACGGAGTCAGATTGACGTGGTGTGAAAGCGTCCACAGATATTATTATTAAAATGTATCTCCTCTGCAGTATCTACGCGTATTACCATTACCAAGCGAGCAAATACCGCTGGCGGCAGGAGGCCCTTTTAATATATTTTAAAACGAAAATCTTGTTCCACCGGCGCGTCGGCTAAGGGCTTAGGGCTAAGTAGACTAACGACATTAGATTCAACTTGGTATGCCTCAGGGAGGCGCGACATATTCATATGATTTCTACATTTCTACATTTCTACATTGCTTAATATTACTTGGGATAAGGAAAATAAAAAGTTAACGCATACCACAGATTAAAGAAAGCAAGGACCAGATAAATAGCTGCGGACAAAATTTTCGATTTGATTGCACTAGGCGCTACAAGCATACGGCAATAGTGGAAAAATCTGATTAGGGTTGTGCGCCGTCTAAATATTCAACTTTCAAATTTCGTGTTTGAGTTTTTGTGTCATGTGAGATCATGTGTGATGTGTTGTCATGACAAATTCTTAAAAATATTATATTTGTGTCAATTTTTATATATATTTTATAATATAAGGATAACACAAATAATTTAAATTTAAATTCCATTTATTTCAGGCTGCATAGGCCCATATTATAAATACCTTAAAGACTAATATACATATTACTATATTTAATAAACGAACACTAAACTCGTATTATCTGCGACGTGGGGCGCGAAGTGTTCGGGAGTCGTCTTCTAAATAACATGAACCAAAAAAGTGGTTAAATGTATTGTACTGTGTATGAAAAATAAGAGAATAAATAAAATTATCTCTTATTTTATCTCTCCTAAAGATAATATTAGGTAAGCAAATATTTCATTTTCTAGGAGATGTCTTGCTTTATTATAAGAGCGTCCATGACCTAGTGAATAGACCCCCCCCCCCCTGCTTCAGCGTTGCCAGGTTGTGTCGTGTACTAATTAGACTTTCTCAATAACCGTATACTGACACGGACGCTAAACTTAGTATAGTTTACCCCCATATTCTGTGACAACCCTGACAAAATTTGGTTCGTTCTATGAAAGCTGTTCTTCTGTACGTAAATATTTATTTCTACTCTGTGGCAATACTACGTGACCTATTTAGGAGGAAGAGGGTCTTCAAAATACTATGCTTAGTCACCGGGTGGGGGGAGGAGGCTTAGGTTTTTGTCAAGTAGTCAACATCTAGCAAAATCTCGCGAGACGGCCAAGATTACCGTGTAGGATCTGCAGGTTCATTCCATCATTCCATGTTGAACCCCTAAATTTTATACCATCTTCCTTATAACAACGTCAAACGTCACGGAATAAGCCAATTTTCAGGCTGGACCCGCTTTCACATATATCATATATTACTATTCACTTTTTATAATTATGTTTGCAAAAAATATTTTTAAATCGTAGTCATGAAGTACGACGTGAAAAGGATACACTATGGATGGTCACCGAAGGTGGGGAGGGGGTAAAAATATGAGTAAAGAGTGGTCATGTAGTACATAGGCACGTCCTTAAATTATAATAAAACTAGGTATGTTTCTAATCTGAACTTGATTAATGAAATTAAATTAGTAACTTGAACGTTGCGGGACGACTCCAGAAATATAGAAATTAAACAATTTAGTCTCTATTGTAATTTGAACAGAGACGTTGACATACGATCAACTGATCATATGCAACTGCCATTCATTGTCTCAGTCCCTATCTTTATTTTAACGAAATATAATAGCAAAGAGATTGTCGATACGCCAATACACGCATTCCTCTATAATGCGATACATTATAGGTAGAAGGTATAATTACCAAGTTCGTGACTCAGTGTTGCCATTCACGAGGTGTTATGTGCAATGAATATGGGTCAGGCCAATCATCGTCGGAAAATTGATAAAAGTAAAAATCTACATAACTAGTTTACTTACATCAAATACAAAAAGATTTATGTATCAACATAAACGCGCAAACTTCGGAGATATCAGAAATTTCGTGTATATGAATGGTCATATACAAAAAAATCTGATATCTTCGGAGATATCAGGCATAGTATATGACCTAGGAGTTTGCTCCATACATTTCGTAGCAGCTTAGAAGCGTGTGAAGTCACCTGCCAGTAGGACTACGGAAACTATATAGCCTATGTTAGTCGGGATATTATTAAGAACCTATTGACATCTCATTCATTAAAATCGTATCAGTAGTTTAGACGCAACGATGGAACAAACATACATGTATGAACATATGTACAACATAGACTGCCAAAATCATCACGCTTCCTTTTGTCTTCCTCGTAGCCAGGTAAAAAAAAAGTCCTAGACCTTAGGGTAAGCTCACACGTGAACACACAGAAACGTGTATCTTCTTGCGGAGTGAATTAAGTCGAATTTTTAATCGCTATATCAAAATGCAACGCCGCGTTGCGTCTCGGTGTGAACTGATGCTTAGAGATTGTTGTATCCAACAATAAGAAATGTTCTGTGAAAGTTCAGTTTTCGTTCCGTCTGACGGACTGTCAAGGTTGGCCCGGCCATTGTTTTGCTCCGATCCGCCACGCACCGTATTTCTTACGCAAATCAACCGATTACCATTCAAGAATAACCTTTATAACCAGGTACATAAGGTACAATATTTAGAATTGAAATAGATTTTTACGCGGCGAAAAATATTCTTTGAAGCGAAACGTAGGGGAACAATTGTCATGGACCGCAGTCCAAATTATGGTTTTGTTGGAAGTCAAATTAAACCTTAAAAGTCTTGTTCAATCAACTTAAGAGGTAGGTAATATAGATTTAATTTTAAAGTTTCATCTTTTTAGGGTCCCGTAATACTCAAGGAACCCTTATAGTTTCGCTCTGTCCGTCCGTCCGTCTGTCTGTCCGCGCTTCTGGCTTCTGTAATTATGAATAAAAAAGTATGAAATTTGGTATTGTTAAAGACTGTAAATAGATCTCGGTTTTGTCATCATAAAATAATAATAATTTTATATTTTAGGGGTGGCTCTCCATACATATGAAGTGGGGATGAAAAATATTTTTTCATCCCTACCCTACCCCTATCCCTAACCCTATCGTGTGGGATATCGTTAAACAGGAAATACCTATTTAATAAAAGCAAGGATTCATACATTACCTTTTTACAAAGTCGACCATTTTCGAGTAATCGGCCTCCAAAGTGGTTTATAAGTTGGTCTAAACTATAGGAGATAGAAACGTGAAAGTTTTCATGTTGATAGATCATGTTAAAAACACTTTAGAAAATTATTTTGAGCGAAATCGGGCTTTTGAAGTAATGAAAAGAAAACTTATTGCGCGTTGAAAGTTACGGAACCCTCCTTAGACATGTCGTGACATGCTCTTGATTAGGTTATTTAATGGTTCTTTTGCCTCATAGAAAGGCAATAAATAAGATATGTAAAAAAATATATTTTAAAAATACACTTTTTAAAAACCGCCAAAAACACTATTCGCCATGTTGGTTGATAGATTATCTATGCTGTGACGTCATACTAGTACTATTTGTAATCTGTGCTATAGTCCGTAGTAGTAAAATGGCGGTGTTACGTTCCGTTTAACGTTTTGACATAAATAACTTTTTAAGATGTCATGAACTATTTATTTACATAAACGTTCCGTTTTACTACTACATATGTGTTTAGTGTGTTTGTGTCCTCACATCCTTGCCGGAAGTTACTTCGAGGTGTTTTCATCAGTAGAAATTAAAAAACATAAATACTTACATATTTTTAAATCAACTTTATTTATTTATATTAAATTTTTAATTTATGATATCGCTAGAATACGTTTTCCTAAGCTAAGTACTAAAGGAAATACTCCTTCAATGTATGAAATTTAATATGAGTCATGTAGCCTATTGTGTCAATCAACACCTACTGCATGGTATACCTATATAATATTCATAGTTTGTATAAACAAACGCATGGTAGTGCAAGTTACTAACCTGATACAGTGTTTGTTGCTATTATTTTAATTTGAACTGTTTCTAAGTATAATTTTAAGAAGAAATTTTCTTTCTGCACATATACTTTGACTGTGCCTAATTTTATACGCCTCCCCGCCGTATTTTTTAAGCTATTGCACAGCTTCTATCGCGGGCCTTGAGCGCGGGGACCGAATCCAGAAATTCCGTAACGAAAAAACCTCACGCTCCCCACTCCGACGGGCACGGAGGTGTGGCTTGAAGGCCGCGCATCGTCTAACGTCGTTTCAGTTCAGCAGTCTTCGACACGGCGTTGTGTGCGTGCGATAATGCTATGCAATAGCTTTACCGCGGCAGTCCCTGAGTGCCACACGTCTTTTTTTTAGTACATAAATAAGTAGTGCTCTGAAAAATAAGACAGTTTACAAAAGCAACAGTATACTTAGTAAAAATTCTAATAAATTTCGGTTTGTTTGAAGCGCTTTCGTGAGTCTCGTGAAAACGCCCCATAAAAGTCGTACTAGTAGGTGACGTCACACGCTAGTAATGTTGCTACGAAATGTATGACCATATGCACAACATTTCTGATATCTCGTAATTTTGCGCGTTTATGTTGATACATTCCATAATAAATCTTGTTGTTTTTGAAGTAAGTAAACTAATTATGTAGGTTTTTTACGCTAATGTTTTATCAACTTTTTTGTGACTTCGAAATGCATATAATTACAAAACTACACATAAAATCCTAATTCTTTTATCAAGTTGCAATATCTAATTATTTCTTAATTTATTTAAAAAACTAAATTGTTTACATGTAGAAAAATACCCAATTCTCATAAAACTGCACTTTAAGTTTTTTCTTCACGTAATAATCCTACTATTATAAATTTGAAAGTTTTTGAGGGTAGATGGATGGATGGATGTATGGCTGGATTTCGATGAAATTTGGTATGGTAATTAGTTTAGGCTCTGAATTAAAACATGTATTCACGCGGGCGGACCCGCGGGAAAACGCTTGTATACGAAAAAAAATAGGTAGATACTAGGTAGATACTAGGAAGATACTAGGTAGATACTAGGTAGATACTAGAAAGATACTAGGTAGATACAAGGTATATACTAGGTAGATACTAGGTAGATACGAGGTAGATACGAGGTAGATACTAGGTAGATACTAGGTTTTATATTATAGACTTGGTATCTCAAGGGTCCTCAATAGTTCACACAAGTTTATTAGGGCACTGGAACAACTTTGGTATTTTAATAGATAGTATCGTATGAACAGCCTCCGTGGTCTAGTGGTTAGAGCTTGGCACTCGACTCGGAGGTCGTGGGTTCGATTCCCGCATTAGAACAACAAAAAAAATGTTGTTCCCAAGTTTGGTTATAATGCAGGCTGATCACCTGATTGTCTGACAAGAAAGATGATCAAGGGCATGTAAAAAGTCGGACCTGCGCCTGATCTCTCGCCAGTCGTGTCGGTTATCCGTCCCTCTGGGTTACGAGAGTAAATGAGGAGAGAGTACTCTTGTGTACTGCGCACACACTTGGGCACTATAAAATTACTCTTGCGTAACTGGCCTGTTTTCAATGAAACCGGCCACCGTTACCGAAATCGGTGTCGGGAGTTATTTATTTTATTATTTTTATCGTATTAGAACGACTACTTCCTTACTACTCGTAATATTATAAACACGAAGGTTTGTAAGTATGGATGTATGCATGTGTGGACTGGGGATTTTTGTTGCGCTTTCACGAAAAAACTACTGAACGGATTCTGGTAAAATTTGATACGGTAGTAGTTTAGGCTTTGGATCAACACATAGGCTACTTTTATCGCAGCAAAATGTACAGTTCCCGCGGAATTTCTTTTCGCGCGTACGAAGTCTCGGTCAACGTCTGGCTAAGTAATTTAGTATTTTTCATATTTAAAATAATAACTTTAAATAAAAGGTGTTTATGTTAAAAGTCACATAAAACCAGAACCTTACTATCAGTCTACCTACGCCCACATTTTATTCACTTTCTTATTTTTTCACACGCACTTCAACTGGCTTCTGGGCACTCAAATACCTATAAAAAGAAAAAAATGGTGATAAAATATTTTTCATATTCTTCAAAGCGTCTGGTAGGAATAAGCGAGATTTTTTTTGTTTTAGACTTCATGTCTTGTTATTCACGCTTATTATCACTGAAAATAAAATCGTGGCATTTAATGTAAGTATAAAATGCACTCATAAAAAATTCAATTACCCTCATTAAAGTCTCTGTCAGCTGCTAAACGGTTCTTTAGTAAAATAAGTGCTATTGTTTTATTGATTACGTGCGATCTAAAAAAAAGCACCTTAATTTTCTGTTACTGTACAAGAAGCCCAATTCTCGTATCTATTTGTGATCACAATCCCGTTTCGGTCTGCGCGGTGTTGCATTCACACACGCGTCTATCGCGCATGAGCGAATGAGACGGCGCGCGGACCGAAACAGGATTATGACGTCAAAAATAGTTACGAGAAGTGGGCTTCAGAGAAAACGTCATCTGGCCCGGTGATGTGGTCGCTCTTGTTGCATTTGGTTGAGCCAATTCTTTAAAAATAAATCACATTATTGGGAAACAAAAGCCTTGTTTAAATGTATTTTAATAAAGAATTTTTCAAAATTACTAAAAATTAAATTAAGCTATTTTAGTTTTAACTTAGATCGGCATAACTTTGTTCATCGTAAAATTTAATCACCTATCAACGTATTTTTTTTAACATATTTGTATTTAAGTAACTTTTCAATATCCTGTCGATCTTTATAAAAGTAATGAATAAGGTACGGCCCCGCACAGGATAATATATTAATAATCATTTATGCCTTTCTAGAGCACAAATACGGTTTCTTAAAAAGTTGAATGAACGGTTTTTACGGGGTGTACTTAGTTACCGCTCGTGACGTCTATTGTCACGGATTGCTTTTTGCTACATTGCTGTGATAACAACAAACGAGCCGACGAATCACCTGATGGTAAGCTTTTAATGCCGCCTTTCGACACAAAAGCGCGTTACGCGCGTTTAAACTTATCATCAATCCAAGTTCTTCCCATTAAATTTTCGGTTTCCAAATATTCTGTAATTGATTTTCTAAAACGTAATATAAAAATCCACACGAAGCTCATTTGTATTGTTATTTAAATATTTGTAGATTTCATCTCTGATTTCGGGAACCCGAAAACAGTAGCCATCGGTTCACTGTTTACTTTTTGTGTTTGACAACTGACGTTTTTGCTCGACTTCTTCGGGACTATTACAAACAATAGAGATCAATGTCTATTGCATTTTAACGACCTCTGTGGCTCAGTGGTTCATCTCGTTGGTGCTCAAGCCGGGGGGTCGCGGGTTCGAATCCAGCTGAAGGAACAAAAAGTTTTTCTGTGTTCTTTGGATACTTACCACGGGGCCAGATTGACGTAGTGTGAAGCGTCCATAGATATTATTATAATATATATTATTTTAAGAGGTGTGTAGGTATTGAACTTGTGTGGACCTAGCTGCCGGTTCCAACGACTGGTGGCCAAATAAGACACGTGACGCTAGCTGACAGACAAATTTTCTGTGAAATTTTCATTATCATCATCATCAATCATGATCAAAGTATATTACCTAATGTGCTGGGGAAATTAGAAAAGTCTCATAAGCGCACGGTTCGAACCAGAACCCCCAACCTCACAAGTACACCGTACGCGGATAATGGCGAAATTTTTAAAAATAAAACCAGCCAAGCGCGAGTCGGCCTCGTGCATTTAGAGTTCCGTACCATTTACCAATATTTTACATGTTTACTTATTATTTCGTTATTTTTGTACAAAGCTTTCCAAGTAAGCGTATTTTACAAATTGATTTCTTAGGTTTACGCGAATATCGTTCATTGTTTTAAACACTTACGGATTGTGTCGCGGTGCACTTTTCTTGTTCCCGACGTTTCGGCTACTTTCCTACAGCCGTGGTCACGGGAGGGCTGAGGTGTCAATTGTCCTATTTGTTGAAGTGGTTCAAACTGCCCGAAGATTCTTCAATTATTATTTGTGTTCCGATCCACGCAAAACATACTAACAGTATCTTGAAGCCGCGGTGATTTTAACGTCGAGAAAAAGAAAAATGCACCGCGACACAATCCGTAAGTGTTTAAAACAACGTATTTTACAAGTTAGGCATCTATAACTCCTAAACGAACAAAGTTGAGTAGAATTCATTCAAGATCTCATGATCTTTTTTTCAGATTTTTCGAGCCCACCGTTTAGTTTTTAGGGGGGACCTCTCCTTTTTATTTTAACAAAAAATGCTCTTTAAACTTGAATATTTTGCGAATATCTCGCAAACGGTTAAATAAATCAAAAAATCGTTTTAAAAACCTAAAAATGTTTATAAAAAGTCTATCAATGATACCCCACACTATAGAGTAGACGCGAGAAAAAAAAATCACCCTACTTTACGGTACCTACCCCAAAAAATATTTTTCGTGATTTTATTTTAGCACTTTGTCGTACCTAAATACACATTACCTATCCATGCAAAGTTTCATCTTTCTAGCACTAAACGTTTGGACGGTAGGTCGAAGACGGACGGACGGACAGACGGGCATGACGAAACCATAAGCGTTCCGAAACGTGAACTACGGAACCTTAAAAATAATGAATACTGGTATCATCTCTTTCACATTAGCACGGTAACGCGATATATAGCCAATCCTAAGCCAAAAGAAAGTATTACACCGTTTTGGAATAAATACCAATCATCAATAAATGAAAAAAATCTGAAAGTTGAACTTTTTTACGTAATAGTCGTTTTCATCCAGACAAAAAACGAAGTCCCAACAGCGTCACTGTCACTACCGGATCAGGTAGGCGCAGTTCCAATGAATAAATCTTCAGTTGTCACCGACCACATAATTTCAATTCGAATTTACTTTTGGTACAGTCAGCAAAAATCATGTTAGCAGGTTGATAGATCTCATGATTTGTTTGCCGTATGTAATTATTTTCCAGAACTTGTTTCTTATCAGCAACACTATAAAATGGTGCAATAATAATCTTAATGCGCAGCAGTACAGTTTATTTTTTCCAGACAATGAAAAATAAGATTCATGCTTATTAACAAAACACGTAAAATTTTTTAGGAGACTTTTTATGTTTTTTTCAAATTAATATTTAATATTGTTGGAATTTTCTTTTAATCGGATTTAAGGTATGTTCATTATCTCTGGCATTTTCGAACAACCAAAATAAGCTATAAAAGAGTATAAAAATGATCCTAAATAAAGAGTAGAAAAAAGTGAAAAGACGATTTCTTTTTGTAAATTTTAGGTGAAGATATTCTGGAAAATTATACTTATTATACTTAAAAACATAGTTTTAATAATATTTTAACCTATTTTGACCCATTTAATATATTGACGTTGTGTAAAAGGGTCCATAGATATTATTATTCATACATATTTTTAGATAAAGCAGTACTGTCTGTAAATGTGACAATTGTTAGTTTTACAGGATTTAATTTCATTTGGTCACAAAATGTACCGAATAACAGCCACTTTATGTCAAATTCGTAAACGCGCCTTTAACCGAGAAACTTCATGTAGGTACGATAACATAATAATAATAATATGCTAAAAAAGCCATCTAAAGCCATATATTATAAATTATAATGCCATAACCAATTCGATTCCATTGAATCACTACTCAGTTTGGTCCCAGTATAAATTACATTCAACTGTGAACTGCAGATGCAAAATAAAAAGAAGGTAAAATATATAAGATGACAGATAAACGACAAGTAATTTCACGCGACAACAACAAATACAAAATCGAAGTAAAAATGTCCGCGCAGGTGGGTGTCCTATGACATATAGTGCTTCAACCTGGAACCTAAGTCTAGATGGAGATAGGCTGTGATTGGAGATAGGTTCTGATGGATTGGATGGAGTCGGGCGCGGGCATTGAATAATAATACTCTAGTCTCGAAGCCAAGCCAATGTTAGTGTTGCCATTACAAAAATAGTAACTAAAGTTAAGTGGGTGTTGATAATAACAGCATTGGTATATTATTTTCTTGAAGCTTTTTTGCTAACATTCGCAAAATATCTCATTGATCTTATTTTAAGATCTGTTTATTGGTTCGTGTCAACGTCATAATATTTTGTACAGTGAAATGTGTAAACTCAAAAGCCCATTTATTCGAAAGTAAAATTGTCGTCACCTAACAATTTATTACACTTTTATCTCTCCTCATTTCAATTTCATGTTACGTTTGGTTTTAAATCCCGAAAATATATTATGTTACAATTACAGATATTCGTTTGGGTGATTGCGAAATGTACCACATCAAAGGATTAATCTGTGTTGCCAGCGGTGAAAAAGCATTTTAACATGCCACAGAGTAAATACAATACCGAACCAATATTTTGTTAGTACAATTTATACGGCGCGGCGTATACAAATTCCACTCAATAACGTATGCGGCCGATTTTGCGTTTAATTGATATTAATTTTCATAATACTGAGCTTAAATTCTTAATTACTGATTAAATATTTACGATATAATTGGTACAAGTTGTGTTTATATGGCCAATTAAAATGTACAATGTCAGTTACACATTATTTAATGAAATTCTATGTATAAACCGTATTCGGAAATTGTAATACATTGTGTTTATTTTAAAATGTTATAATTATTATAATTACTTGAATAAATTGTGCTTGTCATATGAATCTTTAGAGGTATTTACGATAGTTTTCGAAATATAGGCTACTAGCTGTTTCCCGCGGCTCCACCCGCGTAAATATACTATCGAGTATCCCGCGGGAATACTGTACTTTTCCGGGATAAAAAGTAAGCTATGTTTTAATCCAGAGCCCAAACTACTACCATACCAAATTTCATCAAAATCCGTTCAGTAGTTTTTGCGTGAAAGAGTAACAAACATCCATCCATCCTAACAAACTTTCACATTTATTATATTAAGTAGAATTGTAGGGAATTATAAGTATATAAGTATTATATAATTACCATAATCAACGCAATCTGGCGCCAAAGACCAGCATTTAACAATGTGGCAGTTAATTACCTGAAACAAATGACAAACATTACAACTAACCATAGTAAAATTTTCAATGTGAAAAAATAATAAAAAGAAATATCAAGTGTAACTGCAGCAAGTAAAAGAAAAAAAATTGTAATAAAATCTAAATTATATTCAATCAAATATATTCTACAGGAACAGGCTGACATTAATGTAGATGTATGTAAACATCTAAGAGAATTTGTCTGAGACAATGTAAGCATTAATCAATCAAAACTAACATTGATATAGGGAAAACATTGCGGCGTGCCTTGAGGCGACATTCTGGGACCGCAAGTCTTGAATGTGTACAGCGTGGCTTGATATGGCCGTAGCTGCGGGTAAATCATACAATCATACCGTCTTGGGGGCTGCGAACCTATTATTTTGTTTACGGTGATTTCAGTGCAAGGGAACCGCTTAAAGATTTATCTGTGTGTTTAAATGAAAGCGTGCAAAGACGCATCGCTTACACGACTGACTTTAAAATAATTTCTTTACTCTCGAACTATTTAACTTTCAATATCTACGTAGGTGTTTATTTTAGTTTTGTATGCATTGTAATAAAATTTACTACTTATTGTATCTACTGCAAGACATAGACAATGTTACGTTTCGACAAAGTAGGCATTAGTTTACTTTATTAGTTTAAATTAAAATTCAAAATATCTGTAGTAATTCTGCAATAGATATTAGATATTCGTAGTTCAACGATCCAGCAGACATCATCGTCGCGTGCATCTCGCTCGTGGTCTGCTCACAGCCCCCGGGCATCCATTGACGAGGATTATCTTACGCTTTCTTTTTGTTAGACTAAAGAGTATCAAGAAAACCTTATGGTAAACTGTACATAGGAGAACAGTTTTATTTTTAGTTCGTCGTAAATATTAAAGTTAAGTCGGTCAAAGATTAACAGGTGTGTCATTCTTTTAGTGAAAAAATATTTTTATTCCTCAGAATCTTTCTTTATGGTAGGTATTGCTTAAGCTAAGTAATTTCACAGCATATATTTTATTTTTCTCCTATATATAAAATTACACTTAAATTTAAAGCCTTAAAGACAGCTAGCAAAAGCAATAAACTGTCTTGTGACACGCAGCTTTCAACCGATAAAAACACGTTAAAAGCGCAAGAAATACTTCACGCATTACATATCGAAGAGACAAGAATCAATAAATCTTGAATCGAGACAATCGAATCACGAATTTCTCTTAAAATCCCGGCAGCCGGACGCGCGGCGGCCATGTTTTCTAAGTGTTCCACTTTTATTCCTTATTTGAATGATCTTATTTTTTTCATGTATATGGCCAGGTCTATCGGCATGGGCATAAGCAGCCACAAAGTAGATAATATTAGTAATAAAATCATTAGAAGATTCGATCTTGCAGTATCAAAGTTAATTCATAATTTATATCTATTGTTGTGTAAAGATGTAGTACCTTTATATTATTATCTTTTCTATTAGTTTCGATTGACAGCCTCCGTGGTCTAGTGGTTAGAGTTTAGCTCTCGACTCGGAGGTTGTGGGTTCGATTCCCGCATTGTTACAACAAAAAAATGTTATTTTCAAGTTTGGTTAGGACAATGCAGGCTGATCACCTGATTGTCTGACAAGAAAGATGATCCATGCGTCGGATGGGCATGTAAAAAGTCGGACCTGCGCCTGATCTCTCGCTATTCGTATCGGTTATCCGTCACTGGGTTATGAGAGTAAAGGAAGTGCTCTTGTATACTGCGGACACACTTGGGCACTATAAAATTACTCCTGCGTAACTGGCCTAGTTTCAATGAAACCGGCCACCGTCACCGAAATGGATGTGGGGAGCTATTAGTTCAGACAAATATTTCAAGACTTTAAATTAATATTAAAATAATCCAACAAATTTGAAATCCCCCTCCTTGGATCTAAGGTAATTTCAGAGAGTTATTTCACAAATGTGAAAAGGTGATGCAGTGATTGGCATGCGGCGTGATAGTCGTAAAAACGAGTTGGACGATCCCAGCGATCGCATACTAATTGTGGGCACTTCAACATATTTACGAGGACATTAAAGTAACGGCTTGACGCGACAATAAATATCATTTAAAAAATATGCACTCAGGCAAAAAAAAGCTCATACAAAACTAATAAGTCAAGAGAATATTTGAGTAAAATACGAAGAGTAGACTTATGAATGCAGGTACCTACTGAGACAAAAACTTAAATCTTTTCGAATTCGTAGAGTGTATTTTGTTGAATAGGTGTGCAATGTGCATTTATAGCAACAATATCTTAACGTATTTTATCAACCTACGCAGTAGACGAACAAAAGGTAATTTATTGATACGAAAAAGTTAAATGCTTCTGTTTATATATAAATAGGAGGTGGTACGTGTCTCAAATGCATACGACATGACATTTAAAACCACTGAGTAAATATATACTTCTATTTAATACGGAAAAGTTTGTTTGATCGCATTAAATGCGGTACGAAAGTAATGTACCGATTTTGACGATAGGCGCATTTATAGAGTAAACCACGGGATGGGACATACGCAACTTTTTATCGCGAAAAAATGTACGGTTTCTTAGCACGCACGAAGTCGAGTACAACATCCTAGTATTTAATAAATAGTTCTTTCTATATTGTATATTTTAATAATAGTAGAGGATCCGAACTAAGATCGTCCTTCACTATTGTGTCAACCAGATGAAAGTGATATTTTATCTAATGATATATGTTTCTCAACATAATATAATTAGGCAACGCCTTAAAAAAATGGTCATGATTTGAAACTTTTCTTTTCGCCGGCACGCCAACCAAACAGAACAAACAACAGTTTTATAAAGTACACAACATGCAACACCTCAGTTGATTAGCTTTTTCTGGTCCCTATTACCTGGCAGCCGCGTTCAAACAGGTAAGTTGATATTAGTAATTGCAATCTTCTGTCAACCAATCGAGACCAGTTTTAAAATGTTACCAATTTAGTAATAAATACTGTAGTATAAGGTTTCTGGAGAAAATTTGTTCCTAGATAGAAGTTGTAAATACTTTTAAATTGAAAAATCGGAGTGAGAAAAATTATCTACTATCTCGGACGACTGAATCTTTTCTCTATGGATTTTCTGATGAATTTTCTTCTAGAATAAAAACGTAACGATGCCCGAACTGGTTGTTGTTATCGGAGCATCGATATGCAAATGACCTAAACACAATAACATTTAACACACTAACCTCCCAAGTCCCAACAAACCGTAATGTATTTTAAATTCTATTTGCACCAATTGTCACCATATCGAGCTGCATTCTGTAATGTGATTTAGATCAGTAGATATTAGTGAAATGAAGATACATTGATATGCATGCTATGTCATAGCCGGTTTTAAACTAGCATTGAAAAACAAAGTAGAAAGGCAGAAAAATTATGTAATACTCTTCTATGAGGCACGGGTGTTCCTTTAAGGTGAGAACTGAGAACCAATAAGCGTACTAAATAGAATAAGAGGTGATTTACATGGGTCGATTTTCACCGTTCGGCGAGTCGCTTGACAAATCGCCTTGTAATTTTTGTTCGCAAAATTGCCAAGCGACGTAGCCGAATGGCCATTTAGGGCGAGTTCACAATACCCGGCCGCACGGCGACCAAAACGACCATAGGGCAAGGCCACAACACTGCATAACGACGCGGCGCATTGCCAGAAACGACGTCGCATTCCAACAATACAATTTACAAGAATTGTACGCCTTTGTTTGTGTGTTGCGTCGTCGCAACGCAATGTTGTGGCCTCGCCCTTCGGTCGATTCGGTCGCCGAGCGCCCAAGCCAGAACCTCAATTCTCGTATTTAAAGTAGACTTTTATTTTACTAAGATTGTATTATAAGTGAAGTGACATGTTATCATAATCTGATTTTATGAAGATTCGACCAATCAGAACGCGTTTCACGCTGGTTTTACGTTTAGGTCGTCGTATCTCTTACCGGTTTAGCTGTTTTAGCGTATCAGGACTTAATTATAATTGTATTATTGCAGGTTTTATTTAGCAGAATTGACCCTCAGCACTTTCGTTCACGGGGCTAGCCGCTGGTCGTTTAGTGCTTTGACATGATTGGCAATATAATTTAATAATATTTTTGATAGATTTGTTTGACGCGACATTTAAAATCATTTTGGTGTCAACCTTAAGCTTACGTCAACATGTCTGACATTCTGTGACTCTTTCATTAGTCATCCGTGTAAACCCCGCATACATGATTGTAATAATGTCTCTCTACTGCTAAAACAAGATTCGCTTGTTAAAGTATGAAGCAGTCAATAATTTCAGTCTCCAATGATCTCCAATCTAATGCAACATAATAGTATTGACACGTCAATTGTTATCATGTACATACTAGATAGGAGATGCTATAAATGGTAGAAACTGGTAAAAAAACAGAACCATTTTAACTTTTAAACACTTCAAAGCTAAAAACGAATGCATAAAGCATAACATCCAAACACGTTAATGTTTATTACAATTATTATTATTCATCTCACAAAGGGTAATAAAATAAAACATAATTAAATTGAACCCTTAAATACCGAGTAGACGGATAAACGGCATATTGCGTTACAACATTTAGTAATTAATATAATAACAGGATCATAATCAGGTGTGGGATCTCGTGATGTTCTCTCCAATTAGATATAGGAGCTGTTTGTTGGGCAACCCTAGCTGTAGGAATACTAGAAGACGTGTGAATATCACAATCACAGAATAAGATAAAAATAATACGTAAGAACTATAAGAACTAGGAGTGGGTAGGAATAGGCGTCAGATTATTTGCATATTTTGTTTCTGTCGCCCGATAAAAGTAAGCAGACATAAAACTTCTGAATAAGCTGTTCAACACTTTGTAGAAAATTGTGAAAAAGGCCCTAAGAAGAATTATGACAAAGAATCGATACCTGCACGGTATACGGAGGTAATAGATAATATTTGTACTATTAATGTAGCTTATTTTCTTACTTATATGGTGATTCCTGAATGTCGTGTATAAACTTTTCTAAGTAGCAACAAACTTGGACGTTTTACGCACAATACCTACCTTGCGATCACCTGGCATAATATTTTTTTAATGATTCTTTGTTTTCCCGGACTTCTTCTTATACGGACTTACTTAACTTTAAATTGCTCAAAATTGTGCTTGCGCACAATCTAAGCCGGTAAATGAAGTAAAGCTTATTTCGGAGTATTGTTCTAACTCATTCTATGATTAGAATAAAATAATAAAATAACCATCCAGTAACAATAAAGCTATGTTACCTGGTTCGCCGGCATTTGTAAGGATGTAATCAAGTATTATTGAATTAGGATCGACACTGCTGCCGGGATGTAAAACGAACTATTAAAAACGCCCGTGTAAGGATTTAATTAACGGCCATGTTGTTTTTTTATTTACGTTCCATATGCAATTCGATTCGAATTCTTTATTTAAATTTACATAATTGCTGTTGTAATAATTTTTCAGTTTTACAGCTTTGCAATGTCTTTTCTTTACACAATAGCAAGCGATAAATTAAGAAAGTTTTATTACTTACACTTTTCTTAGTAAGTAGTTCTTACTTTTATAAGTAAGAATGTTTTAAGTTAGAGTAGTCTTAAAGTGTGAAAACTACCCAACATTGGACTGATAAATTGAACCTGCGGACTAAATTAATGGACTACTATTTATTTGAAAACTTTTGTTAAACATAGTTGATCATTTATAGCGGGGGACTCATAGACGTATATGTTACGAGACGGGACATGTTGAGTTGAAAACTGTGGCCACTTAAATGGCCCTACTTTGGGAGATTTTGGGGCCATTTTGACATTTGAGGTATGGTGAAATTAAGATGGCTAACATTTGGAGTATGTTGAAAACCAAGATGGCGTAAATTTTCCTTGTATGAATATATTTTGTACTATACCTTCGAATCCCGCCGAAGGAATAAAAAAAGCTTTCTATGTTCCTGGGTCATGGATGTATGTATAAGTATAGTATAAAAGAATTAAATATACTTCCCGTAGTCTGGGTACCTGTAACACAAGTTCTTCGGATGCCTAGCACGGGGCCAGATTGACGAGGCGTGAAGCGTCCATAGATATTATATTATTCTATATACTTAATACTTATATTTATAACATTTAAGAATTTAAATGTTCCATAATGGTCCTAGACATCTTCTAAAACTATCACCAGATCAGATAAAATCAATTTAATATCTAAAACGAGATCTAAACCAAAACAAATTTGTATATGAAAGCGAACCAATCTGCAATACCCGCAGACCGCGGTGTGCGTTGATTGTTTTCCACCATGATTGCCCTTTGTTAACTAAACTGTTTTCAATACTTCGAGTGTTAAACATCACTTCCTTTATAAGTTTTCGTACGTGGTGAATTTTATAAAGCGGAAAATCTTTAAGCTTAATGGATTTAATCCTCCTACTATTATAAATGTGAAAGTTTGTGAGGATGGATGGTTGGATGTTTGTCACTCTTTCATGTAAAAGCTACTGAACGAGTTTCGATGAAATTTTGGTATGGTAGTGGTTTAGGTTTTGGATTAAAACATAGACTACTTTTTATCCCGAAAAAGTACAGTTTTCCCGTGGGATAGCCGATACTATATTTACGCGGGCAGAGCTGCGGGAAATAGCTAGTCCTTTATGTTGTTATGAATATTTTTCCAATGGTTAAATAATATTTTTAAGCACAAATTGCTTGACAAAGCGGAGGAATCGGACCGCAATAAGCGATACCTATCGTATCGCATATAGCTCCATATTCACCAGTCACCGTCCAGCCTGAAAATGCAAGGCCGCAGCCTTGAAGCGGACTTATAGGTAAAAATTATAAATGGCTGGATGTTGCCCGCGGCTTTGTGCGCGCAAAAGGAAAATCGGCGGAAACCGTACATTTTGCCGCGATAAAATGTAATCAATGTCCTTCCCCGTGGTCTACTTTATATGTGTACCAAATTTCATCAAAGTTGGTCCAGTAGTATCGGAGCCAATTCAATGCAAACGAACAACTCTCTCCTCTTTATAATATTAGTATAGATTAACACTATTGACATAAATCTGTAATAAAACTGTAAAAAGACTTACTTTTCATTTTACAGTTTCATCATAGTTATCTGATTAAAATACCCGCCCCCCCTGTCGCCACAGACAATGTAGAATTCATCGTGTGTCGTCGCGGGTGAAGTACACCTGTCATCAGCTCATAACGTCAGCCTGAAAACGACGGCCGCAAGTTGTGGACTCAGCGGAATCGTTATTTCATAAATATAATCATATAATCATAAAAAAGTGAAATATTGTAGGAGATGACATCGATACTCTATTTGTTAAATTTGACGAAGAGTACCTACATAAAGTAACCTATACTTATTACAAGAGAAAATATACCTAGTGAGAATGTTAAAAATAACTTTATTTCATAGGTAAATAATAATAAATATAATCTTTGAAAATGCGAACAACGCCATAAGTACAACTGAAAATGATAAAATAAAATATGCAAAAGGAATATTTAATATCATGACAGACGAAAACCTTTAAACTTCGTCCTCGATAATTTCTGCGTTTTTTTCTCGTCTTTCTCGTTGCGATGTAGATATTGGCAAAAATAAGCACCACTTTTTGATAGCGACTTAACGTTTCTTAACGTCGCATTGTTGAAGTCAAGCTTAACATTGCAGCACTGTAGTCGTTAGTCTATAGAAACTCTATTAAAATCGCTGTCGCGTATACATTGCGGCGCGACAAGCGATGACACAGGGACAAATTAATACTCGCGATATGTGCGTCCAACATCACAGATTAAAAATTAAATTTATAAAGGAATTTAATTAGACTGACTTCTCGACGGGACGTATGAGCAGAACAGTGCGGGATAGAGCGAGGTGAAGCGGCGTGCACATTCACAGCACGCTGCACTTTATTAAATCCTCTTTTCTTTCTCTATTGACATTTGAAAACGTGGCGGGAATTGCTTATCATTATTTTATAAGATTCATGAAATAGTATGGGGTATTTCAGAGGCAAACAAACATGCTTCAGTTATGTAAATCATAAAAACCTTAATTAAACCTTTGCTTATAGACATTACTTATAATCTACAAACTTATTTCCTAACAAAAATAATGTAATATTATATTTATCAAATTACTAAGATCTATTACTAATTACTAATCAACCTATGAGAAACTATCATTTCAATTTGAAAAGTATATATACTTTAGAGCAACAATTCTTTTGTTAAAAAAATCTCATGCGTTACGAGTTACGTTGAAATAAATTACACTAATTCAAATTTCGAATGTTCATTTTGAATACAGAAGGCTTTTTGAATAAGGAACACGAGTTTGCGCGGTAATTACTAGTTACTGGTTACTGGTTACATGACAGAAGGCAGCCATGTTCTTAAATTAAAAATAACAAATGACCGCGTAATTGATTTATAATTTGTTTGTTTTATCGTCTTATTTTTTAGGAAGTCCTTATATTACATAACAGTTTTTTTATAACTTTTCAGATTTATAATAATTGTGCGTGTAAATCAGAGTTGATGAATATTAAAAAAATAATTATAGATTCCCTGAATTGGAGTTAAACTAGGTACCTATATTTTCCCATATTTTCGTTTGTAATAAAGCTAGCGATCTGATATTTTATCGCGGAGAAGTCGTTAGCGAGCTAATGTTTTAAATTTCATAAAAATCGAGTGCATAGTTTAGGATATATAGGGCGGCAAAAAACGCGATTTTTAAGGATATGGATGGAGGTAGGGAGAATAAGCATAATTTAAAGCATACTTCTAGCAGACTTAAAATTTCAAATTTACTGTCAGGCTAGGTTATTAGCTACATGTAAAGGGAACAATATATAGAAAAAGGAAAACTTACGAATTCACAGGAAAAAAATGTATGAATACAAGTTCACTGATAACTTTGTAATACTTACGTGTGTATAATAGTGACTTCGCAATGAGCACTATAATAAATCAATATAAATATTATGGTTACCAGTGGCTTAAAGCTAGTGCAAACATCTTATGACCTGCAGTCATTCTATTATTTGTGATCTAGATTGAAATTAACGTACGGGTAACCCGCATTGTACCACTATTGAATTCTTATTGCCATAGTGAGAAGATCGAAATACTATTCCAGGTTTGTCAGTGACTTGCGTGGGCCTTATCTATTCTATCCTATTTTTATTAAAATATGAACACCGGTACCGGACATTTATCTCTTTAAAGTGATCATTGTCAAGTCACATATTTAATATAATAAATTATAAAAATAAAATTTTACACACACGGTAACAAATTTATATAAGTACCTAACTAATTAAATGGACTATCTTGAATTTCACTTGGTCTCTATGACACGTCATAACTTTTTGCGAAGGAAATACTTGGCTTTTTTCATTTAGGTAATGTTTTTGTGGGATTTAATATATTGGAATATAATCATCTTACACCACTGCGCACCTATGTAGCCCATGCCCTATGAATATGACATCAATTAAAGTAGATACATTCTGTTCTGAAGAATTATAATAGAGTTTCTATTATAATTCTTCATATTTTAGATGAACTTAAGGGCACCATACTGACAATCATGATCATCTTGAAAATTGCTTTCCGCAGTAGGTACAATCAGTGCGCATTTAATTGGCAAAATGTTCTGGAATCAAGATGGCGTTACTTTTTCTTGTATGAAGATTTTTTCTGTCAAATGTAGCGCACGTCATAGCCCATGCTTAGTTTTGAAACCATTAGGTTTTATGGCTTATCCACCATCTAGTGCAGGATGCAGGCGCAACATAAATTCCGCTAAGTTTAGACTCAGCTAAGTTTATCAACAATGCAATCGAGTAAGCCGAGCCCTGCTTTATGTTACTAACGAATGCGTAAATAACTATAATGTATGGAAATCGACGGCGCTTTAAAATAGCTGTGAGTTCTGTCAAGTGTGGTTCTTATCTTACAAGTCTGGTTTTCATAGTAAATATGAAAGTCAGACTTCATCAAGTACAGAGGAAGATATAGCTAAGTATTTAAACTTTTGACTTACTATATACATATATTCATTTAACCGTTAAAAGACCGACAAGCAACTTATAAACCACTTTGGAGGCCGATTACTCGAAAATGGTTGACTTTGTTAAAAATCGTGTATTTAATCTTGACTTCATTCAAAAATACCTACTCGACGATACGGAATACGATACTACACGATGGGGAAGATTAAAAAAATATTTTTCATCCCCATTTTACATGGGGAGCTGTAGTGGACATTTTATGGAGAGCCACTCCTAAAATAAAAAAATAAAATATCATCATTAACTAGAAGGGCGGGCAGATAGACAGGCAGACAGACGGGCGGACAGAGCGGCGTTAGTTTAGATGTGACTCCCTTAATCATGAAAATATTAAAACGGCTGTTTAGCTAATCAATGTTATTATCGATGTGAAACTTTTATATAGACGGGTATAAAGATATCTTGTCAAAAAGAGTGTTACGGCTTGTCATGTTTGTTTTTCGTAGTGTAATAAGATATGAGTAATTGCAAAATTTATGTCAGATACGAGTAACTCAGTTACGTAGACACTTATATTTTGCGTTGTTGACCAATTGGAATTCTTTTTATTTATTTTTCTTTTGTAATGTTATGTTCGAAGGTGAAGATAAAAAATTAATATCTATTTATATATAATTATATAAAAGGCAAGGCTGATTGACTGATGTATCAACGCACATGCTAAGAAGGCTAAGGCTAGAAATTTGAAATTTTGCACACGTATTTTTAATTAGACCCACTTTACTACTACTTTCATAGAAGTTTGTATGAAACTTTTTATTCCTTGGACATATTTGCATGAAGATTTCGTATGAATTGAATACGGAAAAAATAATGAGTTACGTATTTCAGCGTTTTCTAAACTTCAGCCCTAGGAGGGGCTAAAATAGGGGATGAAAGTCTTCGTCATCGTTTAAAACCCAATTTCAAGCGGGCGAAGCCGTGGGCAAATGCTAGTTGACAATAAAAGTGAAAAGTACTACATTATATTTTAAAACCGTGTGCTAAGCTAGCAATATAGAGGTTTAAATTGGAGTTTTATAGACACCAATATAATTGACACGTTAAGCTTGATGTTTATAAATTGACCATTTTTATTACTATGTAAAGATATCCATTCCATTTTATAAAGACAGTAGATAAATAATTAAGCTATCACAAGATCACTAATCGAACCCTTTTTGAAAGAGAAATAAAATAATTTGATGGCTGTATAGAAGATACCTTAGCATTGTTGAAACGTTAAAAAAAAAACAAAGTGTCAAATAACGTACATCATAAAAGCGGCGATGTAAAGGGACGGCCAGATTCGACGCGCGATAGCGGTCGCGTGCTGATTAATAGCGGAGATATCAGTGTGGACGAAGCTTAACATTCTTTTTCGGTTTCGGTATTTATGTCAGGTTTTCGGTTAGGGTTGCCGTTTAAGTTTTGTTTTGAAATGTGAATTATTATTATTATTAATTGTAAGGTTACGCATTAAGGTGTTTTGATTATTCTATATATAGGCTCTTTAATTTTGAGGACATATCTTGAAAAAAAAGTATTTTCTGCCCTTTTACTTACTTGATAAAGGATCTTTTAATATCCGTTTTGTTTTCGATCTACTTGTATTATTTAACATATCGTTAAAATTTTACATTTTTTTGTATACAATATTCAACTTAACAACAATAAATACAAATACTTTCATAGATGGCGTTGTTACAATTCTAAATTGCGCTCGAATTCCAAGAGTTTATTATAGCTTACAGTTATCTAACTTAACTGAAACACGCGTGAACATAAATTTAATTAAAATCGTACTGATATAAATTATTATCCAATAGAAACATCTGTTACAATTTATTGCTGCGCTCCACAATTTGTTATGCGAGAGCAAATAATAAATCAATTAATTTTACCCCTTTATTTAGTCAAAGGATCTGGTCTTTAAAGGGGTGTTCCGAAATCCGCTAGGATCTGGTCTTAAAATACGAGGGTTATTCTGAAATCCATCAGTCGAAAAATGTTCTCGAGCTGGGGATTTTAGAACGGATAAAGCTTACAATTCTAGAGTTTTCAGTATTTTTAAATCTGAACAGTATTACTTACTTAAACTGTTTTAAACTAGAGTTAAAATGTTTAATATCATTTTATATTGTAGCTATTTCATAAAATAATCGACCGGCCCCAGTAGGTTGGTAGGTGTAGGTATAAGCGTAGGTGTATGTGTAAGTAAGCGCAGATGTAGGTTTAGGTGTAGCTAGTAGGTGTACATGTTGGTTTAGGTTGTAGGTGTAGTCTCAATATCTTTTATATGTGAATTGTGAACTTTTAATTAGTAAGTGTTACATATATCAACAGTAAGATGTAACTGTCAATGTCATTATTGACATTGACAGATGTCATGAAGTAAAGCCTATCGAGTTTATTTCAGTTGGCCAAAAGGCTATACATAGTATAGACGTATATATTGTGTTAAGCATATCTCATTACATATTGTAATACGTATTTGTGGTAAGCACCAATAAAGGAGAGTATAAGAATTGCTGCTGTATTATTATCATCACCACACGAGCGCACGAAGGACTTACAATCAAGAGGTCATAGACCGATACAGTAAGAAACAGTAACTTTTTTACTCAGACTACGCGACCTACCAAAATTGTTGATCAAAGTATATTGTAACCAGTAACTGTATATTGTATCTCCGGTGTGTTTACATGTCCTCTAATGTTTAACATGCGCAGCGCATTCGTTGCAGACTTGAAAGAACGCCGACGTAAAACGGCGAAAGTACATAAAACAACCGATCAAAGTCCAATCGGATCAAACGCACGCTATTTTCAAGTCGATTGATCGATTCCCGACTCGATTCTATTTTGATAATACCGACGTGACGAGGTGTTAACTAATTAAACATTACTTTCTTGTGCAGGCATTTCGAATGTAGACGAGAATTACTTATACCCGGTTTCCGGGGTGAATTTGTCAGTAGTTTATCTACTCGAATACAAAAACGCGAACGTGTTAGCGAATCAAAAGCGTTGCTGAATTCACCCCATAAACCGGGCATTAGAGGGTTAAAGCGAAATCTTCAAACTCTTTTAATTGATCGGTTTTTATCAGCCGTCAAATAATTGTCATAAATGAAGCTTTAAGCCCGCTACACACCTAACAATTTATCGTTGCAGTTTCAGACAGTGCCGTAAAATCGAATATGGTCCAGTTTTCCGCAGAAGCTCGCGAGTCGCGAATGAAACGTGTCTTCCGTAGATAATAACATCCGTAATAATTAAATTCCAAACATGCGTTTTGGGCCTGTTTTTTTTTATTTGCATGGGGTAGAATTAGAAACCATCGTCACTTCACGTGACATGAGGAGCCATTATTGCCAACAGCCTGAAAAATATATTTATTATTGCCAAAAGTAAAATCTATACCTATATTTACACAAAATTTAAGTTACAATTAACTATACATCTTTACATATATAATTCTACTGTACGTGTGTATGACACTGAACTCCTAAACAGCTGGACCAATTTTAATGAATTTTATTGTATGCGTTTGGGTGGCGCCCTGGATGGTTTAGATTCACAAATCAGACCAGCAGGACAACATCTGTCGGGTCCGCTCGTAATATATAAATATCTAATAAAAGAAGTAGCAAGGATGTACGAAGTAAGAACAGACAGGCAGACGGACTGAACGAAACTATAAGGGTTCTTTCTACGGAACCATTAGAACATTACACAGTAATGAGTGAAACAATAAGCCCTTTATAATATGATACCTTAACTGCTATACAGTGATTTTTGGGTACGTTCGCCGATAGACCCGGTTTGACCCTTTTCGATCTTATTACTATAGCATAATGTACGATAGCGGTACACTGAATTTTTTACGGCTACTGCACAGGTCGGTCGTCGCACATACACAATACACATACAACTATACAACTAGTAGTTTACATTCTATTTGTACGATTCATCTAACAACACCAACGACGAACGATAACTCGTAACGATTTGCCGTACGCGCACGGTCGATAAAACGGCACACTTCGATTTTTGACTACGATACATAGGTCAAGTGTGTAGCCTACATATTTAGTAATGTTACCTACTACTTGTCGATACGACATGTTTAAATTATCTTTTATAAATTTTTGACGTGATAACGTCTTATAATTTGATGGAGCCGGTTGCACGCACGAAAAAACATGACTCATACCGTTACCACCGCATTTGCCGTTACCTCAGCTGGCCGCGTCTTAGGTATGTGAGCGGTGGGACGGAGAGGCGCTCGTTACTCAGTTCGGCGCCGGACTTCGCGGCGGCAACACGCCTACCTAAGGCCCAAACAATTAGTTCGGCGCGCACTATAAACATGACGTTGTCACGTTCAACTATCGTCAGTAAACCGACTTTACAGACAACCGTTTTTTTTTTGTAACTATTTATTAAGTTTAAAAAAAAAACCTGAAATCATTTGTATCTTATTTTACATTTCTATTCGCATTTTAGCGACACAAAGACATAAAATTACTTGACGCTTTATTAATAAATCCAAAACCATTTATAACAAGCGACTCATTGCTTTTGAACGTTCACAAATAGTACGGATTAAAAAAAAAGTGCAACCTTCATACATTTTTTAGAATTATTACCGTGAAAAATTGGTGCATCATAAAAGTTGTCATGCTCTTAAGTCTGTTTTGTCGCTTTATCCCGCGTATTCATTCGTAAGTGCTAAGTCATCTTTTATTTTTCGCGTCTGATATTTTTTGCAAAAGAATCTGAGCTTGTAGCCACGGATCCGCTCCGTGAGTGGAGGTAATCAATTATTATAAGTTATAACACGTCTTTTTGTACACGTATTAATGTTTCTGAAAAAGCATGAATTTAGCTTTAAGTTGTCATTAACTTTTTTAGTATATAATAAATCAAACTAGGTGTTGCCCGTGATTTCGTGCGCGCAAAAAGAAAATCATGCGAAACTCAATTTTCCGCGATAAGAAGATGCCTATGTCCTTCCTCGTTGTCTGCTCTATATCTGTGCAAAATTTCATCAAAATCCGTCCAGTAGTTTCAGAGCCTATTCAATGCTAAACAACAATCAAACAATCAAATCTTTCCTCTTTATAATAATATTTGAGTAGAAAAATAATAGAGTACAACATCTCATAAACAAAACTGTCCAGGAGCGACACAACTATCATAAAACAGTCAGTCGTAAGACAGGCTCGTCTAATGTTTATGTGAGGCAAAATTGTCTAAGGTCAGTCGTGTCCTAAGAGAGCGCTCGCCCTTAGATATTATTACGATCTATGCCTATAATTTTAATAACTAAAAGAAAAGCTTATTGAAATAGTGATTAGGTAATGTTATAGAAAACTTTCTCCCTCAAGAAAATAGAAGACGAGATATGGTGCGGCAAAAAGTAATAACCCAATTTTTATTTTTAAATGAACAATGTTACATAAAGAATTTAATTTAAATAAACGATAACGCAACGACACATGAAATTATCTTTCCTGTCAATTACATTTGAGCGAATTATTTTATCGATATTAAATGTGACAGCGCGCGGTACAATCGGCGGACATTTTCAAATTGTTAACATGTTTATAAATTATAATTATCATTGATTGTGTTTAAGCGGCATGTAATACTGAATAATAATACATCGCTAATAAGCACCCAATAGTCTGGATTGTACAATAGGGTAGAAACACATTAAAGTAAAACTAGCTGCTGTTAGGTAGATAATATTATAAATCGTGTTTTTTTTTCTTTAAACCTTTTGATTAGGTTCGATCACTTAGTGATTAAGTCACCCTCGTTGCAGAAATCATTTTACAGAAATCAACTTAAAACTAAATTCTATCATACTAAATAGTACTCAGAGTGCCTATTCTTGCAACAATTTTTTACCATTTTATTTATCATTCTGGCCTTATCCGATGAGGGAGAAGACAGAATGCTATTAAAAATGCCAACGTTATAATTATTAATACAATTATTGATGGATATAAATTGCCTCCTTTCTGCCTCATTCCGGAGACACTCCGCCAAAACGTGATGCACGTCTTCTACTTTGTTACATATCGAGTAGTTTGGTGACTCCACTTTGCCCATAAGGAAGGCAAAACTGTTCAACGGAATATGCCTCGAACGAAGCCGAAGAGCCATTACAATCTCTGGCCTGCTCATATTAGCCTGATCGATCCACGGTAAAGCCGAAATGTTGGGTTGGATAGTTTTATACCAAATACCTTTTGTGAGAGACCTCTTATCAAAATATTCTGACCACATTTCAGTACACTTCATCCTTATGAATGATATAAGATCCGTGTAGAAAGGAATACAATTATATTCTACCCCGTCAACCGAAGCGTCTTTTGCCAATTTGAGAACTTGTATGTACTGCAATCGTGCTATAAGATTCATTAATCGTAATTTTTTACCATATATAAAAAAATAATTCTAATGGCTTTATTTACATAAATAATTTTTTAATGCCTTTGATTGTTAATAAAAATGTGAAAAATCAAAATTTTTGAATTTTTCCAACGGGGTTCTCTTCTAAACCCTTTGAAGATTAGCTCCTAGAAATCAAAAAAAATCTAAATTTCTTGTTTTGAAATAATAAGCGTTTTTATGTTAACATTAAAATGGTAAAAATTAACTATTTAACAAAAGCATAATTAATCAAAAAATTGTGATAATTTTTTTTTGTTGACGGATTATTGTTAATTGATATGTCCACATAGTACCCAAATTTTTTTATTCTTTAATATTAATATTTAATCAGTTAAAATATTTTTTTTAGTTCATGTGTCAGATTGGGGCGATACACGCGGCAGCCGAACCACGCGTTTTTGCCGTTATTTTCGCCGCTAAATTAAAATTATAAGAATTATTGGTACAGTTCCGGAAGGTATGACTTTTTTTTAGGAAATTTTCTGTTCTTTAAGGATCTTTTTTCAAATTTCGATTATCTCAAATAGTTTTTGAAATATTTCAAAAAAACCAAACCCTTATTTTTTATTTTACTTTATTTTTTATAACTTTTGCGTTTTTTTTCGGCCCCTCTTGGCACTTTGATAGAATGTTCTAGATGCCATTCCGAATCGAATGAGCCCAAAATCATAATTTTCGGTGGTGGTGGTCAAGAACCGAAGGAAATGGCACTTGTGAACCAGACTATTGCAGCACATTTTACAAACCCACCAATAAGTCTCAACATTTGATTTTGAATTTTGTCTAATTTACTTAGATGCGTATTACTCGCATTGTTGTATAAAAAGCTGGCGTAATCCAAACGACTTCGCATCAATGACATGTATAAACGTCTAATATGGACAGGACGCACTCCCCAATTTGAACCAACAAGAATTTAAAAAATATTTGTAAACTTTGAAATTTTATCCCTCAGCTCATTTAAGTGTTTAGACTACCTCAATGGCCGATCGAGCCATAGACCCAAGTATTTGAAATTATCCACTACTGGCAATGTTGCATCGTTAACTGTAAAAATTACGTTGTCACGCTTATATCCTCTTTTAAAAATGCAAATTTTACTTTTTGTCGAAAAAACTTCAAAACCTATATTTTGTAATAACCTTGATAATTTATTTAACGCTGCTTGAAAAGCTTCCGAAATCCTAATAATGGTGCTATCAGTCATATAAAAAACGAAATCATCTGCGTACTGCGATACATTAACGTTTGTAATTTTCTTATATATAAATATAGTTGCAACATTGAACAGAAGTTGTGATATTGGATCCCCCTGTGGCAATCCTCGCCCTGTGCTACGACATAAAATTCTACCATTAACATTAATTTTAAGGTATCTTTCTTTTAGGTAATTCCATAAATATTGACACATTACATATCCCACCTCTAACTGATCCATAATCTGTAGTAAGCTATATCTATGTTGTTGTATGCATCACTAATATCAATAAAACACGCTATAGTTGATTCTTTTTTTAAAATACCGATCTCAATATTCATTACAAAATTACTTAAATCATCCAGTGTTGAGTGACATTTTCTAAACCCTGTAGTATTCTCGGATAATAAATCATGTTTTTCAATAAACCATTCTAACCTATACATTAGAATCGAATGAAAAACTTTACAGATACAGGATATCATTGAGATGGGCCTAAGTGACGATGGGTCATTGAGGTCTCGTTCCGGTTTAGGTATTGGCACAATAGTTACATCCCGCCATTGTCTAGGTACAAAACTTCGCAAAAGGAAACTATTATAAAATAGAAGTAAAAACTGTTTACCGTTATCTGAAAGATGACTTATCATTGAATATGAAATATTATCGTAACCCGGTGTTGTATCTTTAGGCCGAATTGATCTTTCCAATTATTGTATTGTAATCTTTTTATAAGTGTAGAGTTTTTAGACACGTAAATTAACTCAGCTGGCATGACAAAGTCTGGACTTAAATTATGTAGTAGTTGGTTAGCTTTAACAGAATCTACGTGATTTCTATTTTATACCCTTTCAGCCATTGCATTTTTTTCCAAATATCGGAAAATTCGAAGATAAGGTTTCATTTAACGAAGAACAGAATGATTGCCACGCTGTACTCTTAGCTTTACGTATAAGTCTCTGGGCTATGCGGGTTTTTTTCTTGTAATAATTCAAAATTTTGTGGAATAGGGTTCCGTCTAAATTTAGAAAGAGCTAATCTACGTTCAGTGACGCATTTAGATAGGGTCATATTCCAGTAAGGCTTGGTGCAAAATTACTAGTTGGATTTGTGTAAATTTTTACAAAGGTTATAAATCTATTAGCCACTATATTTAAAATATCAATAAATCGATCATGTGTTTTGCAAATTATCGTGTAAAAAATAAAATTTGTAAAAAGCTTAGACAGTAAAACAGTATACGAATCCCAGTTAAAATTTTTAAAATTACTCCTTAAATTATAATTAAAACCTAACTAATAACCTAACTAAACCTAACTAAACTAATATTTAAAGATAATTTTATAATTAAATGATCGCTGCCTACCGTCTCATTTAAGGTATAGGTAACTCATTTAAGGTCTCATTTAAGGTAACATTATGAAACTTTAAAGCTACATCTGAAGAAACTATCGAAATATCTGGACCCGACTGCTGTAATCCGCTATTAATTAAGTTTATCCGAGTGGGTGCACCACTATTCATAATAACATAATATTCACTTTCTAGCAGGGCATCAAAAATTTGACAACCGCGGCCATCCGACTTATATGACCGTTAAAATCACCCAAAATTAAGTTGTTTTTTTTTGGTATAATAGAAAATAAATCATCCCAATCGGATTGTTTTGTACTAGCAGAAGGAGGACAGTAAACTGAAATTATACTTTGTACATCTGTGCAATTAAATAATTTTATACACACAACCTCAATTTGAGAGTTTCTAACTCGCACGTTATATAATATGACAGTTATAAGAATTTAGCTTATTAGTAAATATGTAAAGATTGTTTTAAGCTAAGTGGCTTGCTATGCAACTCAGCGTGAAGCGTATATTTGGATTAAAGTTAAGTCAATCTAAAATATTTCTTCCTTATAATCGTAATCCGTATAATCGTAATCGTCAGATTCGAGTATAATCTACGGTTGAAGAAGTAGCTGGTTCGTGGGAGCAGCATCAATTCTATTATCCTTTCAAATTTAAGACCTGCACCTATAGACACTGAAGCTGCAAAGCAAACGCTTAATTTATTTTAAAATATTCACATATACTTAAGAGAGAAGTGAGGCAAACACTTTCGAATGCATATGCCGAAGCAAGTCTTAATAGAACAAAAAAATAGTTATTTTTAAAAATAGAAAAGTGATCCCAAACAATGTGTGAAGTGACAGCTGTCAAAACAACAATGGCGGTCTGTGTGTCTCACGTGACAGGGTTGTAGCGGCTTAGACTAATTAAATTAGGTATATATCATAATTTATGATCATAATTTTCTAAAAAAACACTTTGATTTTTATCTTGATCACGACTCTACCACGCCTTTATGTATCTCTACCAACTAACAAACCTGTAACAATTAATAAAGATAAACGTAACTTTAGTGAGTGACAGAGTATCTTACTTTGTCACTTACTCAAGTTGCGAGTTGTTCTTTACATAACATCATAATTGGCTAAATTACTTTATGCGACTAAGTCTTCGTGAATTATTCTTAACCAGAATAATCTAGAATTTTCCATCCTGTATTCTTCAATCGAATTCGGAAACTTAAGACTTGGACCACAGCGCTGCAGCCGCTCAGTGTCAATACCGTGTGTATGTCTGTCTGTCACGACCGCGGAAATATTGAATTGTGAATTATGTACCGTTAACTCCCTATTGTTATCTATTTGTTCTCGTGACTGTGTGTTATAAATCTGTACTTTATGGCAGCATTATTTAGCGATGGCGTATGGCTTTATATCAGAGGTTGACTCTATTTGAATTCACGGTTTGTTTGCATACTTTGGACGGAAAAGTTTCTCTCCCATTTACCTCTCAACAAAATACTACGGAACCCTAGAAATATGTGGCATATTATAGAACTCAGTGGCGAATATATTATTGTCTAATTATAGAAAATAATTAAAAAAAATTAGATTGTACCCATAATGAAATTCGGTAATAATGAAAACAGGATATGCGCCCTTATTACGACAGAGTCCTATCCCTTTTAACCATTAACACTGAAAAAAAGCCTAAATACAAGGGCACACAAAATTAAAAAAAAAATACTAATGGTCATCTCGCACCAAGATGCAACTTGATGCTGCACGAACATTTTAATAGAGCTACTCAAAATGTAACTTTATCTACTACACGAAAGTATACACATTCATTATGAGAATTCAGAATACGTTGCAGCCAAAGATTTATTTATATTAAACATATTTGAAAACTAAAGATAGGCTATGACGTACATTTGACATAACACATCTTCATACAAGAAAAATTTACGCCATCTTGGTTTTTACCATACCTCAAATGTCATAATGGCCCTAAAAACTCAAAAAGTGGGCAAGTAGAGCGATGCATGATGCATCTCGACGCAGCGGTGCATGCGCGGCGTGCAGCGACGCGTCGTGCTGCCAACGATTTTACGATTTGCTTCGCGACATTGCCATGCGTATCGCGACGCGGCGGTATGCGCAATCACTAGCCTCTTGCAGTATTGGCGCGTCGCCTCTCGTTGTGATCTGACCCTAAAGTACATTTAATACTGTAGTTCATATTATTATATATTTATTTATCATAATACAAACATCGAGGCGCATCAAATTGCAGCGGATTGTTTCTTCGCAATTGGTTAGCAATCACAATGCGCCATTAATGTTTTTGCCGTAATGGCCGCTTGATTGTCCCCTCATTATGGTACGGTCGGCAAAATTGCAGAATTGTTTTATTTATGGTACCTAATCGATAAGATAATTTTTTAAAGAAATATTAATAGGTGACTAATGGAGAAATCTTTTTATGATTTTAAAGAATACTTGATATAGAGAAAAAGTATTATGTTTCCGTGGGACAGGTTTACACGTGCAGAGCCGCGAGAAGAAGCTAGTACTATTATAAATGTAGAAGTTTGTGAAGATGGATGAATGGTTGAATGGATATTTGTTACTCTTTCACGCAAAAACTACTGAACGCATTTAAAGAAATTCGGTTGGTAAGTTTAAGATCTGGATTAGCACATTGTAACACAACACACAAGCTACTTTTTATCCCGAAAAAGATGTGTTCCCATGGAATACTGTATTTATATGAATGGAGCCGAGGGCAGAAGCAAGTCAGTAACAAATTGTACATAATAATAAGCCACAGCCATTTAAGTTCCTTGTAGTTTTAGTTTTCTATTTTAAGTATATATATTTGTTATTGTTTGTAAATAATATAATTTAAAGTAGGTAGCTGTTCATATTATTGCTTTAAATGTTATATATTATTATGTTTAATTAATAATTTCCCTAACGATCCATTTTATTTTTTGTACGACATAAAAATTTTGACATTCAGATCCGTGTAAACTCAATTACCTGCTATATCATCAAATCTCCTATATATTATGTCTTACTATTTAATTACATTCATGTTTTTAGCATAACTTTCAATAATACCATCGCAACTGTACAACATTCTTGCAAATAAATCATTTATTTATTAATTGTTTATTGAAAATGAACTGTTTATAGTTCGGCGATTCAACTCTGTTGTTGGATTAATTACATTTCAAGTCATTAATAAACGGACAATTCAAATATTTAATTTACAATAAAATTGTTTACAGTAGTATAATTTTAACATTTTAATTTTAAAACTCACTTTAAACATAATATTTCAAGTAATGATAACTTACTTATTGTTAATACGAGGGCGGCACTGAAAATTTCGGGAATCAAGGAAGTGACACAACATTACTATTTAAAAATGTATTTATTGCTTTTCGAAGTATTCTCCGCGAAATTTGACACATTTGTCCATACGATGGAACCAATCATTAAAGTTCCATTCGGAAGTTGGGGTCTCCAAAATAGCCGATTTTTAGGCGTCCACAGCTTCTTCAGGTGATGAAAATCTCTGCCCACGCAATTTATTCTTTATTTAAGGGAAAGTATAGAAATCATTATGGCTTAGGTCGGGGCTGTACGGCGGATGGTCTAATAATTCTATGATTTCTTGCTCTAAAAACTCTTTTGTTCTGTGCGCGGTGTGAGAACTCGCATTGTCGTGATGGAGGATGATGCGGCGGTTGCAGTTCTCTTTACGGAGTTCAGAAACGACCTGTGGCAAACAAATGTTAGCATACCATTCTGCATTAACCGTTCTTTGTCCCTCAAGAGGAATAGTCGCAACATGGCCGGTTTTGGAGACAAACGTTTTTTTTGCAACACTCCGTGAACGAACAATTTTTGTTGGCTTTAACTCATTTTCGAACATCCAAACTCGTGACTGGTTTTTTGTTTCGGATTCGTACGTGTATATCCAGGATTCGTCACCTGATACGATAATGTATACAGCATTTGAGGATCCTGCGTGGAATCTTTCGAGAGTTCTGACGCACCAAGTAACGCGAGCCGCTTTTTGCTCTTCACAGAGCAAATGCGGTATCCATCGGGAAAACAACTTTTTTACACCTAATTGTTCATGCAAGATTATTTGTATTTGACTCATGCCAATGTCTAAACTTGCCTGAATTTCGCGGTATGTCACATGTCGATCTTCCTCAATCAGCTTACGCACAGCATCAACGTTTTCTTGGGTGACTGCAGTTTATGGACGACCTTGACGGGGATCATCACTGAGCTTGACACGTCCACGTTGAAATTCAGCAAACCAGCGATAAATTGTGGTTTTTTGATGGGGCTTCATCACCAAATGCAGAAATCATCCGGTCAACATACTGTTTTTGTGTTAAACCACTTCGAAAGTCATAATAAATCATCGCTCTAGAATTTTCTCTAGTCAATTCCGTTTTCTCAACGACTAAACAAGTTTGACAAGACCTTGTGACAAGACCGAGAATCTTTTTTTAAATAAATAAACGGTATTCGATTTTTAAAACCAAGGAGTTTTAAATTAAAAAGATTTTAATATCACAGGAACAGTGGAAATATTCCATTCCCGATACCTTTAGTGCAGCCCACGTAAGATTAGCTCAAGAAATCGTGTTTATTCTTTGGACTCTATTTGGTGATTCATAAAATTGGCTACTTGCGTAATAAAATTACTTATTTTCTCACATTTCTTTCTTTATTTACCTCATTTCTTTAATACAACTATTTAATTTCTACATATGTAACAAAAAGACCCGTCAA
Source organism: Phengaris arion (assembly GCA_963565745.1). NCBI lineage: Eukaryota > Metazoa > Arthropoda > Insecta > Lepidoptera > Lycaenidae > Phengaris > Phengaris arion. Next base: position 5,458,890 of record OY751431.1, read on the forward strand.
TGACCCCGTCTCTCCACTTTAATTTTACATTTCTTTGATCCGAATTCGGCTACTTATGTCCTTCACGGAATATTTTCGCCATTTTCAGCGAACATAATTGCACACTTAGCGTTTTTGTTGTCGGTACCTGAGAGGTGCGGTTTCAATATCATAAGACATGGCAATCCTACTTATACCTACATTATAATAACACATATTATACCTACATGATTTGTTCGGATTTCGTAGAACAATCTGGACTTGACCAACCTGAAATTAGTATTCGTAGCTGTTCTCAGTTCTTACCTGCGAAAGATAAAAAATATAATAAGTATGAATAAATTAAAAAACAAATCGTATCAGGCAAGTCGAAATTATAAACTAGAAATACTTTTTGAAGTTATTTCCTTAATGGCAACTCGTGATCATATTTAATTCAATTTAAAGTAAACATGTTTTTAAAATTATCAAATACTACACATCAGCATGCAATGTTTGGCTATTGATTTTTTGGACCCAACATATTCCATACATGTTAAATGTTAAGTCATCATTCTTACGACTTCTTGAAAAGGTTATCTACAGCAGGGATTCCCAAAGTGGGTTCCGCGGAACCTAAGGGTTCTCTGGAATTATCAACAGGGTTCCGCCAAAATTATTTAATATGCACCTAGTGCAAAATTGTAATAAGAGGAACTCACGAAGTAGGTAGTTAGCAAGAATTCAGCCCCTTGGGGGGTTCCATAAAATAAAAGGAATTTGTTTTAGTGTTCTGTTATCTTAAAATTTAAAGGAACTACAGTCAAACCCCCTACTTTTCGTACATTTCAATTTAGCCTTTGAATATTTAGTTTATGAGCAGTGGGCCCCGTACGAGACGGTATCATAGCAATTACAAACCCATCCGTCTTCCGCACAATTGTGTCGTCGTACACAGGTCACCGACTGTGCGCCAGATTTATGTAAACACAATATGTTGCAAGATTGATTTAACTTCCCTGTGTCTGAAACTATGTAGTCTCGAGAATTCGACATAGCTTTGTCGAAAGTGCAGCTGAATTTTTATGTTCAGAAAATTATCTTTATGTTAAATTCACTTTAGTATGGAACACCCACGACAAGCAAAGATGAAATTAAATAAAATATGTAGTAAAGTGAATGTACGATGAGGCTGACACAGCCCAAAGGTTTTAAGCCTCTTTAAAATAAATGAAAAAAAAAAGATAAAATTATGGCGTTTTCGAAATCTAATGCTGCCCCGGGGCAGGACAGCCGAAGAGTATGGAAATATACGAATATCAATGTAAATGTGTAAATCAGTGCTGTAACATTGTCAAATATGAAAAGGATGGAAATGTAGTGCTTCGATAATAATCATCGGTTTCGTTCGACTAATTCCGTATATATTTTAACTCATTTCAACATATATTCTTAGAAAATATGATTAACAATTTACTGATTATATCCACTTCTACGTGGATCTGAATAAAAAGAATTACGGGAAATAAAATGTTTATAAAAATTGTACAATTTAATGGTAATTTGGTTTGTAGTCGTTTGTTGTTTTTTAAACAGCGGGTAAAAATGGTATAGTGGTCTTTACCTTGAAACATTTGTAGCATTTGTTTTTTAGAGCCGTGACTCGTGTGGCAAAAAAATCTTTTTTACATAAACTTTCTGTATCAAAATATGGTAACTGACATGAGCAAGTACCTTCCCACCTTCATCGACTTTGAAAACTTTCTGCAGGTTTTAACTCGTTCCTAATGGTTGTGCCAACCCAAATCTTATACTTTAAACGGGACAATCATGTCTATATATATTCGGTTTCTCGAAAACAGCTGCAAGTGTTACCATGAAATTTCGTATGCATGGAGTTTTGGAGGCGAAAAATCGATCTAGCTATGTCTTATCCCCGGAAAACTGCGCATTTTTAATCTATATAATTTGGTTTTCCTTTCGTCGTGCAACAATATATCAATAATTGCGGCTCTATAAGTTAGTTCGATTGGCACTTTGGTATGCGTAAGTACAATTTTTGGTTTGTTTGAAAATTCGTATTCGTTTCCCGGTCAGGTAAATATTTTTGTGATTCTTTTTATTTTTTTTTAAATAAATCAGAAGAACTCCGATTAAAGCTCGGTTACCCAGGTACTATTATTAATACGAGATATGACATGATATTATTCAATACTGTATTCTCAAAACAGTTAAATGGTGTATTTTAATCGCTTGTGATTTCCTGGTCATAACGCCCGTCGCATCGCGTCGTTCATGATCCCAAGATGTGTCTCGAGACGAAATAAGAATGTATCTCAGGCGAAATAATGTTGCCACTCCGTATTAAATCGTTGCACATTTTATTTTTACCGTTCGGAGAATGTCACGAATACTGAGAAAAATTGTGCAGCGTTCTTGAGGACGGTTCGGCGAAAATGGCTTGGCTTTATCAGTTTGAAAGTCTGTAAGTGTTACAGAAGCATTTGACAAGGGTAAATAGACATTTTTACAATGTATATTTAACAGATTTTTAATGTATTATGCGCTCAAACCAAAAAAAAATAATTAAACTAAAATTTAACAACTTGTATTGAAAAAATCTCTTTAAGATATTATTTATTTGTATTATTGATTCAATATTGACCCAATATTATGTCGTTTATATTTCTTTACTAGCTGGTGCCGGCAAATTCGTTTGCATAAAACTAACGGAGATGGAACTTTATTTTTTCAACGGCTCCTCCTTGCTAACTCCTTATAACATCAGCTATCTGTCAGTGAAAGTGCCGTGATAATCGGTCCAGCCATTTTAGAGATTAGCCGGAACAAACAGACAGACAGGCGGACAGACAAAAAAATTTTGAAATTGATATTTTATTGTGAGTACAGTTTATACTATCATATTATGCACAGCCTCCGTGGTCCAGTGGTTTAGAGCTTGGCTCTGGACTCGGATGTCGTCGGTTCGCTTCCCACATTGGAACAACAAAAATGTTGTTTCCAAGTTTGGTTAGGATAATAGGCTGATCACATGATTGTCTGACCAAGAAAGATGGATCATCTTGCGTCATGCGTCGGATGGGCATGTAAAAAGTCGGACCTGCGCCTGATCTCTCGCCAGTCGTGTCGGTTATCCGTCCCACTGGGTTATGAGAGTAAAGGAAGAGAGAGTGCTCTTGTGTACTGCGCACACACTTGGGCACTATAAAATAACTCCTGCGTAAGTGGCCTGGTTTCCATGAAACCGGCTACCGTCATCGTAATCGTCGTAATATATTATGCATTTAGTGAAAAGCTGCTACTTTAAAATTACAAACAGACATTTAAATTATTTTTATATTCGTTGTCCCTCTGTATACAAATACAATCATTAGTCACTATCCAGTGCCATATCAGTAGCAATACAGTAATAAATCGATTGTACCATAAACCCGCTCTGATGATTGTACCAATTTCACGGTCCATCTGGCCACGACGAATGTCTTGACATTCTTATCCCACTTCTCAGTCCTTACTCCTCACAGAATACAATGAATTATTTCTCAATTTCTATGAATTATTTAAATCTAATTTCCTTCATATTGGTTCTATTTGAAAATTGATTGGCACTGGGTTAAGTGGAATCTATCTGACTACAAGAATATGTTACAACCAGCGGAATAACACAATGCAACTTAAAATAATTTTTCAAAACGTTGAAACCTTAAATTACTGTTCTTAATTCTTAAATAAACAAATCTATATTCTTTGATCGTTTTAGTGGTTTATTAAGACTAGCAAGAAGGGCTAGACTCAAGTGTTCTAAATCGTCTTAGGAATGAAAGAACTCAATAGTTTTGTATTATAGCTAAAAATCATTATTTCCGTGCCATTTACATAAAAAAATCATTTTTACAACCAACTTCAACAACAAGAGCTGCATTGTTTCATGTGAGTACCCGTCTATAATATTTGTTATTACAATATCCTCTGTTCGATCTCCTGTGCTGAGTCAGCGTAAACAATAGCTGACGCGTTGCAGATAGCTGACGATAAATACCGGCGCCTGCTCCTCCTGACAAGATGAGGGATGAAAGTAATGGAATATGTAGAGGTATGAAACAGGAGGAAGTAGACAGATTTTCTCTCTTTTTTGACGGATTAAAGTGTAGTACTTCTTGCGATTGTAGGAAATACAATTATACTTACCAAGTTAATATTTTGGACGTTACAACCTGAATATCGAAGATTATTATCTTCGATATTCACGTCTCGTCAAAAGAAAGTGATATATGTTTTAAGAATATAAAACACTTGCGATAAAATTGTAATATTACATCCTCTATTATCTACGATGAAAATGTTATTAGGCGAAAGATAAGATTGTAATTGAAAGTACTACATTACATTTACACCAAAATAACTGGATGTACTAGGATTTAAGGAAATAGGAACTTCCATATTTAGTTAACTCAGTAAATATTTCACGCGACTACCTACGCGCAAAAAAATCCCGCGGGAATCCTATGTAGTCTAAACTACTACCCTTAGAGTATACATTAGCAAGCTTGCTAATGTATACTCTTATGCTACTACCATACTAAATCTCATCAAGAAAATCAAAAGAAGCTAAGGTTAACACATACTTAAAATGATACTTTTTATTTCGAAAAATGACAGTTTTCCCGTGGGATAGTTTATTTACGCGGGTGGAGCTGCGGGTAAAAGTTACTTATAATAGTAGTAACATATTAGTAAGGAAGTAAGGATGGGCCAAGCAACGCAGGTAAAACCAAAACATCACCTGTTTATTTTCAACAGTAAAATAAAATAAACTACATTTCCTGAACAGACTACAGAGTAATGTAAACTGAAAACTAATTTCATTAGCTACTCTGTACATAATAGTACAAGAGCCAGAGCGTCCGTTGACATCGGCTCAGACAATGGGCAGTTGGATTACCATACGCCAGAACAAACAAACAAACAGATGATTTATATAGGGATGTAAACTTCTTAAAATATCGTTTACAATAAGCGCTTAGAAACATTCTACTAAAATAGTGGAATGTAAAAATGAATTTAGTTTTACGTGTAAGCTTGTACTAAAATGCGTAAAATATTATGTACTAACCAATAGTTTAAACCTCATAGGCCAAAACGTCTTAAGATATTATTCATCAGTACCTGGGTAACCGAGCTTCGCTCGGAGTTCTGATAAATTTTAAATATAAAAAGAATTCCAAAAATATTTATCTGACCGGGATTTGAACCCACCACATTCCGAATTTGCGAATATGTAAAAATTATATCTACGCATACTAAACTGCCAATCGGACTGACATAATAGAGTCGAAATTTTTGATATGATATTGTTGCACGACGAAAGAAAAAACATAATATATCGATCCCCCCCCCCAAACTCCCTGCATACTAAATTTCGTACTTGCAGTCGGTTTCACGAAAACATACAAGATTGTCGCGTTGAAAGTATAAGATAATTTTAGAACTACTAGAAGGACGCCAAAGATTCGTGCCTAGTAGGTTAGTATTAGTAAGTAGTATCTTACTAAATTGTAGTCCTTATTTGACAAGTACATAACAGTGCACTGAACTACCAATTAAGAATTTTCTAGAACAACCTGTATTTAGACTTCACACAACCTACTCGCTAATAGGTCCAATATACAAAATACAATGTAAGAGATTTGCTTTCGAAATAATTTTTTAACCGACTTCCGAATAGGATGCAGTTATTGTTCTTTAGAACAATGATTTGTTGCCCATGGCTGCTAGAGAGAGGAAAAGTAGCAAGAATATAATTTATCAGAAATATGACTCGCTATAAATAATTCTGTAAAACTTATGGTAGCCGAGCGATCTACGCGTCGAGACGGGGTCGCGCGACCCACTACTTAGTATGAATTCACATGGAACACTAAACAAATCCCCGCGACAGCTTACTAATTCGTAAATGTTCTTGTAGTCGAATGTTCAATAATAACAGAGTAGGTACAGTCAGCAAAGATCACAGTCAAGTCTCAAGTCAAACTAAATTCTAAACCTTTAGGGTCTCGTATTTTGCGAAAGTATTCACAAGGAATTGACAAGATAAATCTTTAACGCGTACTTGGTAGTTATTTAAGACAGGACAGGACAGGACAGGACAGGACAGGTGGTGTTACTTTGGTTTTAATAATCTTGTTCATTAACACTTCAGTCAACAAAACTTTACAAATTAGAATGTAACAGTTGTCTAAGTAAATTTTAGGAGTTTTGCCGGGGAATTCAATGGGTGACGTTGTGGTTTTTGTATTTCGTTCATAAATTTTTGTTATTTCGGTTCTTGATGTGGTAGAATATTAACCATTAAACATTCATTAATGTGCACAAGTGTGGGCAAGTGGTACAATTTCAAAAAACGTGCTATTTTGGGTTCCCTCCAAAGCTCCAAAAGGAACTTTCAGTAGAGCTTCTACCACCTTACTGAATCGACTGACTTGACTCATTGACACCACTGACTATTCATTTGGACTTTGACTAGACTTTAGACTTTAGGATTTAGGAATACGGTGTTGAAAATTGAAAAGAAAAAAGTAAATTTTAGCCGTAAAACTGACAATACGGTGCAAAAATTAACTTGCTGTCTGTACAGAAATTCTTATCTGTGCCACATTTATCGTCAGTTTTATGTTTTTTATCCCCTATTAGGATAAGAGCCATTAACAAAATTAATGGGATATAAAGTCAATGATAAAAGTAAACTATGTACTGTATTATGTATATATATAGATATTTTTATGTATTTACCATATTGTTTTATGAAGTTAAGTTTTATTTAAAGGCGTTAAAGTTTCCTACGTAGGTAGTACACGATTAAGTTAAGGAAGTGATTCTTTAATCATACATTTTTCTAGCTTTCTAAAACATAGTTTGCTATACCTAGCCATAGATTATAGAATAGGAAAACCGTGTAAAGCGCCACACTCACGGCCCGTCCAGCAAATCCAGCACCGCTACTAATAGCCGCCTTAGTGGCAAGAGTGTCAACCATTTTTAATTGTCCGTGAAATTTGCAGAATTCCGAGGGCGTTTACACAGTCATATGACACCACAGATTCAGTTAAACGCCGGAACAACACCGGTGACACATCACTATATTAAATCCACAGCCTAACTAAACTAAAAAAAAAAAAGACAACGGCATTCTTGCGGCATATAATACCCTAATAGACGGTAATAAGGTTCGATTATAAGTAACACCGAGCTAAGATGTTCGGATCTTATGAATGGTTTTAAAAAAAGTTTTGTAGCCAGCCAGTCTGCCGTAAATTCATTGATGTCGGCGGCTAAAAAAAAAAAAGGATTTGTTACCTGAACTATAAATGTTGGAATTCTTGCAGCCGTTTAGGATAATGGTACAAGGTTGAAGCTTACAGGGTTTTAGTGTGGAACGGATAGAATATCCGAGCGATCGTGATAACAATATTGAACATATTTCATTTTTAACCCTATAAAATGGTCCACAACACCTTATTTTTAGGGTTCCGTAGTAACTACAAGGAAGTTTCGCTCTGTCCGTCCGTTCGTTCGTCCATCTGTCCTCCCTTGATAATTTCGTTAATTATGAATTGTATTTTAGGAGTAGCTCCCCATACATGAGAAGTGGGGATGAATTTTTTTCATTCCATCCCATTATGTGGGGTATGGTCGTATAATGTATGAAACCTTGCATTTATTTTTACACAAAAGAACCCTTTTAAATAAAGACAAGGTTTCATACATCACCTTTTTATAATGTAAACCATTTTCGAGTAATCGACCTCCAAAGTGGTTTACAAGTGGATCCCTCCCTGGCATTTATAACTATAATATATAAGACTTACAAACTTGCAATTTTCCATGCTGATAGATCATGCTAAATACTCTCTAGGTAAATTATTTTAATAGAAATCGGACAGTAACTTTTGAAGTAATTTGAAAAAATCTATTACGCGTTGACAGTTACGGAACCCTCCATAGATATGTCTTGACATGCTTTTGGCTATTTTCTTTTCAGTCGGTTTGTGTTCTTTAGCTATATACAAATTATACGCACCTGCAAAACAACACAGTTGATTCACTGATCCATCTAACCTTGCTGCATGTTCCATCTCAATGTTGCATTGCCCAGAGGCCAGAAGCCGAGTAATAAACATAAACTTGTCTCAAATAAGTTACATGAATCAGGGTTATTAGTTTTTCATTCACAAAATTGAGGGCACATGTTCAGTACATTATCTGGTAGCTATCCGGCCGGAAAAATCGCAGCGCTGTTAATAGAACTCTGTACTAATATAATAGAGCTGAAAATCGAGCACATTAGCGTCGAGTTTTTCAATTTCTGCCGTGTGTTCGGATTTCGCCTCTATTGTACTAGCGTAGAGTTCTATTATCAGCGCTGCTTTTTTTTTCCGGTCGAAGAGATTCAGGATAATGTAGTCGCAGTCTAAAAATAATAGTGTTGTGAGTAAAATAAACGGGCCGTGACGAATTTGGTGACACCAAAAGTCGCAATGGACAGAGGAAAGTTTGTACACCTGAACCTCAATACTTGTAATTATCTTCCACTCTCATTTTACTTTTATTGAATTACAAATGAATCGTCTGGATATCATAAACTGATTTTTGGAGTTTGGACCGATCAAGTCGGTTTGACGTTAATGAGAATACCATTTTGCAGTTTTATCGGGAAATTTATCGGGAGTCGGGACTGAATCGTAACTGTCTGTTTCGTTTGCAGGATTTAATTAGCAGAATCTACTTTCTGTTTAGCCCAGGATCCTAGAGAGTTTCGTCCAGTAGAGTTTCGAGTTGGAGTAGTCTGCTACAAAAGCTAATAACCTGAGGGCTTTTGAATCCAGAGTAGAAGATATACACTACTACAAGCGTACGGTGTTAGTCGGTGTGTCCACGATTGTGTGGAAAAATTTAGTGTCTTAGTAGTAAGTACATCAAAACGAAAGCTATGTAGCTGTTTATCTGTTCTTTTTCCTTTAAACTGTGTTTTGAAGGTGAGGAATAAAAAGATTAGTCATTGTAATCGTTACAGATCCGAAATATGAATAGTAATTTCGTAATAACTACTCAGTCACTGCGTTATATTCGGTACATTTACTTACTACTACTACTTTACTTACTACATACTTTTTCGTCTGTGTGTTGCATGTCGCGTGACGGTCGGCCGCGGAGTAGGGATAAAGTGAAAGGCGCTCGTCAGAGCAGCCGAGGCCAATATGGCGGCGCCTATAGTTCGCATCAGCTGACCGTGTAGTGTATAGACTAGTACTCATTTGTGCCAGTGCTCCACGCTATTTTGTTATTAAGTTTCACTTTTACCGTGGTTTCATAAAACCACACAATCCTTTTTGTTTCGGCATAAAAAAATATTTTTTCATAGAATCAAAGGAAGGAAACTACTCGCTTGAGTGAGGCATTATATTATTTACATTTCACACTTCACAGTAGAATGCCTTTATTGGAAAACATTCCAACTTCTACGAACTTTTGATTGATGCTTCCATTCACGATAAAATGTTTATTAATTATTTAACATTGGAACTTTTGCTACTATTATTGGCTATATAAAATTGTTTATCTAATAACAATTATGGAAGTTACTTATGACACTGCGGTGTCTCTTTCATTGCAATAGTTCGAATTTCGAGCGGCGCCGCTCCTGCAATCTTTTTGTGTAGTCAATAAAGTTCAATTTTAAATCGCCATCTTAAAAAGTGCGCGCCACGTCGCGTCTCGGTGTGAGCTGACCCTAAAACGTCCAAATTCTCAAACGCTGCTTAAAGTTAATAGTCTCTCAAGTGATGGCATGTCATTTATCCCTAAATGACAGGCCATCATTTGAAAGACTATTTTAGAAAGCCTTTGAGAATTCCACCGTAGGTAAGTGTTATAAACGAGCCGGGAGCATCGAGTGGGCGGTGTCTGCGCGGTACTAATGCATTTGATACGCGAACTGGGCCGTAGGTAATCATGCCTAATCTCCTTATTGATGTTTTATTACAAGATAAATTAGCACTTAAATGATTCTAAGTGTTCGCACGCTTAATGCAATTCACGAACGAACTATCCGTTCGCGGTAAGTTTGCAGTGCAAATGTCAAAATTGACCGATGACGCTTAAGCCGTGTTCGTATGAAACATTTGAAGTAGGTAAGCCATTTTGACATTTGCACTGATTCGCTGCTAACTTAACGCGAATTGGACTATAGATGCATTTCTTCACAGACAGAATTAAAAATGGGCTTCTATGAGAGAGAGAAAAAGCTTGAGCCATAGTACAGTGAAAAGTTGGATGTTCAACGTCTCAATACGAAATACATAATTGTATTCAAAATCAGTAAGTGCGCGTTAAGGGCGCGTTTACAAATTTGACATAAATAGACAGTTTTTCGGTACATTTTGCGATCGAATGAAACAAAATCTCAATGTGAATTTTAATGCGTGGCTATAAAGGTTTATTTTATTTGGTCACTAGCTGAATTTATTTATACTAGAGACTTTGCTCTCCATACCCGGAAACCTTTCGCTTTCGCGGAAACTCAAACAGCTTCTCGTAAAGCCGTCCTTAAACAGAATGTGAAAAAAAAAATTTGGTGTAAGTCTCTATATTTTATACCACATCGCTGGAGATGAAAGCACGCGCACAAATTAGGCACTTCCATCAGGTGTCAGAGGCTCGTGAGATTGATGGTGCGGGTTCGATGGTGGTCTGAACCCATTAGTTCAACAGTTAAAACCACATTATAACTGTCGGAGTTCAATTGATTTCAAATTTTGGTAACTGTATTAATTTTTTCGATTTTGTCGCTATTTATCTTGCCTTATTGATGTTTAGATTTTACTAGCGCGATGTATAATCATTTGAATAGGTAAGATAACCAATCGTTGGCCCTGAATAGCCAATTGTTGGCTACCCTCTTATCATATAAAATACGGGTTGCGTATTCTTTTTGTTTATCTTTTTATACTCCTAGGTGCTTTATTATGTAATTTTTTCTTATTTATTTGTGTATGAATAAAGGGTGGCCAATACAGAGTATGTACTTTAAATCTTTCGAGGTTAATAATTAATTGGAGTGATGCCAACAATAGGTCATCTTCCGAATCTTTCTACCGATCTGTTCAATCGAGTAATTTTCAATAACATCGAAAACTATTATATGGCATACACCTTTCGAGTAAGTAGCTACTAGCTAAGGCGTCTATTAAATCGAAATAATTCAGTAAATAACGAAAAAGATAATATAAGGCATCATTTAGATATAGTTCAACAACATGAATGAGCAATTTTAGCTTTTAACAATGTTTGTTCCTTGTTACTGTATCTATTAAATAATTAAATAAAAGATTTTATGCCGAACATCGTCACTTTTCTGCAAAGACAAGAACTTAAGAGGTGAAAGACCACAAAACTTCCTGATAAACTATTCTTGTGCTGCAAAATTATTGTCCACAACTTCCGTATTAAGTTTTGCGTTAGCACTAAAGTCCCAACTAGAACTTTCTAGCTTAAGTCACTTGTTCAAATGAAATCTTAATTAAGCCAAAACTCAAGATATTAAATAAGTTATAGTTGCTTCATAACTTGTAACTTATATACGTGTAGGGCTACCGCTCGTCCGAATTATGCAAGGGCTAAGTAAACTATCGAAACGATAACAAAGCTAGGAAAGACATAGGTATAGGTTAAAGAACGTAATATTTCAATCCCATACGTTTTTATTTTAACTTCGTTATATTTGTTTATTGGCTTAACTAATCGCTTGTTTCACTTTTCAGCTAAAATGTGGCAAGTGACATCCCTACACATGTACAGTTGGGAAATTCCCAATTAGCTACGTTATAAATCTTATTCGAGTTAAGTTGTAAAACACAGTTTATGGCTATAAATATTTTATGATTGTTTATTTTAATTGTAAATTAGATGTACAAATCATAATAAAACATTATGAATCGAAGTATGTTGACATTGTAGTCACAAACATAAAATTATAATTCGTGATTTTGTCGACACACTCATAGAATACCATTCATCTAAGGGTTGAACAAGCAATAAACCGAAGAAAGGTTTAGTATTAATGTCACGTTAAATATGTAAATATGTTTAGTAACTGGTAAGTATTTTCAATAATCTATATTCTACACATTTTAAATGCAGTTGAATTTTTATCACTAACCAATAGAACTAGAAAGTATCGCGTTAGCTAGAAACCAGATCTTACCGCCACTTGTCGGACTAATTGGCCATAGATAGATCCGATAAGATAGATAGACATATTGACTAATACACAACGATCGACGATTATATCTTTACAAGGTTGATGAAAAATCTGTTGAATTTGCTTTGTTAACACACAAACAAGCAAAAAGGTTTTAACGCCTTACATTAATGAAAATGCTGTAATTTAATTATCTACATTACAATATGCAGGTTATTTATCCAACTCATCAATCAATCCAACAAATACGATTATTTATCCAACAAATTGTTAGTTTTGTATTATTAAATTTACAATAATAACAAAGCAAAAATTTTGTGCATTCTAACTTGCATCATTTACTTACTTACAAAGTCAGGAAAATCTACATCAAACTATATTACATACAGCCTTGTTATACTTACTCCCATCTCCCTTAAAGCTAAAAAAGCCAAAAGAAGTAATCAGCTGGTAAATCATCTGAAACGCCGAACGATTGTACGACATAATTTGGAGTATTAATGTGCATAATATGGAGATAATGTTACATGTCACCCTACCGAACCCGTACCGAGATAATTATGACAAACTGTCCCACCAAGTTACGACAATTCAAATAATTGTCAGCGCCGTCACGGTTTGAAATGTAGATACGACATTATACGCCGCGCGCTGAAATGAGATTAATATAAAGAGTTCTTTTGATGTTACATTATATTATATACTTTATAGAAAATATTATTATCAAAAATCTTGAGATTTCTTTCAAAACATGATATTTATAAGATGGAATAAAAATTTAAAATGTCGTGACAGATTGACAAAGTACGTCAACTTGTAAAAAAATTGTATGATTCATCAAACTCACGGTAGTGTGTGTTAATAATCTGAGGTAGTGTTTGTTGTATATATTTTTATTAATATTATGTATTTCTAAGCATTATTTAAAAAACATTTCAGCTTTCTACACTCATTTCTCGACAACTGTATTTTTACTTTAATTTACTTTGTATTACTTTAATTTACCTGCCAAATTTCATACTCCTCCGGTGGCACAATTCTCATAAAAATGCACTTAATTTTTTGCTTCACGTATTAAGTAATATATTTATGTCCCTTAAACAAGTGTAGGTGTTTTTCTGAAGACAAGAAAGTGATGTGCTGCAAATGACGTAACTAAGCCGACGCAGGACGGACGTAACGAATGTTTGTTTGTTTGTGAGGCTCACGTGCGTCGAAAGTGATCTCGTTAACTGGCTGGGGTTACTCCGGCTTTGCACAGTACACTCGACAACACAACGCATAATAATCCTTTCTATCCTACTACTTATTATAAATGTGAAAGTTTGTGAGGATGGTTGGATGGATGTATGGATGGATGGTTGTTACTCTAAAAACTACTGAACGGATTTTTATAAATCTGGTATGTTTGTATTTTAAGCTCTGGATTTAACACTTAAGATACTGTGGCGTAGTAATTAGCGCCACAGTCCTGTATCGCGCTATCGGTCTCGGTCGGAGATCTCCCTTTGGAGCTTCCACTTATTCCCACAATACTCTTATTCCGAATAAGTGCACTGTTCTCGTCGGATACTGTATTTACGCGGACAAAAGCTGGAGCTATAAATATTTTAAACGCCAAATGTTTATATGTATGCATGTTTGTTACTCTTTCACGTAAAAACCACTGAACGGGTTTCGACAAAATTTGGTGTGGTGGTAGCTTACGTCTCTGGATTAACGCAAAGACTAAGGACTTTTTATCGCAGCAAAATGTACGGTACTCCGGGATTACTTCTTGCACGTACGAAGTCGCGGGCATCATCTAGCATTTAATAAATATAGGGGGTTACGTGAGCATTGATACATAGATACGTATATACTAATACTAATAAAAGGATTTACACAACGGATAACTTAAACAACGTTGCTGTCTTTGTCTGTCAAGTGACTTTTCCAACGCATCAGACAAAGGCAGCAACGTTGTTTAAGTTATCCGTTGTGTAAATATTTTTATTAGTAAGGAGGATACTGTATAGGTACAGAAAATTCTTAGGGTAGGTACAATTTTGTCATATTAGAAATTGAGGCTGAAACATATTTTTTACATGTTACCACAGAGTAAAATACTAAAGCCAATACTAACTAAGTATTTAAACTTGTAGTGAGTTTCCCAGTAACTGATATTTTAATTTAGTACAGAGACTGCTAAATGCCAATGCGCAGTACTCCCTGATGCGCCGCGGAGCGGGACGGAGAGATTGATCCATCCTCTGTTCCGCTCCGCCGGCGTAGGACAGGAGTGCGGAGGCGTCGCTACGCGAAACTCCTGCCTCCAGTCTAACGGGGCTCCGGGAACCGGCTTAGCCAGTTCCGGCGTCGAGGGGGGCGCTTCAGTTTGTCGGAGTGCCCCCTATTCTAGTTGGAAGTCCGGTCCCTCATGAGGAAGACTGGCCGGTTGTGGGGAGTGTCCTGTGTTAGACAGATCCGGGACACTCCCTTTCATAGCGGCAGATGGCAATCCGCAGGTATGGTTTTAGTCGGTAAACCGACGTCAGCGCCGGGAGTCCCACATATCCCCGGGACACCTAACCCGGGGAAGGCGTAATAACCTTTCCCCTGCGAGAAAAAAAAAGTAGTTCCTAAGCGGGTCTTAAAAATTAAGACTAATTTACTCCGATAATTTTGAGTGTATGTGGAGCATGACAATAATGTAACCAATATCTATTAAATTTCTTCGCTCATAACCGGCTGACGTAACTGCTAATTTGATTAAAAATTTAATGTTTCTGTAATTCAATACCCTTGCTACATTATATTATAACGGAGCTGATTAGTGTCGATAAGCATGAGTTTTGGCGGGATATGAAAGTGTGACGTTGTTATTTTTGTATTTATTCCATAAATTTGTGTTATTTCGGTTCTTAATGTGTAATGTCGGTAAAATATCAACAATTATATATTCTTTAGCGTGCACAAGTGTGGGCAAGTATTTTGTGTTCTCTCCAAAACTCCCTAGAAAGTTTCAGTCGATTCAGTAAAACCACTTTTCTGAATCGACTGACTTGACTCATTGTTTGCACTGACGATTAAAGTAGTATTTTTTCTAAACTTTGACTTGACGATCTCAAATAAGAGATATAATAAAATAATAAAATAACCAAGAGCATGTCAGAACATGTCTAAAGAGGGTTCCGTAACTATCAACGCGCTATGAGTTTGTCTTTGTCTTCAGTCTTTGAATCTTTGAATTACTTCAAAAGTTATTGTCCGATTTCGCTCAAAATAATTTTCGTAAGGAGTTTTTAACATCGTCTATCACCATGGAAATTTACATGTTTCTATTTTCTATAGTTTAGAAATGCCAGGGTAGGGGGAGACCAACTTATAAACATTTTGGAGGCCGATTACTAGAAAATGGTTGACTTTGTAAAAAGTCATGTATGAAACCTTACCTTTATCTTAAAATACCTATTCAACGGTACCCCACATGGTGGGGTAGAATGAAAAAATATTTTTCATCCCCACTTCACATGTATCGAGAGCCACCCCTAAAATGTAAAATTATTTTTATTTTATGATGCCAAAACCGAGATGTATACACAGTCTTTAACTTTAACAAATTTTACACAAGCTAGCGGACAGACAGACAGACTGACGGACGGATAGAGCGAAACTATAACGGTTACTTAAGTATTACGGAACCCTAAAAACGGTGATGAAAACTGCGACGAAATTTCTATTCTCCTGCTTTTTTAACACGACACTGGTACTTAATGGTATTATGCTATACCTCCATAAAGAAAGTTATAACATATTATTATTTTAAATTCAAAGTAATAAAAACATTAATATCACGACTTTCAGGTCAATGATGATTTCGGTCGAGATCCGAGGAATATGATTTTTTTATTATTTCTCTGTACTCACTTTTCCACGGCATAGTACATTTGAAAATGCCGTGGGCATTCTGAACATGATGATTTCTAGTCCGAACATACCATTCAATGTAACTTGACCTCTCATCATCTCTGTCTACCCTACAAAGCTACACCGTCAAAGATAACGTATCAAACAAAAATGAACTCTAACAACAAACAATATAATATATTTTCGTAAATCAATGACTGTATCTTATAAATTTGTCGTGTTGCAAATGAAACTATATGTTTTACGCGATAAGGGCTATATTCATTTGTGGAGTGGGAAAAGGGTTTGTTTCATCACGGGGGAAGGTTTCAATTAATTGGGCATAGAGAATACTCGTTGCACATGTCTGTTTGTCCGGATTTGCATTTATTAGTGACTTTATTTGGTGTTTGGACTCTCACAGTACTTTATTAAACCTTTTGTCTATTATACTCAGAAAATCATCAACCATTTTTCTTTAATTATGGGATGTGTAGCGAACATTTTTCGTTACTTTTCCTTCCTCTATACTTAAGAATTTAGATTATAAAGAGGAAATATTTGATTGTTTATTGATTTCTTATGTTTACGCGAATATTGTTCATTGTTTTAAACACTTACGGATTGTGTCGCGGTGCACTTTTGTTTTTCCCGACGTTTCGGCTACTTTCCAGCAGCCGTGGTCACGGGAGGACTGAGGTGGCAGTTGTACTATTTGTTGAAGTTGTTTAATGTTGTTTAATGTTATGTCAATAACACAAAAAATATTCATAAGCAAACCAAAATTCCATTCGGACTGACGTAAATACATTTGAAATTATTGACATATCGTTGAATAACGAAAGAAAAAACTTATAATAACCTAAAAATGCTCGGTTTCCAGGGATAAGACTTAGCTAGATCGATTCTTCTCCCCCCTGCGTACTAAATTTCATAGAAAATCTTAAAGCCGTTTCTGAGATTCTGATTTTAATAAATACAAGAATTGCTCGTTTAAAGTATAAGAATTCTTCGAAAAATTTGCGCGTATCAAGTGCTCGCTACTGTAGAAAGTTGTTGCGTTTTTTTGTGATTTATAGAAAAGGTTTATTTTTAGCATGTGCAACAGAGCGACCAGCGGGCATATGCGGTACTATCAGGTTCCAGCCTGGCTCCCCACGACTATTGTAAATCTGTTGGCTAAAAAAAAAAAACTACACCTCACTAAAAAGTTACAGTATGTTTATGGGCGAAATTTATTACCTCCTATATATGGATGGAATAAGCTTTCGCTGCCCATATCGTTTTATTTGTGCCGATAACTGTATAAAACAAATATAGTTTAATGACCATAATGGAATGCTGCGGTTTTTCACTACACGATGTATTTGGTTAGTCATAATGATTTAATGGTTTGAGTACTGTTTTTTTACTAGATACCTGCGACGCCTACATAGGTAGGTAACTATGTAGATTTAGCAATTGCTAATCCCTAGCATTCATGTATAGACGAGACATGTCGAGGCAAAAAGTGTCCACACATAAACTCCCCCACTTATGGGGTAGTTTGGACCCATTTGTCATCTTCATATTTTGACATGTTTTGCTTTCCGCAGTATAATCAGACCGCATTTGTATTTGACAAAATCTTCTGAAATCAAGATGGCCATGGCGTAAGTTTTTCTTGAGTGAAGATTTTTTCTGTCAAATGTACCTCATAACCTCATAGCCCATCCTTATTTTTTAAATCATTGCTAGCACTATTATTGCGCATACTTTTCCTATTAATCCGCTATACGCCTTAAATGATCTTTGACGTAAATGTTGTAACTCGATGTCATTTGTACAAGTTAAGCAACGGCAATTATATACAAGACATGTCAAAAGTATAAGGTCACAAAACAATCCTATACACGACATTTCCAATGATATTAATGTGATAATTATATTCACAAATGTCAAAATCGTGTACGACGCTAAAACAAGAAGGGTCGCAATGCTATGGGTAAAAATTACCTCCCCTAACCTGGATTAAATGTCAAAAATTGCAAAAAAGGTAGTCAATGATTTCAAAACTAAGGATGGTTTTAGGGCTATGACGTACATTTGACAGAAAAATATTCATGCAAGAAAAAGTTACGCCACCTTGATTTCAGAAGCGTTTGTCAAATAAATGCGGGCTGATTATACTGCGGAATGCAAATGACAAATGCCAACTTCGATTGTCTCAAACAACCCCAAAAATATAGTTTGTTGTTTTAGGTACAACAACATTTGATGATGACTTGTTTAGGAGCTCAAATAGACAAACTTTATAAATTGTTAAATTGCGCATTAGCACGGTAAATAAACCCTATATATAGGTATTGGACCAGTAAATCATTCTATTTATTAGCAAATCTGTATATAAATGTGGATTAGCTAATTCATTAGTTTACGCGGTAATAAAGATATAAGTCGATCCGCCCACTTGGCACTTGCACATTAATCATTGCGTAACGGAAAGGCGTGCAGTTTCCCACTGATGTTGCAACTAGCAATGAAATTAAGGATTACTTTAATAATATAATGTAAATGTGAGAATGATAGGTTTATTTGTTCCCATTACGTCCTAAACTACATCTAAACTGGCAAAAGTAACTGTTAGCTCATTTTAAGGGACATTTTTTCATTTCTAACCCCGTTTAGAATAGAGTTAAGAGTAGAAAAGAATAATTTCTATTGCAGGAAATTGGTTACAGAGATGTTATTATGTAGCATGGATCACAATATCTGCCTTTAGGGCGTGCAAACATTATTAACGATGTCGATGATCATGCCAAAGTAAAAGTACAAAACGTCATAAAAATCATACATCAAAAATGACTCTACAAATTATTATTAATATCAATTTAGGCAACATCTTGTACTAAATATATGCAATTGCCAACCTTGCAGGTCTAATTAAGTAGGTATATTAGGTTTACACCTATAGCCTTAAAATTAAATAGTATTTTTATGGGTTTGAAGAAGAACACGACCTTGGTATTAAATTTCTCCCTCGCCTTATTAACAACATTTTACACCCCAATTGGCAACTGTGTGTGTGTGTGTGTTGTGAGTGAAAACTCAGGAGTAACCTTTGCTACTTTCTCTATGGGAAAAATATATCCACATCCACGATCTTTTCTTGTAGAATCTAGATAGTATCTACCTGTAACGGGCTACGACCTCTTGATTGTATGTCCTTGCGCTCGAGTGGTGATGATAATAATACAGCAGCAATTCTTATACTCTCCTTTATTGGTGCTTACCACAAATACGTATTACAATATGTAATAAGATATGCTTAACATAATATATACGTCTACACTATGTATAGCCTTTTGGCCAACTGAAATAAACTCGATAGGCTTTACTTTACTTTACATCTTACTGTTGACATATGTAACACTACCATAGCCACAGATACCACTATTTTCATAGACCTATATATTATATTATAGACATGTCGAGGCAAAAAGTGTCCAGACTTAAACTGCCCTACTTTTGGGGTTGTTTACATGTTTGAGGCAGTCGAGGTTTGACATTTGTCATCTTGACATTTTGACATTTGTATTCCGTAGTTTAATCAGTCCGCTTAATATAATTGACAAAATCTTTTAAAATTAAGATGGCGTAACTTTTTCTAGTATAATTTTTTTTCTGTTAAGTGTAGGTACGTCATATCATTATGACAGCCCATTCTTAGGGTCGGTTCACACCACGACCGTACGCGACGCAATGTGGCTCTGAATTTTTTTGAGATAGCTTAACAAAATTGATCTTTATTCACCACTACTATGACATCAGTCACACACTGCACATGCGCTGTGCAGCGCGGTGCAACTTGACATTCGAACTCTTACAATAAACGTGTATCTTCTTGTGTAGTTAATAAAATTTTAAATAGCCTTCTTAGAAATGCAGCGCCATGTCCCGTATCGTTTCGGTGTGAATTGACCCTTACTTTTGAAATCATTGACTCTGATGAAGTAGGGCGCGGGGCTTCATGACACAATTAGAGATGTTACAGTAATGTCATCACAGTAATCCAATGATGTGACATGCACGCTGGTTCTCCAGGAAATAAGGGCTTAGGTAGATTGTATAATGTATAATATACTTTAATGGTGATATATGAAGTGTATACCACTATATTAACGTTAAATACTAAACAAACGCAAACTGTAAACTCGAAAATTTGAACGTTAACTGTTTGTGTAGATACAACATTTTAAGGGCGTCACACACGGCGAAAACACAAAGTATAATATTTTAAAGATAAAATATTATACTTAGTATTATAAAACAATAAGTAATATAATTTCGCCGTTTGTGCTGCTCTTTACAGTTTGGACTTTTTAAAACAATTTTTTTAAATATAAATAATGCAGTAGTAATAGTACATAATTTGTAAAGAAATAAACAAGCTTAATAATCAATAAATAGGTACTAAAGAAATAATCAAACTAAATAATACTAATCAATAAGTTGGCACTAATGAAATAAATAAGCGTAATTATCAACAAGTTGTCACTAAAGAAATAAACAAGCTTAATAATCAATAAATAGGTACTAAAGAAATAATCAAACTAAATAATACTAATCAATAAGTTGGCACTAATGAAATAAATAAGCGTAATTATCAACAAGTTGTCACTAAAGAAATAAACAAGCTTAATAATTAATATGTTCGCACTTGGTTTACGTAGTACGTGTTTATTAATCTGTGACTTGGTGCGAATAAAAAAAAATCTGATGCAAAACAGACCTTGTTCATTTCGACGCCAGGATCATCATTCTCAATCTCAACAAGCAATCAGAGCATCCTGCGTTACCCTAAGCTGGCTTGACAGTTTTTTTTTAAAGGATTAATAGGTTGGATGATGGATGACCGAAATTGTACCAACAGATCTACATAAAAATACACGACTAAAGATTTAAGACAGTCTTCAACATAACAGTCATAATTTCGTCAGGCAAACAGTACTATCACTACAGATTAAAGAAAGCTAGGACGAGATAAGCTGTCGATTAAATTGCACTACCACAAGCATATGACGTGTCCACAATTCTCCTATCCAATAGTGGAAAAAACCGGTTAAGATTGTGTTCCCTCGAAAGGACGTTTAAATTTTCAAATTTCATGTTTGAGTTTTTATGGTGGGATTGAGAATTGTCATGGCGACAAATATTTTTTTTTTAATATTACATTTGTGTCCAATGAATGTTTAAGCTTTAAGAATATTAAATACCAATAATATCAAACAAAAAAGTGCTTATGTATTGTACTATGTGTATGAAAAATAATAGAATAAATAAAAATATCTCTCATTTTCTAGGACATGTCTTGCTTTTTTATAAGAGCGTCCATAACCTAGTGAATAGACCCCCTGAGCCACACGCGTGATCGTGCAGGTTCGATGCCGGGTTGTGGTGTGTACCAATTAGACTTTCTAAATAACCGTATACTGACGGTAGACTTAATTTTATTTACCCCCACCTTCTGTGACAACCCTGGCAAAATTTGGATCGTTCTATGAAAGTATTTTACTCTGTGCTATCACAGAGTAGAAAATATATATACTTACGTACCTACATAGAAGCAGCTTTCATAGAACGATCAAATCCAAAGCCAACTGTGCAGCTGTATATCTGTTCGTATTTATTTAATCTGTGGTACTATGTTCCAAGTAATCTTTGCCGCCAAAAAAATATAGAAAAACATCGCGTGAGGGATGTGCCGATTAAATGCCAGCTGACCAGTGAGCATGGTACTTCCGAAGTCGTGGAGGTGCAGGATCGATAGGCATGCATAATGAAAACGAGTATCGATTACACATTACTAACTTGTGACAGGAGGTTTGTTTCTTTAATGTGTTTGTTATTGGGTTAAAAAATTTAAGGATTGTGACAAATAATAATAATAATAATAATTTTATTATTTAAAGATTTTTACATATAATTACTGATACACATAAAGCAATATTCAGTTGACATCTAATTGTACACAAAATTTACATTAGTGCCCGAACTATGTAATCCTGTACCTCAGGCAAAGTAAACGCCAAAACTATCTGTTGTGAACTACGACGTCTTGGTTGTTACAGATCCTTCTTACGCTTGAGTGGTTATAATAATAATACAGCAACAATTGTTATATTCTCCTATATTGGTAGGTACATATGATAGAGATGCTTAACACAGATACGTCTACACTATATATAGCGTTTTGGCTAGCTAAACTAATTAAATAGGCTGTGCTTGTGACATCTGTCAATATGACATTGATAGTTCTACTTTATAAGACTGTTATATTATGCAACACTATCCTAGTACAAGATTAATTTATATTGCAAATACATAAATTGTTTTTAGATTAAAATAGAAAAAAGGTTAAATAAATAAAAAAATGAATGCGGCAATGGAAGTGTAGAGTAAGAATTCAGTACTTTAATACTTATTTTAATTCTTTAAATCGCAGTTGTTCGTCGTTACTTTCAGGTTCAATAATATAATTAAGTAAATGAATGTCATGTCCTATCTGATTTCTATAACATTCACATCCTACACGAAGCAGTCATCATTTCATAACGTATAGTACTAACGTTCCTAACGTCCCTCGGCAATCGTCGTTATTCTATGAAAATGACAGTGACGTATGGAAAACGACGACTCTCGAAAGAAACTAAAAAGTTGGTACTGTAGATCGTATTATTTATATTTAATATTAAAAGTCAGAACCCCAATTCTTATATTTAACTTGAACCTTTAGAGAATTATGAACGAATGGTCTAGATATAATAGACTGATTTTTGGAGTTTGGACCAATCGAAACGCGTTGGTTTGACATTTTGCTGTTTTAACATAACGAAACTGCATCGAAACTGTTTTATTGTAAGATTTAATTAGCAGAATCGACCTACAGATTAGTGACAAGCAGTTCAAAAATTTCGTAGATACACTTTTATACTTATAACGTATTATGCAGTCCCCTAACACATTATCCAAACTCGAGCTCCTAATTGAAAGCCGATAAACTTTCACATAACCGGATTCATCCGGATCACCGTCCGCGTCACACTGTCAAAGTCCGGCTCGCCAATTAGCCGGATAACCGGATAACCTACTTTGCCAACTTACTCGACTCTGCCAACTAACCCGACTTTGCCAACCAACCAACTGCGAGGATCCGGAACTTATTTAAATTAATTTTATCCAGTTAATATGATTTGTGACAGGCTAGTAACAAGGGATAAACTAATAAGTAGATTCCCTAGTATATATAGGATCTGTAATTGGATTATAGTCTTGTCAAATGGACGGTTGTTTGGAATCGTTAATTCCTCTGAAACAGCTGTTTTTTTTTAAATTTCGAGTTTTAAGCGTTGTCAATATTTATTTCAACTTAACGATTTTTAAAATATTTCTAATGGTTAGGGAAAACCCGTAGTCTTAAAGTAATTTAAAAAGTACAACGAAGAATTTCAAATTTAAAATTTTAATCGTGACATATTCTTGAACGATCACGGAGCCATAAAACTGTCATTAGCTCTCCTACATTTGACATTACCGGGAGAAAGTAATGGCTATCGACTCTTCGTGGGAGAGAAAGAGAGAGATAGAGAGATTTAGTTTCTGCAAAGCATATCTTGGAATCTTAAAGCTGTAATTTAAAACAGTATATAAATGCTTGTAAGTCTTGTAAGCGTTATTAATTTATTTATTATTTGATACTCTTAATATCATCCGTGTGATAATGCTTTAATAATATTTATTACAAAAAGCTCTATCTTATTAATATTTCTTTTTCATAACATGCGGTTAACATTAGGTTTTCACATTAGGGTCAGTTCACACCGCAATGATACGCGACGCTACGCGGCGCTGCATTTTAAAGATAGATAAGTATAGCTGAATATTGAGTTGAAAATTCTCTATAACAAAAATAAAATATAATAAAAATTATAAAAAAATATTAACGGGGACCCAGAAAACTTGATTGTTTCGCTGTGTTTTGCTCGATATTAATACAAGTGTTCAATATTAGTACTTATAGTTAGATGTTGATTAGAATGGTACGAAACCCTTGGCCGGTGTTTTCTTTTTTTATAACAAGAAGCGCGTGAATAGCTTCATCAGAACAGGCACTTAAGGCCCAGCTAGACCTGTCTCATTGTATTAATTTCTCGTTACGAGCTGATGTCACTGCTGGCTCGCTATAATAAGACGCCTGTTACCCGTCCCGTATAAATTGCCTCGCGGACTGTTCACGCCTAGACCCTAATTGATATGTAACTGACATGCTCTTTATAAATTTTATTCATGTAGCAGAAAAAGGTTTAGATTACTAACTTCAATACCTTACACTAACTAACTATTTCTAAAATTCTACAATTACTTTCGGGAGACTGGAGATTTGACTGATTTTTAAACTTAAGTAACGCGATAAGACATTGATTTTGTAAGTTTGGATTCTGAAAGAACGCTTACAGAGTTATAAGCTTACAACTCCGTCAAGCCCTACTATTTTAAGATTACAAATTTTATACACCACCATAATAATAATAAAATAAAGTTTACAAAGAAACTATTATGTATAATCCGGTCTAAATCGTCGGCCGACAAATATACCTGGCATTGTGGTTGGCAGTAACGGTACAGCAGCAGGCTCGGCGCACAATGACCAATTCATCAGGCTCATGTTAATAATGCGACAGTGTAGTAATAAGGCCTGGTACGTACTTGATGTATACAAGTGACACGGCCAAAATTAGGGCCAATACGCGACATAGACCTGCATTTTTAAGACAGCTAATCAAAATTTAACTTCAAAACTT
Source organism: Phengaris arion (assembly GCA_963565745.1). NCBI lineage: Eukaryota > Metazoa > Arthropoda > Insecta > Lepidoptera > Lycaenidae > Phengaris > Phengaris arion. The sequence goes on from OY751431.1 coordinate 5,483,853, forward strand.
AATTCACACAAGACGAAACACGTTTCATTGTAAGAGTTCGAATGTCAGATTGCACCGCTCTGTACAGCGCATGTGCAGTGTATGACCTAAGTTATTTGAATCGTGCAACTTTATGCGTAACGAGTAAAGTTTAATATGAATAGCTATTTTAAGAATGCAGCGCCGCGTAGCGTTGCGTATCGTCGTGGTCTGAACTGAGCCTTAGCCAGATATTGCCTACGTAAAAGTTAAAACCATCAGTCAAAAGTCATAATCTTGCAATGCAATGTGTATCTTCTTGTGTAGTGAATAAAACAGCAATCTCGGTGTGAAATGATGCTTAATATAAAACTAAGTGTAGCCATAGTGTAGGGGTGTCCCTTACTTATCAAAATATTTACACATTGGACAAGCTATATAATGTTTTGTCCTTATCTGCTACGTTGGAAAAGTAGCTTGACGGGACTAAACATTGTATAGCTTATCCATTGTGTAAATATTATTATTAGCACAGATTACTAAATAGTGATATAAGGTACTGCATGACGCTATCAATTGGATCAGTTAGAACTTTTTTGATTGTACGATAGGCAGTGAATAGGTACTGTAACGGCTAAATCTTCGTTTGAATGAAGTGGTTTCCACCTTTTTCAGATACGTCATCCGACACTATTCCACAATTTTTTAACATATCACACGTGTAGATCCGTTTTATTATCGTGTAGAGTCGCCTAGTGCGGACGCGCCTTAAGTATTAGCAACATGGCCGCCCTGCCGCCGTAGAAAATTACACCGAAACTTTTCTCGTTACTCCAATAGGGTATTTAAATTATATTTAGGAGTACTTACTTATTACTTAATCTTTATTAAAACAACACATAAAACATAGGGTCACCTATTATTACTTAGAAAGTGTAATTACAGTAAAGGTACCTACTATAGTGCCAAGCGGACTGTTTGTGTTTATTGTTGCACGGCGAAAGATAAATATATATATATATATATATATATATATATATATATATATATATATATAGCTTAAAATTTGCAGTATCCCAGGGATAAGACCTAGCTAGATCATTTTTTCTCCCCCAAATCTCCCTGCATACATTTCAAGGTAATACTTGCAGCCGTTTTGGAGAAACCGATCATATTATATATATAAGATTGTCTCGTTTAAAATAAAAGATACTAGCTGTCCCGACACATGTTGTTCTGTCTCAACTATGAACTGGAATAAATAAATAACTATACATACACCTATAACCTACTCCAAAATCTACACCTACATGTACACCTACTTCTACAGTAATTTCTCCGTAATTTTTCCAATATTTCTCACCGTTTAAACCTTCCCTGAACTTCCTCAATTATTTCAAGACCAAAATAAGCCAAATCAGTCCAGCCGTTCTCGAGCTGTAGCGAGACATTGGAATTGCAATCCATTTTTAGGGTTCTGTAATACTTAAGGAACCCTTATAATTTCGCTCTGTCCGTCCCTCTGTCTGTATATCTGTCTGTCTATTCGATCATCTTGATCGCGGCATTGTTAATAATAATATCGCCACAATAAGGTAATAGAAACTCGAAACAAACGCATCAACCAGTCAACTTCAAAATTTCTAATTGTCAAATTTTGAACCATACATAGCCATAGACAACATTACGTTTAGCCGTCAGTTGCGTTTTGTTATACCACGTTTTATGTCACATGACACGTCCCACGGGAACGCGATAAAACGTATCCTATGTCCATCTCCTGGTCCTAAGCTATCTCTCTACCAATTTTTAGCCGAATCGGTTCTGCAGTTCTTGAGTTATAAATAGTGTAACTAACATATACATATATATATATATATATATATATATATATATATATATATATATAATGGTGGAAACCGCATTAAAAATCCGTTAAGCTGAAATAAGATTAGCTACGCAGTAGCCGTAACGTAACTACATAACTATGCAATAAATACCTACTTAATAAGGTAACCTTACTATACTAAACCACAGATCACTAAATAGTTACTACGTAAGCTAAACTGTTAGCGCGCTTGTTTCAAACTCAAAACTAAGCTTTTGTGTCGAAAATCGCGCGTAAATCGCCTCATTTGAAGGTCGTTCTGCTATTTAAACCTTACGATCATACAGTTTCGATACAATCTCGTTCTTATTTAACAGCAAAATGGTATTGTCTTTACGTCAAACGCTGAACAAAATATGTCAAACGACTTTAATTCAGTTTATAATAACAAGGCGGTACATTTATAATTCATTGAAGTTTGAGATAAATACGCGAACTGGGTTTCTGATACCTAGCAGTTGCACAATATGCGAGACGACGGATTTTTTTTATTCAAAATGTGTAGTACTCTTAAATATGAGTAAGTTGTCATAGGAAAAAGTATATTAAAAATATATATTTTCATAGGTACATCAGTTTGGTTACTCCATACAAAATTCGTACCCAACTGTGACGTCACGATTAGGTAAAGTTGTATGAAATATAAGGCCGAAGATACATATTTGTAAATATCTCCGAGTCAGTTTGAGTTCACGCTTACTATGATGAATGTTTTTGTTTAATATGTAAGTAAACTAATGATGTAGGTATTTTTTGCTAATTTAGCAAACAAAATTGAATATTTTTTGCATCGTTGTACATGTATTCGTCTCCTCTATTGCGCGTAGACGCGACAAGAGTCAAGACGTGAGATTGATCACCCGCGATTCGGGTACAAAAAAAAATAGGTACCTATTGACACACGACATAGTATATCGCGTCTACGAGAAACTTGCTAGTGGACAGGATATTAGATCCTAGATACTAAAAGACCAAAAAGTTGACACCGGCTGTACACAAATAGATGTTTTTAACTAACCGGTCACACCTAATCACGTTAATTGAAAACTAGTTTGAAATATTCTAATGGATGTACAATGTTAATTTCATTACATTATAATGGGTTTTTAGTGTCGTTAAAAGTGTACACGGATATATTTCAATATCCATTTCAAAAACAAACAAAATGTATCTCAAAATAAAGCTCGTTGACTTATTCTTCTCAAAAACTCTACCTCTTCTCTTTTGTAAGTTTGTACAAATGCAAAGTGGTTTTTGTAGCGAACCATAAATTTAAAACGGCTGAATTTCAGTTGTGGGTTTTATTTTTAACAATCTAAATAGGTATAATATTGTTATCATAGTAAGCGATGACCGACTCTCATAGATATCCGCCAAATAGTATCTATACAAATAAATAAAATTGAAGTGTCTGTTTGAAATTTTAAATTAACAGCTTTTCACTCAATGCATATCAATGTATATATACGGTAATTACACTAGAAATCGGCTGGACCGATTTTCGTGTCTTTCACTGGCAGATATCGGATGTTATAAGGTAAAACATAGACTACTTTATCTTAGGGTTCCGTTTCAATCCAATTTCCAGGTATATAAAGAATAACATAGTTAACCCCTAATAAATTCGACAGTCTAAGAGAAGACGTATAACGAAAGTTATACTTAACTTAGTTAACCGCGATATAATTTAGTCTCAGCTATCCTCGGTAATTTATGTCGAGGCGGAGGTGTTACACCGCTTCGGGCTAGAATTGCTGACCCAAGACAAAGGCGACAGCAGGTAAGTTTCCTAGAATAAAAGGGTCAGGAATATCGAAGAAATCTTACAATACAGACTTTGTTGTTGGTTCCTTGTTTTTTTTATAATAATATTTCCGTAAAATATGAAAAATATTAATATTCCAACAGCTAATTTATAGACACAAATTACTTTATTGTATTACGGTTTTGCGTGCAATATATTAGGTCGTTACATATGAAATTGACGTTGTGTAAAGGAGGAACATAAAGTCGATTTTTTTAAACATAATATATTTATTTAATCAAAGTAATTACCACTGCTATCTATGCACTTTTGCCATATCCATTGGTAGTTAATTAATTCCTTTACTAAAAAAACCAGTTGGACAGGAACCAATAAAGTCTTTGAAGGCGATTTGGACTGCCCATATCCCCAGTTATCCAAATTTCGAAAAAAATGGTAATCTGTTGGAGCAAGGTCCGGAGAGTACGGTGGATGTCTTAGACATTCCAATTGTAGGTCCTCTAATTTGGTAGTCGTCTGTTGTGCATTGTTAGGTCTAGCGTTGTCCTGAAGCAGCAGTGGCCTAGAGCGAATGACCAACATCGGTTGTTTAGCAGCTAGCTTTTCATCATGATTTGTAGTTGCTGGCAATAGGCATCTGCTGTAATCGTCTGGCCAGATTTAAGAAAGCTGTAGTGAACGACACCGGCACTAGTACACCAAACGCTCACAAGTAACTTTTTTTGAGTCAATTTTCGCTTGGGACAGGCTTTGGCTAGTTCGCCAAGGTTCAGCCATTGCGATGAGCGTTTTCGATTATCGTACAGGATCCACATTTCATCACAGGTAATGATTTGATTTAAAATCCCTTCATTATTATGCCGCTTTAGTAATGTAACGTAGCAGTCGACGCGCGTTTGTTGGTTTGCTGCACTCAATTCATGAGGTTTTCCACACATCCACCTTTCAAGCTTTGTCACCTTCCCAATTTGCTTCAAGTGGATTAAAACAGTTTTATCACTAACACCGCAGCCTGCAGCTAACTCGGACGTGGTTTGCGATGGATCCGCTTCCACAATAGCCTTCAATTCTTCATTATCAACTTTGGTCTCCGGCCGTCCCCGGGGCTTGTTCCCGAAAAAAGAAATTTCCAGAAAGAAAACCTTGCAACCAAAAACGCAATGTGTTTTCTTTTGCGACACCGCCGCCATACACATCATTAATCCTTCGAGCCATTTCTGCAGCACTGGTGCCACGGTGGTACTCGTACTAGAAAATAATGCGATATTTCAAGTTTTCCATTTTGTAAACAGAGTGACGCAAAGAAAAAACCAAAAGAGGAAAAAACAAATAAATTACGGTTTTCAAAACACAAATGCACGAGTAAATAGCGGTATAAATTTGAAATTGGAATTCCTAACCAAATAAGATATATTTGAGATTAAAGTGGCCAGTACAACAAAACGTCAATTTCATATGTGAGGACCTAATACACCAGCAGGCTTAGCATGCGCACCCTAGAAACACCGAAAACCGACAAAATGACAGATTGAAGAAACATTAATACCATTCGGAGCAAAATAGGTCTTATTGTAAGGCAGCAAGGTCGACGCATCGTCGTTATGAGAAACAACAACCATTTTGTGAGCTCATGCTCGCTCATGAAATCCCGAGCATGAGCTCACAAAATGGTCAAATAGTCTTACAATATTAGAATTACAATAATGTCAACTACTCCACATCATAGCGCTCCTAGACAAATAGTTTCCTTACGTTCAGTCATTTACTTGAATATTTGTTCGTTTTTGACAGAAGATTTCCCGGCAGCCATTTTAAAAATATGGCTGTTTAGACATGTTTACTTCTATTGACGACCTTGTTACTATGGATTAAGAACTATTTGGACAGAATATTTCTTATTTAAATTCGATAAGAAGGGTTTTGTACCTTTACATTTACGGGTACGAATGTTGGGTAGGTATGCTTGGCGCAAGCGACCAACGACCGCGGCCGGTCGACACCGCTACACAATGCTACACAATAATCTAGGTAGCCAATCTTCGAGGAGCCCAATTAAAAAGTTACAGCACGCGTAGCATGACCACCTTACAAATGCATTTATCATAAACATACAACACATAATTAGGAACAATTCGCGACATCCGTTGACATACACCACACATTTACTATAATTTGTCCGATCAACTTGCATCAAGAGGCGATACACTTAACGATATTACCGGCGCATTAACTCGTGGTTAAATTAACTGCTTGGTTAATGGAGGGGCGGTCACTTTTGGCGGTGTATTATTACCACATCAATTAAACTGGGGTCATATTCATTATCTATACTCAATCAATCTCGGCTATGCATAAGTTTCAAAACATTTAATATTCAAACATTTCTGAACTGATCCTTAGTTGCAATTTACGTAAAGACAGTAATTTTTTTATTATATAAATAAATAGTGCTCTAAAAATTCAGACAGTTTACAAAAGGAATACTATAACTAAAAACAATAGTTTAAAAAACTGCGGATTGTTTGAAGCACTTTTGAGTCTTGTAAAAACGCCCCATACAAAATTTACTGCGATTGTGACGTCACTTTTCGTAAGATGCTACGAAATGTATGGTCACATACACAAAATGTGGTATCTCTGAAGTTTGCGCGTTTAAGTTAATTACATAGGTTTTTACACTCATTATTTAAAAAAATAAATATTCAACTTCTTTTGTAATTTTGAAATATTTAATTTCAAAACTAATACTTACATAAAAACTTTATTTTTTGGAAATTATTTTATTTATATTATTGTCAAATGTCCAATTAGAATAAGTTTTTGGTGTAAAACATGTGAGGTTTAGAATATTACATTACACGACCATAAAGATTGTGAAACAGATAATCTTGTACTTCAAATGAGACAATCTTGTATAATCGATTTCTCGAAAACGGCTTCAAATTTAGTATGCAGGGAGATTTGGGGAAGAAAATCAATCTAGCTAGGTCTTATCCCTAGAAACTGCGCATTTTTTAGTTATATGATTCTGTGTTTTCTTTCGTCGTGCTACAATATTATATATAAATAATTTCAACTCGATTAAGTATGTCAGTCCGATTGGCAGTTTGGTATGCGTATTTTTTATATTTATCAGAACTCTGAGCAAAGCTCGGTTGCCCAGGTCTTATTATTATTAGTCTATACTATCTACTATATTATACTATAATACTATCACTCTATTATTATTAGTATTAGCAGCATGAACCAATAATAGTAATAATTCCTCCATGGTATTAGCATGGACCAATAAAACTAGTATTAGTTAAAGTGGTTAGTACAAAATTTTACATGTTACATTCATAAACTGTTCACTAAAGTTTTGTATACCGCGGAAGTGATATCCCACATAATTTGTGTTCAACGGGCGGACGGGCAGCCGGCGGTAAGTGATCCACATACACTGCCGTAGGCTCCGTTCGTGGGGCCGATAAATCTTCGCTACAGATTATAAAACTACGTTTTGATAATAGTAATGTATTATTGGGTTATAGCCTTCTAACAGTAACAGCCTCCGTGGTTCAGTGGTTTAGAGCTTGGCTCTCGACACGGAGGTAGTGGTTTCGATTCCCGCATTGTAACATCAAAAATTGTTGTTTCCATGTTTGGTCAGGACAATACAGGCTGATCACCTGATTGTCTGACGAGAAAGATGATCCATGCGTCGGATGGGCATGTAAAAAGTCGGACCAGCGCCTGATCTCTCGCCAGTCGTGTCGGTCAGTCCGTCCCACTGGGTTTCGAGAGTAAAGGATGAGAGAGTGCTCTTGTGTTCTGCGCACACACTTGGGCACTATAAAATAACTCCTGCTTAGCTGGCCTGGTTTCAATGAAACCGGCCACCGTCACCGAAATCGGTGTGGGGAGCTATTATTATACTTATAACTTCCTCAAGTTTAAAGCGTTTTATTGTAAAACGGTAAATTGGTTGCTTATATATAGTATGCAGTAACCAAAGATTTCAAAACTAAAGACGACGTACATTTGACAGGCCAAATCTTCATACAAGAAAAAGTTACGCCATCTTGATTACACCATAGTCCGTACTTCAAAATGTGTCAGCTATCTTGATTTTACCATACCTCAAAAATGGCCCCAAACAACCATTTAAGTAAAAATGGCCCCAAACAACTACTTTAAGGGGGCCATTTAAGTGGGGACAGTTTTGCCTCGACATGCCTCGTCTATAATATTTTAAACGTCTATGGTAGTAACAAAATAGATTTATACGCTTAGAGGTTTTAAGCTACGTAACGTATTTTAGTGGCGAGGAAGGCGAGATCACTATTGTTGCACACGCTATAATACTATTTGTAGCGGGCTGCGACTTCTTGATATGTAAGTCCTTCTTACGCTTGAGTGGTGATGATATTAATACAGCAACAATTCTTATATTCTCCTTTATTGGTGCTTACACAGATACGTATTACAAATGATATAAGTATGTCTAACACAAACACGTCAACAGTCTCTACACTGAGAATAGCCTTTTACACAACTGAAATAAACCTATCTAAATAGGCTTTACTTCATGACATCTGTCAATGTCAAAAATGACATTGACACTTGCTTTTGTCATTATGTAACACTATTATGGAGACATCATTTTCTCTTATGATATTTTGTAACCTCACACCCCTTAAAACCAAAATAATTTGCGTTGCGGGCGCACAAACATGGGATCGCATTATATTGTTTACATTTCTTTCATAACTTAGCGTGTAACTATGTCAGTGCATATTCATTAACGTGGTCGAAATTCGCCCAAAATAATTCATATATTTTTTAGTTTTAACTTTATATGGGTTCTTTCGCCTCTTAGATAGAAAAAATATTTTAAAAACCAGCGAGCCACAGTAATCGCATATGATGTGTAACATTTTATTCTGCTTATATGCTTAGCACGATTTTCTAATATGATAAAAAAAATTACGGAAAATTTTCCACGAAGCAGTGACAGAAATCAACTTGAAAAATTTACAAAAGATAAATATTTTAATCGAATCTGACGGCCAACTCTACCACCGCGCGCTCATTAGTCAATTTAAACAGCGCGCGCTTCCGCGACTTTCTGTTACACACTTTCGTCCCATTTCACGAAATCCCTCCCACAAATTGCAGGAAAACGAGAGGTTACTATTACTATGTTACACATGAAAAAGTAAATGTTGTGACATATTGACAATCGTCAAAGTTGTATAAAATCTATAATTGTATATCTAAACCGTGCGGTTGTGTGTGATAATATTAATCTGAGTTAGTGTGTTGTTGTTGTTTTTTAATAAATTTATGTATTCAAATCCTCCACATACACTTAAACTGTGTCAAATATCATAATCCCCCGTTCGCACAATTCTCGTAAACCTATACTGAAACTTTTTGCTTCACGTATGAATGATGATAATAATGGGTACGGAATCCAAACCCGAGGTCCTAATGACCTCGGCTTATCCCGCGATCTAAGATAACATTGTTATCAGTATTAACGGCGCAGATAGCGTATTTATTGGTTCCGTACTTGTCGCTGCATGTAATTAAATGGAGCACTATGAGGTGGGGCTCTATCCTTAACGAATTTAAAACGCCAAGAGCAACGTTAAGCCCGGACGCACCCAACGTTTTAACGGTGTAAGCCGAATAGGCTAGATGACAAATTATTTTTATTGCATAAATTAGTAGTACTCTTAAATATGAGTATCTTCTCAGAAGAAACAGTATATCGAATGTCAATATTTTCAAAGGTACAGCGATTTGTATACAAGATTTCGCAAGTCTCGTGAAAACGCCCCATACTAAAGTCGTACCTAGCTGTGACGTCACGCGTAGTTTAAACTGTATGAAGTATACGGCCGCAGGAACATATTTGTAAATATCTCCGATATTTGTGCGTTTAAGTTCATACTTACCATAATTAATGTTTTTGTATATGATGTAAGTAAACGAATGATGTAGGTTTTATTTACAAATTTAGCAAAAAAAATACTTTTTTGGACTTTTTAGATGTCTTAATTACTTAACTAAACATACAATTGTAACAATCATAATTAATATTAATGCATGTCATCTAGTGATCGATTCATAAAAATATGCAATGGCGGGCTTATCACCCCACTAACCTATACTACCCTACCTACTAGAGGCTAGTAGGGGAACTTGATATAAAAGTCGACACCGCATTCCCAACTAGCCACCAGGCTAGTTATAGTCCGACGTAGCTACAGCGGTCTTAACCCGACCGTTAGCGTAGACCATTTCGAAAAAAAAATTGGAACAGGGCCATTCGCTATAAGCTTTTGGTTAGGGTAACCTATGCCCGAAAATTATGTAAAGTATTCAATGATTATTATTATATGTGCAGTGATAAGTGAAATAAAGGTGATTTGGGAAAAGCTTGCTAGCTTGTTTTAATTCCACAAATAACGTGTTGGTCTTACACAATATTATATTTTTTACATTTACCAAGTAGTGTTGCCTCAATATTTCTGAGTATGAAACTAAATATTTTAGATGTAGTCATCATCCCTATTGTAGGTACAGTTTTGTCGATCGTGTGTATGACAAATCGTAGGGTATTATCGTAATAGGTGTGTAGCGGGCATAAAAAACATGTACCTGTGTAACCGAGCTTTGCTCGGAGTTCTAGTAGATTAAAAAAAAAAACACACACAAAAATATTTATCTGACTGGGTTTCGAACCCACCAACCACATTTCGAATTTCTGAACAACGCAAAAATTATGCATACTCATACCAAACTGCCAATCGGACTGACGTATTAAAATCGAAATAATTAAATAATGACGTATTAAAATCGAAATAAAAAAACGAAAGAAAAAACATACATAACTTAAAAATGCGCAGTTTCCCAGAGATCGATCCAGCTAGATCGATTTAACTCCCCAAAAACTATTTCCATTTATTTATTATGCAGATAGTTTTCATGGAAACACTTGCAGCCGTTTTCGAGATGCCGTTTATATATATACTAGATTTATATATATACCCCAATCTAAACTGGTTGAAACTACTTCAATTACAATGCTATTTCATTCAAATCATTTTAGGTACAGTATTTTACATTAGGCACAAATTGCCTAGTGGCACCACCTGTACCCAAAGAGATAATAATATTATATTATTATTGTTTTAACTTAGGGATCTATGCGCACATTGTACCTATGTCAATCCCATCGTGCAAGAATAGTATAAACTATATCTATATCCTATTTATAAAGGTATACAAAAATTTTACAGACGTTATATTTAAAATAAAATTATACTAACTTACTACGTTTAATGATGGCTCAGCGACCCAAAATGGATCTTGGCATCCGACACAAGATTGGGGCATTTACACCGTTTTTCGCCATTATTATTATCGCCATAGTACGAAGATTACGCAGATCGTATACATACGAGGGCGGGTCAATAAGTCCGTGACTTTTGGAATAAAACACAGATTTTTTGATAAATAAATCATTTTATTTTTCAACGTAGTCCCCCTTGAGCTCTATACACTTTGTCCAACGCTTCTCCAATTTTTTTATCCCTTCCAAAAAATATGATTTGTCGAGGTCCTCAAAATAGGCCATTGTTTGCGAGATTACTTCATCATTGGAGTCAAATCTTTTTCCACCGAGCCATTTTTCCAGGTTTGGGAACAAGAAGTAGTCACTCGGAGCCAAATCTTGAGAATAGGGTAGATGTGGGAGCAATTCATAGCCCAATTCATGGATTTTTGCCATGGCAACTGCACATGTGTGCACCCTTGCATTGTCTTAGTGTAAAAGAACTTTTTTCTTGGCCAAATGAGGTCGGTTTTTTTTCAAATCCTCATTGAAGCGGTCCAATAAGTTGGCATAATATTCCCCATTAATTGTTCTTCCCTTTTGAAGATAGTCAATGTGGATTATCCCACGTGCATCCCAAAAAACAGTCGCCATAACTTTATTGGCTGACAAACCCACCTTGGCCTTCTTTGGCGCCGATTCACCCTTAGAAACACACTGTTTTGACTGTTGTTTGGTCTCTGGTGTATTGTGATGGATCCATGTTTCGTCCACGGTTAAAAAACTCCTCCATATTGTGATTAAACAACGCCAAACCTTCCTGTGAAGTTGTTACACGATTGCGTTTGTGGTCGACTGTGAGCAAACGCGGCACCCATCTTGCGGAAAGCTTTCTCATGCCCAAGTGATCATTTAAATTGAAACCACTGAGCCATGCGAGATGCCTATGGCTTCCACAATCTCTTGCACTTTCAATCTTCGGTCGGCCATCACCATATCGTGAATTTTTTCGATTGTTTCGGGTGTAGAGACCTCAACTGGGCGTCCAGAACGTTCGGCATCTTCAGTGCTTGTAAGGCCACAACGAAATTCAGTAAACCACTTTTTTACCATTGAAATCGATGGTGCAGAGTCCCCATAGTATTTATCAAGCTTAGCCTTGGTCTCGGTAATGGTTTTTTTTCGCAAAAAATAATGCTTAATAAGCACACGAAATTCACTTTTTTCCATTGTTTCCTTAAGTTACTGGATAGTCTGATAAAGATAGCTGTAAAACACAAACTAACTGACGCAGCAAGTTCAAATTTTGATAGGAGTCAACTGACAGATGCCTGTTGACAGGAGTAGTGTTGCTTTTTCAGTAAGGAGGTTAGAAATTCAAAAAGTCACGGACTTATTGACCCGCCTTAGTATTATGATTTATGGTTGTCGGTATCGTTCGCGTCGTATGCGTTTTTGCAGAGTTACTTCGTGGCAGTTTTTCAAAAGCTTGTATAATATCTAACGCCAGTGGGGTCAAGTACAAGGGCTTTTTAGCTATCTGCCACTTATCAGTAGATTGTGAAATAGATCCTTAAAATGAAAATACTAGTTTTTGCCTGCGGCTCCGCCCGCGTATATGCACTATACAGTATCCCACGTGAACACTGTGCTTTTCTTCGGGATAATTATTATTTTCAAACAAAAAATTAAACCGACTTCCAAAGTAACAATACACAAAAAAGTATGAAATAAATCTTATTTTCTAAGCGATTCCCCTTTTAAATTCGGCTAAAATTGTAACTATTTCTCTACACAAACTTCATTATTTTGAAGTCGGCACCAGCCCAAACAATATCCTGAAAATCATTATTTTATAGAGCTCACGTTTAAGTTGGCTGGTACCGACTTCAACATGTATCTATAAGGAGTCAGGAGGTCTTTTAGTCAGGAGTCAGGAGTACTTTTGATTCCAGGGTATACCTTGGAGCAAAATCTTACTTTTTGGTAGCATATGCTTGGACTACTTCTGAAAAAGTCGAAATCACCATATGTGTCCGTATAAATCCGTATAAAGTCCCTCGATTCCTGATGAAATAAGAAAAAATGAGAAATGGATCCTATCATCAGGTCACCACTTTGATGTCGAAAGGACCAATTTGGGATTATACCTTATACATCAAAAAAAGAATTTTTAAAATCGGTCCACAGACGGCGGAGTAATCGTTGAACATACAAAAAAAAATATATACAGCCGAACGCACAACCGCCTCATTTTTTTGGAAGTCGGTTAAAAAATAGCCTATTAGATGTGTTAATCCAGAGCCTTAACTACTACCGAACTAAAATTCATAAAAATCCGTTCAGTAATTTTTGCGTGAAAGAGTAACAAACATCCATCCATAAATACATCCATCCATCCTCACAGAATTGCACATTTATAATAGTAGTAAGATTATGTTAGTATGTACTTGTATCTAGTACATAGCTGCAAATAGATAGCCTAACTTGTAACGTAAGAGTTTGCTAGAAGGTCAAAAAGGACAAATGTATGTGTGTGAGTGTAATATAAATCGCAGCTAGTTAATTTACATTACTGTGTAGTGTGTGTGCACTATATCAGGTGCCCACGTTACGAAATTACTGCATGGATAGAGTGGGTACACTCAAAGACACAAGTGTCTTATCAAACATATTGACATTATTATATGAATTCGTGAAGCGAAAACTTTCAGTACAGTTTTACGAGAATTGTGCGAACGGCGGAGTATGATATTTGACACAGGAAAAACTTATGTGGAGTAAGGTGTACGGAAAGCTAATATTTTTAATTATTGCTTAAAAATACATAAAATTAATAAAAAACAACAAAATACACTACCTCATACTATTAACACTCACTACTGTGCTTTTAATAAATACAATTTTGTTACAGGTTCACATTTGTCAATCTGTTATAACATTTCCTTTTTTTATCTATGTAGCGTAAGAACCCTTATAAAGTTGAAACTTAAAAATAAATGAATTATTATGGGCCAATTTCGACTACAAAGCGATCTCTAGTTATAATTAAAGTAGTATGTGAGGATGGATGGATGGATGTTTCTTACACTTTCACGCTAAAAATACTGGATGGATTTTCATGAAATTTTGTAGGGTAGTAGTTTAATCTCTGGATTCACACATAGGCTACTTTTTATCCCGAAAATTGTGATTCTGTATTGACACGGGTAGAGCCGCGGGCAAAAGCTAGTAAAACATACAACTCCTATATGAATGGATTTTGCTTAAAATTCACCATAACTATTATGTCTTAGGCGCGTGCTATTTTCATAGCTTAAGATTTTCTAAGTTTCTTCAATTTATTGTTTATAAATTCTCTACCTAAAGAGATACAGTGGCGATGATTAATGTATGTGGCCAATAAAGTATTTATTATTTATTATGAATATTAACGCGAGCCAAGTTTTAGTGCCTGTTTCTTAATCTACTGATAACAGCTGTCAGATAGCTTATAATTGCATATTTTGTCTACAGTTGCTGGCTACGCGATTTTATATTACTAGTATTGCAATATAAAACCTCGTAGCCAGCAGCCTAAATGCCTAAGAGGAGACTTCAAAAGCAAAGTTTCAATTCCAAAATAATAAGTACACATAATACTAGTTATTACAAAATAATGAATTATGAGCACGACTGTCCACTGTGTCCAGTTCTTACGCGCCGGTAACTAATAGAGCCCTCAGAATATATTTGACCCCCGCGGCCGGAGTTATAGCGTCGACCCGCGGCTCCACGCAGATAACTTATTCGTTTCCTTTGGACTGGAAGTTGCGTTTTGAGGAGAAAAGAGCGTTTGAGATTCGTTATAGCAAGCGTCTTTTCAGAAAGAAAGAAGCGAACTTCTCTATTTATTCAAGAGTTTGTAAAGTATGTATGAAAATCGGAAGGAAATCATTTAGTGTGAACGCACAAATTATCAGCACTTTAGGAGATAGTCCTGATTTTACCACGATTATTACAGAAGAAAATACTTTTTACCCACAATGACGAGTTTTTTTAGTCCTTTATTTAATAAATTACTGATTTTTATTTCATAAAATAGTTTATTTTCATCCACATATTATAAAAATAAGCATAACTAAAAAATATCCTGTCACCATTATTTTTTTTACAAATGCATCCTATTTAAAAAAAATTGGTACTGAAAGACGTGGAGTTTTTCTAACCTCAAGAATCTGCAACAACCAACAGAATATCAGTCAAAATAAGTACTAATTTACCTACTAAAACTAAAGACACGGGTATGTGCCAACTGTAACCATGCCCATATTAGGAAGACTTGATCCCCTATACAAATACAATGCAACATAAATAATTTTTCATACGTTGATATAACCTTCATTTATTCCATATTAGACCACTAGTGCTAATAAATTGGATTTTGCAAAATATTGGACCCAGATGTCAGCACCATATGTTTTATCATTAATTTTACTACAACTTTAACTCCATTTTATTAGATAAGCCTCATAAAAAGATCATAGAGAGAATCAGATATGAGATACATACCAAAAGATTCAGAAAAAAATGTGTAAACTTAAAATGTTTGTAAAATTACGTGAGCTTACAATCGATCACAAGGAACCCGTCAAAAAATTCCAACTGTGGGACGCCAACACTCGTTTACATAAAAGTCGCTGTTTTTAAATCGAAAAGTGTGGTGTCGCCGATTTCGATTCCAGAATCATTATATTTTTATTTTTATTAAGTGGGAACAAAAATTAATTAGTGAGAAGCTTATAATTCTACTATTTGTTCGGGGTGCTGACAATTTGGTGCAGTGCTAGCAATTGGGTGTGTCACCCTACATAAGCTAACATTTTAAGAAATATTTAGCAAAAAACTTCGTTTTAAACTTTGCCGCAATTATCCAGGTTTTTTTCAAGTTTCACAAAGATTTGAAAATATCATGAAACAATATTAACTAATAACACTGGGACTGTTTCACAATCTTCCAATAAGTGTCGGATAGCTTATTCGAATATTTTGTTGCTGCTTACTTTATATCGAGCGACAGAGACAAACATGCATATAAGCTATCTGACACTTATTAGAAGACTAGCTTTTGCACGCGGCTCGGTTTTATTATAATATTTTATATAATTAATTACAGTATCCCACTGTAATTACGCGGGCGGCGGCGGGTAACACTGTACTTTTTCGGGACAAAAAGTAGCATATATGTTAATCCAGAGCTCAAACTACTATCATACCAAATTTCATCAAAATCTGTTCAGTAGTTTTTACGTGAAAAAGTAATAACCATCCATCCATACATTCATCCATCCATCAATCCATCCTCACAAACTTTCACATTTATAATTTATATAATATGCTAGCCGTCCCGACACATGTTGTTCTGTGTTGTTCTGTCTTCCAATATTTCCCACCGTTTAAACCCTCCCTGAACTTCCACAATTATTTCAATACTCTAAATTAGTCAAATCGGTCCGCTCTCGAGTTTTAGCGAGACGTTGGATTGCAATCCAATTTTATAAATAAGAAGAAGACTAGATGATTATAAGACATAATATAAGAAGATAAAAAGAAGAAAATTAGAAGATTGTGAAACAGGCTCTATGATAAATTAAGTAATTTCGCAGTGGATGCGGTACTCGTAAACAAATTAAATAACGATTTATCTGCCAGAGATATTATTTGCCGATAAATCACTTCCAACGTCGGAGAATAAATAATTATGGCATTCACATTGACTGCCATTAATTATACAAACAAATTGATTCGTGAATTGTGAATTAATTGTAAATACCTGTAAGGTATCCCTATTAAACCTATCAAATATTTCTTAATAGTGTAATTGGAGTCCTCCTGCCTCCATAATATTAAATGACAGAATGTGAGACAGAATTGGTGCATGTGTATATGCGTGACGAATTCCTTGTACATACCCTATTAATTGTCTTGAGCGACTTTTCACGCACACAAAAATCGATTTTTATCCCCCAAAACTCCTTGCATACTAAATTTCATGGAAATACTTGCAGCCGTTTCCAAGAGTCCTTTTGCATATATCCACAATATTTGCTCGTTTAAGATTTTCAACAATGAATACACCGTTTAGTATTCCCTGTCCCCTGTCCTCGTTCAGCTTGTAGTCTTGTACTCTGTCGGCTGTGCAGCTATGTCTACCATGTTAGTAAATGCCAGCTGGCAGCTTGTACTGAAAACCTCCGAGCAAATCGCGTAATTTAGTGCTTCCTGTACGCACTAGGCTTTAGGTTTGTAGGATTTAACTAAGCAATTTAAGTCTCTGAATGCCTAAGTTGATTTTCGCGGCTTTAAATATAACAACGTATTTTAATTCTGGAGGATACGTGATAGGATTTAGTGTGTTTTCGTTCGTTCGCGAATATTTAAATAATGTTGTTTAGTACTGAAATGTCATGCTAACGCAGATTTATTTACTATTGAACTTGTAAAATAAAGGTCGTACCTGTTACAAGATATAGTGAGCATTTTTCAACATCCAATAATTCCTCCACAACTTCTTACCTGAAACAAAAAAGAAAATGTAATTAATTTTTTGAAAAACAAACAATGCGTTTTTTTTAAAAGGTCAGTACTAGAATTAATATGAAGCAACAGCCTCTGTGGTCTAGTGGTTAGAGCTTGGCTCTCGACTCAGAGGTCGTGGGATCGATTCCCGCATTGGAACAACAAAAAATGTTGTTTCCAATTAGTTTGGTTAGGACAATGCAGGCTGATCACCTGATTGTCTGACAAGAAAGATGATCCATGCGTCGGATGGGCATGTTAAAAGTCGGACCTGCGCCTGATCGCTCGCCAGTCGTGACGGTTATCCGTCCCCCTGGGTTATGAGTGTAGTAGCTTTTTCTGTTGACTTTCCGAAAGAAGCTTGTTAAAGCCGTTAGCCGCACACATTTGGGCGCTATAAAATTCCACCTGCGTGACTGGTCTGGTTTCAATGAAACCGGCCACCGTCACCGTAATCGGTGTGGGGAGTTAAAATATGAAGGTGAGTAAAAAATTTCAAAGGACGGTTTATACACAGGAAAAGGTAGATTATAAAAATTAATATACTCCTTACTGGCTATAATGTGATATTATCGTCATAGTAATATTATTGTCGAACAAGACAGTGATCGTTAACATCTTGTTTATAGAGATAAAGTTCTGACAACTTCAATACTAATAGTTATGTAGCTAATTCTACAGGTGTATTTTTATCGAATGATATTATTATATTTAACCCAAGATTAGGCAACAATGTTAAATAAGTAATGACATTATAAATAACTAAAAAATGTCGTAATTTATAGAAAATTTACATGTTTAACCTTCCTGACAACTCTCACTAATTACACACTCTCGCACCGCGCCGCAGAGTTATGAATCGACGTTAATCATTTTATAGTAAATAATCATAATCATTTCATAATCTGGTCAAAATTCAGATAGCATGTTATTTATATTTTTGTTACGAAAATCTAATACTGATTACGCTTCTTGATTATCTATTTTAGTTTTGAATTTGCCCTGCATAAGTTTGCTTAATCAATATTTCCAACTAGCGTGTCGCATTTATCAGTTTTTACACAAAACTCTATGGAAGAAACCAAAACCAACTCTGGTGCTTTTAGCTAAATAAGTAGATCAATATGATATTGAAAAGTTTTTCTTCAACTTGTCTATGCCACATCTATTTATCCTTTCTCTGTGGCCAGGTATACGGAGCTAGATACAATGTAGTTTATTGAGCAATAACTACAAGACACGGCTTTTTACTTACCACGTTTGTGTCTACTTAGAATTTTAATGCAAATTGTATCGGGAAGATATTTAGTACATTTTTATGTTAGGCAGGTGTTTGGATATTTTATATAGCTACTGGCGTTATTGACGATTTTTCTATTTATTTCTAGTTATATAATAGGAAAATATTTTTCATTGGATCGGAGCGAAAGAAGCTGTTGCAATGAATATGACTAGTTTTCAATATAATGCTTTAAACGAGCAAACCTTGTATATGTAATAAATATATAATCGGAATCTCGGAAAAACGGCTGCAAGTATTTCCATGAAAATTAGTATGCAAGGAGTTTTGGGGTGAAAAAATCGAATTGGCCTTTTCCCTGAGAAACTTCGTATTATTAAGTTTTTTTTTTCGTCGCGTATTATAAGTATTAAGTTTTTAATACTTATAATTAGTATAAGTTAATAAGTAAGTAAGATATTAAGAGCTTTCGATTTCCAAATGTCAAATCCGGTTGGCGGCATGGTTAGCGTTGGACTTTTTGCGTTGTTAGCAAATTGTTGTCTCGGGTTCAAATCCCGGTCAGACGAATATTTTTGTGATACTTTATATATATTTATTATTTCTTTAATCATTCTACAAAAAACTCCGAGCAAAGCTCGGTCTCACATACACTTCTTATTCTCAACTAAGTATATTATGTCAAGACATGTTATAAGCTATTATAATACACGTATTGTACAATATTGTAACTCTATCATGCATTCTCCAGTGTCTAGCTAATCTTCTGGAGACTATTTGAGTGGACTATCCGATCCTCCTTGAGAGAGATGCTAGTGGTCGACTTTCATCCTACATATCGGTCTAATGTGATATGGCCCTAAAGTTTTAAGAAAGGGTTGTTGAAAACTGTCGAGTCAGCCTTTGTTAGAGTAAGATCATACTGTAAAGTGGGTCAAGTAACATTTACAAAGACTGTACCATACCGCCTTTGACACTTCATCTGAGCAGCACTACTTGTTACGTCATCATCATCATCACTCATTTATTAAACTCCATCCCCCTAATTAATAAAAATAATTACACCACGGATACGCAAATCCATGTTGCTGTCTTTGTCAGATACGTTGGAAAAGCTACTTAATATACAAAGACGGCTGTATATACATATTTTTTTGTATCTTCAACGATTACTCCGTCGTCGGTGTGCCGATTTTAAAACATATTTTCAGATGTTAAGGGTCTAATCCCAAATTTGACATCATAGTGGTGACCTGATGACTCGAGGGAACTTCTCGCAATTTGATAACATAACATATGATTATTTCAACTTTTTTTGACGTAGATAGTATCTACCAAAAAGTAAGATTTTGCACCAAGGATTCAAAAATACTGAAAGGAACTCATGACTCCTTAGATACATGTTTAGGGATTTCGGCGTTGTTTAAAGAACTGCAAGAATATGCCACTGTCAGTAACAGTAATCATCATCATCACTATCATTATGCCACTATACATCATCACATGATGATGATATAATAGGTACTTCTCATAGTATTTTACACGGACACGCATATCTTTGAACAATACTTTGCCGTTTGTGAACCTATTTGTCTGTGTGTGTGTGTTGTAGTGGTGACCTGATGATGCGATCCATGATGAATTGAGGGAATTCTTCGAAATTTATATGGATACATATAGTGATTTTGACTTTTTTTGAAATAACCTAAGCATAATATGCTACCAAAAAGTAAGATTTTGTACCAAGGTATACCCTGGATCCAAAAGCACTGAACAGAACTTTAAAGATACGCGTTTGGTAATTTCGACATTGTTTATGGAGCTGCAAGCATATGCCAGTATATAACTTACAGTAATCATCATCATCATCTTATATACAATACCTAATGGAATTTCGAATTATAACGTTTAAATAATAATATCTGACTAAAAAAGGAAAAAAAAAATTTTTAAACAAAAAATTAAACCGACTTCCAAAGTAAAAATACAAAAAAAATCGGTTGTCTGTAAAGTCGGTTTACTGACGATAGTTGAACGTGACAACGTCATGTTTATAGTGCGCGCGGAACTAATTGGCCGCGCCTTAGGTAGGCGTGTTGCCGCCGCGTAGTCCAGCGCCGAACTGAGTAATAACATCAAGCGCCCCCGCCTCTCCGTCCCACCGCTCACATACCTAAGGCGCGACTAGCTGAGGTAACGGCAATGCGTCATATTTAGCGAGGTAACGCTGGTAACAGGTAACGCATGAGTCATGTTTATTCGTGCGTGCAGCCGGCTCCATCAAATTATAAGACGTTATCACGTCAAAAAAGTGTGAAATAAAAAAGATTTATTTTATATTTTTTATTCACAGTAAATGCTGAACAATGTAACGTAGCTACTTATACAAATAGAGTCAGTAACGCCAGGATCGAAGTTATCGTTTAGCAATCTAAGCTATGGACACTCTTAAATATAAGTACATACTAGTATATGTAGGTTTGTGTGTGGTATAACCATAGCGGTTATAATTAAAATAATTAATATAAATTACAATTTTCAAGATAATATTACAATTATTTTAATTACAGTAAAATATAGATGAACATTTATATCACTTTAATGAATATTGTTCCTTAATTATCGTAATAGATATAATCCCGCAATTTAAGACTGTAAGAATTTTGAATACTGAGTTGAGCATTAACAAAATGTTATAATCAAAATTTCAATAAAAATTAATAATAATAGTTAAAATTGGTGTAAAAATTGATTTTTAAAACTATCGCGCTTCTTATCATGCATTAGAAATATATCTAATAAATTAAATGACGTGTCCAAAACTTTTACAATTAAAAAAGGAACTATTCCATACTATTTCACAGTGAAAAACAAAAATAACAAAAACGTAACACTAAATATTAATACAAACAATGAGTCACAAGGAAATCAAACAAAAAAGGGGATTCCTTATTATTTTAAAAAAACTATGAATACAGTTAATTCGATAGATAAAAACAGGTTTTTTCTATAATAACAATTTAGTTACAATTTTACATCAGAACATAGCAGGTATATTAGGTAAGTTAGGTATATTTGAATTAGCAATACAGAATTTACTGCAAGAAGCAAAGGTAAAGGATAATATATTCAATTCGGTTGACATTATATGCTTGACAGAAACATTTATAAAACGGGGTTCTGAACAAAACCTAAAACTAAAAAACTATAATATTGCTGCTCAATTTACAAGAGCTAATAAAAAAAGGGGAGGGGTTTGTATTATATTAAAAAATAAATTTAACTTCATAAAATTAGATAATTTAATTCGTGAGGTGCTACTTGTTGAAATACACTTTGAATACTGTGCAGTAAAAATACCAGACATAAATTTATTTATTATTTGTATATATAGAACTCCATCAGCTGACATAAATATATTTTTTACATACATTTACTATTACTTAATTTAAGAATAACTTCCAAAATGAAAATAATTATTTGTGGGGATTGGAATATAAATTTAATGAAAAAAACTAAATTTTCTCAAGAACTGATTTCAATGTTATCTAATCACAACCTTACAAATCACATATTAAAACCAACAAGAAAGGAAACATGTATAGATCTAATAGTAAGCAATATTAGGGACACTTCATCAAAAACATGGTACCTAGGCTTATCAGATCATGAGACAGCCCAAACACTTTCATTTACAGTTCCACAGGCAAACTCTAAAAATAGCAATATATTAGAATACTATTTAAAAAAAATTAGGGATTATTCTGAAAGTAACATAAATAAATTTAAGGATTGCATATGAGCACTATCCTTTAAGGAAGTTTTAGAACAAAGTGAAACTAATATTGCATATAATATCTTTTACAATGAACTTATCTTATTTTATGAGTTGTGATTCCCTATGATAACATCAAAAGTAGTAAGTAAAAAATTTAAAAATAAATGGATAACGAAAGGTCTAAAAAGGTCATGTATAGTTAAAAGAAAGTTATATTTACAATATTTATATTCGAAAGACAACAAATATTATAACAAAATTAAATACGCAAACTATTCCAAATTACTAAAAAAATGTATATCTAAATCACAGGCCATAGGTAACATGAAATATATTAACAAAGCTAAAAATAAAAGTAAGGCAGCCTGGGAAGTGATACACTCAAACGTTGACAATAAAGCTAAGATTTTGAATGAAATTGAATGTATCAAAGTGAATAAATTGACATATAATCCTGAAAAAATAGCAGATGAATTTAATAAATATTTTATTTCTATAAGTCGGTTAAATTACCCAAATAATAATAATAACTTTAATTTATTAAATAATAGTTTACTTCCATTTAACGACACAACATTATTTCTATCTCCAATCACTAAAGATGAGGTCATTAAAGTAATTAAAGGTTTGAGGAACACATATTCGACAGGTTATGACCATGTAGCAACGAAAATAATAAAGAAAATAAGTAATGAAATTGGTGAACCGTTAAGCCATATAATAAATTTGTCATTTCTTGAAGGCAAATTTCCAGATATTTTGAAATAATCAATAGTTAAACCTTTATTTAAGAAGAACGCTAAGAATGAAATGAATGATTACCGTCCTGTAACATTAATATCCAACATATCAAAAATTTTTGAAAAAATAATGTACAATAAAATTTATAGTTTTCTAACGTCTAAAAATATTTTATAAATTTAATAAAAGCTTTTGTATGTCACAAAAGGTTATTGAATAAAATAGAAAAATATGGAATCAGAGGTAAAGGACTTGACTGGATTAACAGTTATCTAAAAGATAGGAAACAAGGAGTAGAAATAATTAAAACAGAAGGACATCGTGTAAATAGCATTTTTCGACATATAGGAAAAATAATCCTTATGGAGTACCACAGGGTAGTGTATTAGGGCCTTTGCTATTCTTGCTCTATATAAATGATTTCCCGGCATTTATAAAACAAAAATGCACTATGTACGTAGATGACATTACGATTGTTTATGTGAACAAGAATAAAGCACTTTTATCTGAGGAAATAAATAATAGTTTAAGAATAGTTTCTAGCTGGCTACAATTAAACAATCTAAAAATAAATGCTGATAAATATACACTTCAAACCATTTAATAGTGCAAACATAAATATAAATATAAATTATCAAGGTTCTATTATCGCGCTTACTAACGAAACGACATATTTAGGTATTATATTGGACCAACACTTCTCTTGGAAACAACATACTGAGAGATTGTGCACAAAAATTGATAGATTTATATACGTACTGCGTACTTTGTCTCAAAGTGTTAGTGAAAAGGCAGCTCTGATAGCCTATCATGGCTATGTATCATCCAACTTAAGATACAGTATTGTGTTATGGGGTAACTCTTACCATAGCCAGAATGTTTTTATAAAACAAAAAGCCTGCTTGCGAGCACTATGTGGTGCCCGACAATTTGAGAGCTGTAAGCCAATATTAAAAAAATATAAAATATTGTCACTTCCATGTCTATATATCTTTGAGATACTAAAGTTTGTAAAAAAACACAGAATTTTTCATAAAAAAAAAAGAAAAAGTAAGCCAAAGACCACATAGAGGAGACAAGCTACAAATTCCAATCAAAAGATTAAATATTTTTGCTAAAAGTGCATACTGTATGGCTATAACTATATATAATAAATTACCCGAAAATCTAAGACAACAGATCTTTAACTCATTTAAAAATCGAATATTTAATTTTTTAATTGACAAATGCTATTATAGCATAGATGAATTCATTAATGACAAGAAAATTTCTTTGATTTTTTGACTAAATGTTAAAAAAATTTAAGTATTTTTAGATTAGTAATCAGGTAGGTATTATGTACTGATAATAGACATTGACAGTTAATTTTACATACACAATTTAATGTGACTTTTTAATTCAATTTTATTTTATTAATTGTACTATAAATATGATTATTTCTATTTATTCAATCTAATTAAATTTTATTCCAGATAGGTTAGTATAAATAAAAATCAATTAAAGGTAATGTAGCGTAAAGTCCTAAGAATTTAAATGTTAATGAGGTGCATAATATTATGATGGTTTGATGAAATCTGAAGATTATTTTTTTTTTCTTTTTGTTTTTTCAATGTAGTGAAAATTGTGAAATTAAGTTTGACATATTAAATAATGGATAAGTGACTGACAAAATTGATTATGATGGATTTAAATACCTATGCGATGAAATGGTTTAAAATTGTATGTTATCAGTAGAATAATGGATTACTTATTTCAGTTTGTATTTCTTTTAAATTATTGTTAAAAGGACATTTGCACGCTTCTTAAAGTAGAATGTTGTGACACTATATTTAAATATACGAACATTTGTAACCTACATTCTATGCAAATAAACGATTATAATTATTATTATTTTTAATTAATTAGAGCCAAATAATCGTTTTTATTTTTTTATTGATCAAGATTTCGCCTTTAGAAGTTTGACACCCGCATTCTCATCCCACGTATGATTTTATCATATTATTTATTACACAAAATAAACTTTTATAGCCAGCGTTTTTATTGCTAAATACTGTTTTATGTTAATACAACTTTATTATAAGAGAACTGGATTACTAAGGTGGTAGTTCGCAAAACTATAAAAGAATTTAAACTCTTTTCTAGTTTTTGTGGAAAACCAATAACTACAAGACACGGCTTTTTACTTACCACGTTTGTGTCTACTTAGAATTTTAATTCAAATTGTATCGTGAAGATATTTAGTACATTTTTATGTTAGGCAGGTGTTTGGATATTTTATATAGCTACTGGCGTTATTGACGATTTTTTCTATTTATTTATAGTTATATAATAGGAAAATATTTTTCATTGGATCGGAGCGAAAGAAGCTGTTGCAATGAATATGGCTAGTTTTCAATATTATGCTATAAACGAGCAAACCTTGTATATGTCATAAATATTAAACTCTTTTCTAGTTTTTGTGTAAAACTGTGGCAAGAGTTTCTATCTCATCTTTTATGTTAATATAATTATAAGTTTGAATGAATATCTTAATGAATGGAAGAATTTATATCAGCCATCAAGGCAATACAAATTCACGATCTGAACATTTTTAACATAAGGGTCTCAGTCACACCGCGACGATACACGTTTTATATGACATCAGTCATACGCTGTGTCGTGCAGCGCGGTGCTACTTAACACTCGAACTCTAACAATGAAACGTGCATCTTCTGGTGTAATGATTGAAGTTCAATTTTGAATAGCTGTCTTGAAAATGCAGCGCCGCGTTGCGTATCTTTTCGTTTCGGTGTGACTTGTCCCTAATGGGGGATTGACATGGTAGGCTGAAGCCGCAAGATTTTTGCTGCACGTTGAAAATTGACCATCTAAATGGCAATTCGGCGAGTCACCTACTAAAACTGGCGAGTAGATTACTATTTAGCTAGTCGAGAGTTTAGTCATCCGTATCATCAGTTTGTATATCCGTGTGTAAGGATTATACTTTTTACTCGACCATGAGATCCAGCTGATCCAGATATTTTTGCAGCCAAACGCAGACAACACCGACATCAGACGCTCAAGCACAATTTGCCAAAAAGTATTCGTAGCGTTATTTTATAATCAAAATCAAAAATTGTATGGGCTTGTGATGATTTTATTAGATTCTAGTTACTATTTTCATTCAGTAAGGTTATGAATGCTTCGTTGTCAATTGTGCGTGCTTGGGCTAAAGGTAACTTAATTTCGTGAATTTCTATAACCGTGTGTCACACCTACTCTCTTTTTGTAAAATTCTTTGCCCTCATCAAGTCTATGTACCTAGGTACTAGGTTCATCTGGATCATCATCATCATCATCATCATCATCATCTGATGATCAGATGATCCCGTGTGCGCGGGGGGATAGTCGACTAAACATGGGAGCGCAAATTAAAATAATTTATGCCCACTTGCGATCTGGGTTAAAGTTAACCCTGAGGGTCTCTGCTAAATAAAACCTGCAGTACTACAATTACAATCAAGTACCCGATACGCTAAAACTGCAAAACCGGTATTCTCGTAAACGTTAAACCAGCGTGAAACGCGTTCTGATTGGTCCAAACTTCACAAAATCAGTTTACGATAACAAGTCGCTTCACTTATAATACAATCAAAGTAAAATGAAAGTCTACTTTATTTTTATTTATTTTTTTGAGATTCTGGGTTAAATAGCTATCATATTATCTCTCTCGTGCCTCGTATTTATGAAAGAAAAGGCATAATTTTAACCCAGGGTTAACTTTAACCCAGATCTGCGCAATTGAGCTTTAGTCTATAAAAATAAAGATAAATGCAAATTTTAATTTAGTAATCATTTTGTTATCCATTGAAACAGAATATTGTGAGTTTTTCAATTGGTTGCGCAACCAACTTGACTGATCGTGTAGTCTCTCTTACAATTCCCAGAGGCCTGTCTAACTTCATTAAGCACTAACTCTAGCCTGTACTAACTGCTAGTACTAACAGCGAGTAATTACTCGCTAATTACTAGACAAATAACGTACACCGCGTAGATGTTATCTCGGTAAGAGCTGCTCAACCGGTGGCTTCGTTTAATATTGCAATATAATTTCTTTGAAATTAACATTTTTCCCATCTTTTTGCTAAACTATGGCACCAGACCGGGTTTGTTTCCCCAGTTCTTCTCGGCGGGTTAGTGTTGAACCCGTGGTAGCTTTTTAAAAAAAAAATCGGTTGTCTGTAAAGTCGGTTTACTGACGATAGTTGAACATGACAACGTCAACAACAACAACAACAACAACAACAATAATAATAATAATAATAATAATAATAATAAAATGCCAGGTAACGCTGGTACTTGGTAACGGTACTTGGTAACAGTACTTGGTAACGCATGAGTCATGTTTTTTCGTGTGTGCGACTGCAGCCAGCTCCATCGAATTCTAAGTCATTATCACGTCAATAATTATATTTTAATTAATTTAGGAATAAAATTTTTCATTTTCATTCATAGTAGATGTTATTGTATCTGGTCTAAGATACTTTTCTCAACATAGACATAAGACTTTATTAAGAATTAAAAGATATTATTAAGATATCTGTACAAGTGATTTATTTTCGTAGTTATAAACTACTAAAATTTATGCCTTCCGGACTTATCTATAAAAAAAATCTAAAAAAGGTTTTATATAATAATATAAAATAATCTAAAAAAAATCTGATCAACAACAATAAAATGAAATTTTAATTAACAAGGATTTCTCATTCAAATCCATACGACATTCTGGCATCATAGAGAATAACAAACATCCATCCAAACTTTGACCTTTGACTATAAAATATTAATGAGCAAAGGTTGGTCACCCCTGGGTATTTCAGTCCGGGGCAGGAAGCGGTAAAGTCTTTATGGTCATCTCGTGAACCTGTCTCAGTCTCCACCGAGCAGCCCGACTTTACGACAAGGCCGATTATTAATTCATAAAACTCCTGGAAGGTTACGTGACCCAAGGGTCTGATGATGTCTATATTTAGAGAAATTCTAGCTGACCCGGCAAACGTTGTTCTGCCATAATAAAAATCTCCTAAGGTTAAAAAATAGTTTACGATCTATTCTCAGACCTAGAATGTACATCAAAATCTCATTAAAATCGGTGAAGCCGTTTCGGAGGAGTTTATTACAAACACTGTGATACGAAAATTCATATGTTAGAAGTTGTCAAGAGTAACGACACACTCGCTCCCTCGTTCGCTCGCTACTCTACGGAGATTAACTTTTGAACTAAGCCTAGCAGAACCAACCGGGGTCAACCGTGGAGCGACTAGCTTTGTATATAATTAGTATTAACTACACTATAAGGTTTTTCAAAATCAATTACGGATGTCTTGGGCATATGATCTGCTGCGCAAAGAGAAGGCAGAGAAATAACGAAATTAGGCAGAAAAATACCAAAAAATTAAACAAAAAAAAATTACTAAATAAAATTACATTGCGCTCTCTAAGGTGCGGTAAGGTGAGGTTATTAACCATATAGAAACAGGCGATTTAATGAGGAAGCTAAGATTTTGACTAAATAATATCATGTATTGATATCCTGATCGACCCTGTGAGGTCAATGACCTTAACAGGGCCGTAAAGAGCGTAATGTAATTTTATTTAGTTTTTTTTTTGAAATTTTTAGCCAAACGTCTTGACATAAGCAGTAGATCATATGCCAAAAGATCCTTAATTGATTTCGAACACCCATAGAAAATCATACCAAAAAAGCGCCTATATACGAGTAGATTTCGTCTCGACATTCTCGACGTGGATAAACTTTTCGGGTCAGATTATCACCGAATTAACGATTTCTTTTGTTTCATAAGGTAATTCCATTAGTACAATTATCACCATTTCATATTTGGGCTGCCAAATTCAAATATGGATAGTGTAGGTTGCACTCTGGTGGTCTGAGTAACGGTACCTATTGATGGAAAATAGGAATCAAGTGCCTTAATATTTTGTTTTGTCTACACTAATAATAGCTCCCACACCGATTTCAGTGACGGTGGCCTGTTTCATTGAAACCAGGCCAGCTACGCAGGAGTTATGTTACAGTGCCCAAGTGTGTGCGCAGTACACAAGAGCACTCTCTCCTCCTTTTACTCTCGTAACCCAGTGGGACGGATAACCGACACGACTGGCGAGAGATTAGGCGCAGGTCCGACTTTTTACATGCCCATCCGACGCATGGATCATCTTTCTTGTCAGACAATCAGGTGATCAGCCTGAATTGTCCTAACCAAACTTGGAAACAACATTTTTTTTTGTTCCAATGCGGGAATCGAACCCACGACCTCCGAGTCGAGAGCCAAGCTCTAACCACTAGATCACGGAGGCTGTTGTCTACACTAATATTGTAAACATGAATGGCTTGTTTGTTTGCATGTATAGGCTCCGACACTACCGGACCAGATTTGATGAATAATATGATTAGACCACGGGGAAGGACATAGGCTACTTTTTATCGCGGCAAAATGTACGGTCCCCGCGAGTGTTGCTTTAGCGCACACAGAGACGTAGGCAACATCTATGTAGTGTTTACTAAAAATATAACAGCTTAGATAACTTTGTTAGATTAGGAGTTATAGAGGGCTAAATTGTAAAATTTGCTTTAACTTGGAAAACTTCGTACGAAAATAACAAAATCATTGGTAAACATCTGAAATATTGGTAGCGAACCCTTCGTTCGTTTCCGGTTCGCACTTAGCCGTTTAGGGTTCCGTAATACACAAGGAAGCTTTATAGTTTCGCGCAGTCCGTCCGTCTGTTGTGATCATTAAACAGGTCTTTTAAAATAAAGGCAAGGTTCCATACATGAATGACTTTTTTACAAAGCCGACGATTTTCGAGTAATCGGCCTCCAAAGTGGTAAGTTGGTTGGGGGGCTAGCATTTCTAAACTATTACAGATAGAAACTTGTAAGTTTCCATAATGTTAGTGAATGCTAAAAACTCTTTAGGAAAATTATTTTGAACGAAATCGGACGGTAACTTTTGAAGTATTTTGAAATAATTTGAAAAAAAACTATTACGCGTTGATAGTTACGGAACCCTCCACGATGGACATGTCCTGACATGCTCTTGGTTAGGTTTTTAATAAATTTTTTTTGCTAATTAGTAAACATAAGTACCTACATAGGCCTTGAATGCTTTCGGAATATATATATTATCTAAAGCACATAATAAAGACCAGAATTCCGGAAACGTATAGAATAATAATGTAAAATCCAATAACTCACGGCAAACAATATTATCGAATTGTTTTTTATTCCGGAGGGCTAAACCTTTCATACGTCTCGTCATGTGTATCATAGCAACATTTTTAACACAAAACAAAATAAACACAAGCCTCCACAGCGGATATGAACTTTATACAGTACACATAGAGCTTAAAATCCTGTATCTGATGAAGTTGTCAAATCATTACCAATAAGTGTATGCCCATGATTATGCGTAGACACGCGTACGACGCTACAGATATTTACACAAATTACAGATGCAAATGAAAGCCAACCTTACAATTACAACAAAAGGTCGATTTTAGATCGAATTAATTATTCAGGAATCGAAAAGCGTTCGAAAATCAAATGCTTGAGTAACTTTTTGAATTACGCGACAAAGAACTTTAGCTTAACATCCATAGAGATGATATTACCAAGTGGTATCGGTTCGGAAACGCGCATACGTAATTGAGCTCTATAATTATGTGGAGCAGAAGCGCAATTTGAATAAAGTTCATTAGAGGTAGTGTTTGCACAAGCCCATAATCCGCAAGAGGCGTGCGTGACCGTGGTGTCAAACGCGCGAGTCGCAGGAATACAGATTACAGAATATATTTTAAAACGGCTTAAAAATATATTATAATAATAAACGTCTATTTGAAAATCTTTTGATAAGTGCCGGATAGCTTATTCATAAGTTTTGTCATTTCATTATGTCCGGTGACAGAGATAAAACTTCTTATACAATTAAAAAAGATTGCACTTTCAATATCTCGCTAAAACTCGAGAACTGCTGGACCGATTTGGCTAATTTTTGTCTTGAAATAATTGTGGAAGTTCAGGGGGGGTTAAAACTGTGAAAAATCTTTGAAAAATTGCGAGAAAAATTATAATAACGATGATAGATTTTCCCATACTAACTGTTCACAGTGTCACAGGGGCGATACTGTGAACCGGCGAATGTCAGCCATGTTGACGTCAGGGTAAGGTTGACACTGAAATAATTTCAAACATCGCGTCAGGCAAATCTTTTATATATATATATATATATATATATATATATATATATATATATATATATATATATATATATATATATATATATATATATATATATATATATATATATATATATATATATATATATATATATATATATATATATATATATATATATATATATATATATATATATATATATATATATATATATATATATATATTATTGAATTATATTGTCAATTATGTCAAAGCACGACGGCCAGCTCTGTGAACGAAGATCCGAGCTTGAAAAAACTCACGTCTCGCTCGCCGCGCGCATCCCCCGCATAAGTCTAGCCACGCACATAAAGCTGCGAGCTGTCATTCGTGTAAGTCTATCGAATGACGGTTCCTTACGTTAGTAATATACACACACCGGCATATTTAGCGGAACATATAATAAAGGTTTGATATCAGTATCATATAAGGTTGCTGGCTGGTTTATACGTCATTTAATTTAAAAATAAATATTTTCAAATTAAGAAAACTACTGAACATCACATTTTATGCAATTGTTTTAATTTTATTCAAATACACCTTATCTGGAGCGAACTTCGAGTATTTCTTCCTTCTGAGTTTGATTTAAAATTTCATTTAAATACTGTTTTTTGACAGTTTTTTTAAGCTATTGCATAGCTTCTATCGCGGGCCTTGAGCGCGGGGACCGAATCCAGAAATTCCGTAACGAAAAAACCTCACGCTCCGTGCATCGTCTAACGTCGTTTCAGTACGGCAGTCTTCGACACGGCGTTGTGTGCGTGCGATTAGACGTATTGTACGACTCTACGAAACTCGCACGAATCGAGACGAGCTGCTCCGAAATCGGACGAATACATAAGCAGCTGTTTATGAGAAAGTATATAGGTGTATAGGTATTTATGTACAACAGTGAATAGCTGTACTTGTAAAATTTGTGTATAAAGTGTTTTGAATATGAATGAACAAAGTGCATTTATTATTAATGAAGAAAGTCACGAAAAAATAGTGAAAGAAAATGAGTGAGTACTCTATATACATACATTTTATTATTATCACAAATGCAGTATTAATTTTGAATTGCAATAGCTTTACCGCGGCAGTCCCGGAGTACCACACGTCTTTTTTTTTTATCGCGTATCTTTTTGGAGTTGAGGACTGAATTATGCCTGACTTAGCTCCAACGGAGATTGCCAGGGCACTCGAAATGCGAAGAAATGGTCAAACCTACAGAGTGATATCCAGAGATCTTCGTCGACCAGTTTCAACGATCCATCGCATATCCAACGGTTCAGGGAGACCGGTACTTATGTGAGAAGAGCAGGACAAGGCAGAAAAGGACGCACTTAGAGTAGGGATGATCGTTTCATTCGGCTTTGTGTACGTAGGAACCCCCGTTTGACGGCCGTCCAAGCCCGACATGAGTTAGAAGCAGTAAGGGGTGTGACCGTAAGTGAGCGTACAGTACGAAGAAGGTTCGAAGAAGCTGGTTTGGGTTCATTTGTGCCCGCCAAGGCTCCAAGGCTCGAGGTAAATCATCGTAGAAACAGGTTAACTTTTGCTCAGGAACATCGACTTTGGAACGCGGACCAATGGAGTAAGGTATTGTTTAGTGATGAGTGCAGAATTCTCTTAAATCAAATTGACGGCAGGCAAAGAATATACAGACGCAAAGGAGAACGATACATTCAGACAAATTTTGAAACTACAGTTGCATACGGTGGTGGATTAATAATGGTTTGGGCTGGCATTTGTTTGGGAGCTCGTACAGACTTGGTAGTGATTTACAGAGGGAGTCTGACTGCAGACCGCTATATCAGAGAAGTTTTAGAAGAAAATGTCGTACCGTTTGCCCCATATATCGGTGACGATTTTGTTTTTATGCAGGATAATGCTCGGCCGCATACCGCTCGGGTAACTCAAGCTTATCTTAATGGTATGAATATCACTGTTATGGAGTGGCCGCGCGAGATCACCGGATATGAACCCAATAGAGCACGTTTGGGACTTGCTGACAAGAAAAGTTAAGTCCAGAATTCCAGCTCCTGCCAACGTGGGTGAACTGCGAATCGCCGTAGTTGACGAATGGCGGAGACTATCCAAGGAGACCATCGATAACATCATTCTCAGTATGCCTAGACGGGTAGAAACTTTAATAAGAGCACGTGGAGGAAATACGCGATATTGATCACCATTTTTCTAATTTAATTAATTGTTATTTTAATATTAATTTTCACTTTTCCCGGTTACATGAAAAGTTCAAAAATGTACTATTTTTCACAAATAGCCTTTACTCGCAAAATCTGTTCTTAATGTGATCTCATTTTAAGTAAAACAAATGAAACTTTAAATAACAAAAGAAGTGTAGTAAGTAGATTTTAAAATAAAACCATATTTTTTTAATTATGGACCTTTTTTTGTGTTCCGCTAAATATGCCGGTGTGTTTATGTTATTTGAGAGTGTTAATTTTTCACTTGACTGTATAATATTTATTTAAGTGCGTTCAGTTCAAATATATTTGGTCTATTTCAGAAAAATCGGCCGGCCCCAGTAGGTTGGTAGGTGTAGATGTAAGGGTGGTGTTATTTATTCCAGTTTACAGTTAAGACAGACAGAGCAACGTGTGTCGGGACAGCTAGTATTTAATATAAAATTGATAAACTCAACTCTACGCTCTTACCTTGCCATTGGAAATTCGCTTTGTATGAAATTGGACGGAATTTTAAGCTTCTCTCTAATATTCAAGATAAATTATTTATCAACTAAATTCGCAAAGAACGAGCCACCATCAATCGTAATATTTAAACAAAAAGCAAAATAAAATAAAAAATCATTAAACCCACAACGGTTAAAACGCAATTCTTCAAACTACCAGACTTCATTAATTTATGTAACGATTTATAAATAAATAAACGTAAAATATGTTTATAAGTAGAGTTGATATCTCGCGCAGTCGGTCATATAAGCAAGAGTAGGTACGAGATATACGAGTATAATAGGGTGTCTCCGTTCCGTCGCAGCTAAAAAACATATTCGATTAAAACCAGCAATCATTTAGAAGGCTGTTTAGCTTTTAATCAATTTGATTGTCACTCAGAAAGTCATTTGTTTTCCGGGATAGGAGAGCATCTGGTCTCATAATCCAAAACAAATATGCAAAATAATTGTCTGGAGTACAATGCGACGCCACTTAGCAACGATCAATCGCCGTCAGACAGCCATTTGTAAGTGTGACCACGAGCGTGGGCACATCACACAGATTAAAGAAAGACGAGCAGATAAACAGCTACATAGTTAGCTTTCGGTTTGATTGCACTACTACAAGCATACGGTGTGACCGCGAGTGTGTGGAAAAATTGTGGGCCGTTGAAGGGGACGTCGAAATTTTCGATTTTGGATATATTTGGATCGTTCTATGCAGGCTTAGCATGCGCACCCTAGAAACATCGAAGAATCGACAAAATGTCAGATTGAAACATTATACCATGAGAAACAACATTTCATTTCTTCCCAAGCGTGAGCTCACAAAATGGCCTCTTTTGACAGCTAAAGTAGAAACGTTTCTTTGCATCGTCGGTATGAGAAACAACATTCAAATACAAATGTCCAAATAATCTTAGAATAATGTCACTACTCCACATCACGGCGGTCCAAGACAAATAGTTTGTTTACGTTCCGTCATTTAATTTGGAAAGGAAACAAATTTCCCGGCAGCCATGTTAAAAATATGGCTACTCAGAAATGTTGACTTCTAGTGACGACTACCTAATATACTAATACCATGAATTGAGAACTATTTTGCAACGAACTGTTTTGGATAGAATATTTCGTCTTTAAAATTATTTCTTCGGATCGCCACGCTAAGCCCGAGGTAATCTGTTTCTTTGTATAATTTGTTAATAATATATTTTCTACTCGGTAGCAGTGGCGCGGGTGGTAGCGATTTGTCTTGGGGAAGGCTTTGTAGCAGTCACCTAGAACTATGGATAGACTGTGACGTACACTTGACAGAAAAAAATTCATACAAGAAAAGTTACGCCATCTTGATTTCAGAAGATTTCGTCAATTAAA
Organism: Phengaris arion; assembly: GCA_963565745.1. NCBI lineage: Eukaryota > Metazoa > Arthropoda > Insecta > Lepidoptera > Lycaenidae > Phengaris > Phengaris arion. Next base: position 5,519,437 of record OY751431.1, read on the forward strand.
TACGGACTGATTAAACTACGGAAAGCAAATGTCAAAATGTTAAGATGACAAATGTCAAACCTCATCTGTCCCAAACGACTACAAACAACGGGGCAGTTTAAGTGTGGGCTCTTTTAGCTTCGACGTGCCACATCTATAATCACTACATACGAGGGCGGGTCAATAAGTCCGTGACTTTTGGAATAAAACACAGATTTTTTGATAAATAAATCATTTTATTTTTCAACGTAGTCCCCCTTGAGCTCTATACACTTTGTCCAACGCTTCTCCAATTTTTTTATCCCTTCCAAAAAATATGATTTGTCGAGGTCCTCAAAATAGGCCTTTGTTTGCGAGATGACTTCATCATTGGAGTCAAATCTTTTTCCACCGAGCCATTTTTTTCAGGTTTGGGAACAAGAAGTAGTCACTCGGAGACAAATCTTGAGAATAGGGTGGATGTGGGAGCAATTCATAGCCCAATTCATGGATTTTTGCCATGGCAACTGCACATGTGTGCACCCTTGCATTGTCTTAGTGAAAAAGAACTTTTTTCTTGGCCAAATGAGGTCGGTTTTTTTTCAAATCCTCATTGAAGCGGTCCAATAAGTTGGCATAATATTCCCCATTAATTGTTCTTCCCTTTTGAAGATAGTCAATGTGGATTATCCCACGTGCATCCCAAAAAACAGTCGCCATAACTTTATTGGCTGACAAACCCACCTTGGCCTTCTTTGGCGCCGATTCACCCTTAGAAACACACTGTTTTGACTGTTGTTTGGTCTCTGGTGTATTGTGATGGATCCATGTTTCGTCCACGGTTAAAAAACTCCTCCATATTGTGATTAAACAACGCCAAACCTTCCTGTGAAGTTGTTACACGATTGCGTTTGTGGTCGACTGTGAGCAAACGCGGCACCCATCTTGCGGAAAGCTTTCTCATGCCCAAGTGATCATTCAAAATTGAAACCACTGAGCCATGCGAGATGCCTATGGCTTCCACAATCTCTTGCACTTTCAATCTTCGGTCGGCCAACACCATATCGTGAATTTTTTCGATTGTTTCGGGTGTAGAGACCTCAACTGGGCGTCCAGGACGTTCGGCATCTTCAGTGCTTGTAAGGCCACAACGAAATTCAGTAAACCACTTTTTTACCATTGAAATTGATGGTGCAGAGTCCCCATAGTATTTATCAAGCTTAGCCTTGGTCTCAGTAATGGTTTTTTTTCGCAAAAAATAATGCTTAATAAGCACACGAAATTCACTTTTTTCCATTGTTTCCTTAAGTTACTGGATAGTCTGATAAAGATAGCTGTAAAACACAAACTAACTGACGCAGCGAGTTCAAATTTTGATAGGAGTCAACTGACAGATGCCTGTTGACAGGAGTAGTGTTGCTTTTTCAGTAAGGAGGTTAGAAATTCAAAAAGTCACGGACTTATTGACCCGCCTTAGTAGTATAAAACAAAGTCGCTTTCTCTGTCCCTATATCCCTATGTATGCTTTAATCTTTAAAACTACGCAACGGATTTTGATGCAGTTTTTTTTAATAGATAGAGTGATTGAAGAGGAAGGTTTATATGTATAACAACATTCATTAAATAGTGGATAAATACTGTTATTTTTGAGGTTTCTAATGTGATATCGTAAATAATTACATTTTTTCCGCTTACATTGCAAACGGTGGCTGAACCCTACGAGATAGATCAAAATAATGTACTACAGTTTTGTTCATCATAAAAAAGCCTACAAAAAAGTCCGCGATAGCATATATCTATCTCTTAGGGATAACCCACAATAACCATTTTTTTATCCTTTACTTTGATTTAAATTTAATAGCTTATTTACGATTTTAAGCAATACAGCATTAATCCTTATCCAATTTAGTACCTTAAATACATTGTGCATTTAATATAGATCAATATGGCCCCTTATAGCATGTAATTTAAATGAATATTTTCAAAGATATTACAGATTTAAAATGCAGGGACATGCCTCGACGGCACTCGCGAGTCGCGACTCGGTGCTCGCTCAACGAATATTCTGTACTGCAGTTCTTATGGAATATCCAGTTGACCAGTTTAGTTGGAATGTCAAATTAAATTTGAATGGCAAATTAAATGATTATTCACTACGTAGTATAAAGCAAGTCGCTTTATCGTCCCTATGTACCTATATTGAATGCTTAGATCTTTAAATCTACGCAACGGATTTTGATGCGGTTTTTTTAAATAGTCTTTTTATACTCAAGCGCGATAGATATAATAATATAATGTATATCATGCGGTCGCGCATGTCGCGTCGAGGTGATAGGGTCCCATTATTAACCATTTGCATTGGGTAAACCTATAAACATTTTCAATATTGTATCAGAAGTAGGTATATTGCTGTAAATAGAGAGTTATTCGCCGAAGTAGTTTTTTCTCCAAGAACACTATACTACGCGGGCGAAGCCGCGGGCAAAAGCTAGTAATATATAATCTATACTTTGTGGCCAGTGATATCCAAAGTTATAAAATATAATTAATTTTTACACCCACCACGGTCGGTAATAAGTATATAATAATCGATCTAGATATAGACTACAATTTATCTACGTTAAAAATAATATAAAAGGGTCTATAGTAATTATTACGTAAACACTAATCCACAGTAATTGTCGATCCAAAGATTAATTAATAATAGCTCCTTACACCAATGTCGGTGACGGTGGCCGGTATCACTAAAACCAGGCCAGCTACGCAGGAGTTATTTTGTGGTGCCCAAGTGTGTGCGCAGTACACAAAAACACTCTTTCGAAACCTAGTGGGACGGATAATCGACATGACTGGCGAGAGGTCAAGTGCAGGACCGACTTTTTACATGCTCATCCGACGCATGGATCATCTTACTTGTCAGACAATCAGGTGATCGGCCTGCATTGTCCTAACAACATCATCACAAACAACATCGAAACAAAATTTTTTGTTGATCCAACGCGGGAATCGAATCCACGACCTCCGAGTCGAGAGCCAAGCTCTAAACCACTAGACCACGGAGGCTGTTACATTAATTATTTTTTTTGAGTTTACTCCTTAAGAATCGATTATCATATAAGGTCCCCGGTATGAAAAAAATATGAGGAGTAAAATCTACTGAACGAATGACCTCGTTACGTTTTCGTGCGCAACCTATTCTGCGCACTTTTCACTTTTTTTCACATGGCGCGAATTTTTGTACTCAAATCGATCGCTAAAGTTTTTGTTCCTTCTGAGGCACGTCCGGTGTTTCTTCCAAGTTGCTTTCGTAAAAGTCTCGGCTGTAACGACTATAAAATAAATTTCCTTTAAAGGAACATCCGGTCTTTAGAGGTTAAGAGGCATATTACATCTCGACTGATTTTTGTGTAAAATGGCCAATTATGGCGTTCTTCATCACAGAAACAAAGATACATTAACAATATTGACTTGAATTGAATAGTGCAGAATAGCTATTGGCCTAGTTCATAGCGGCCTCGCTTTTTGTAAATTTTGCTTAAGTTTTTAATTAATCCCAAAATTGCAAAGAAAAATTTTCATAAAATGCGCGATGACCCTTTCATGAGCTCCCTGGATGTTCAATCCAGTACTGTTCTAAGCAAATGAAATAATAAAGTGAGAATGTTATCTCCTACATAGTCGTATAGTTCGTAGCGGCCTTACAATTTTGAAATATCTTTGATTTCGAATATAGAAAAAAATCTTATTCTAAGCCAAAAAAACTTCGAAAATAGCTTTAAGTTAACTGTGAATTCCTCCTATCTACGATATTATTATTATGCAAAATTTATACCAGAACAATTGTTACTTCATAAGGAATAAAGATTTTATAATTTTAAATCAAGAATTTATTAACCTACTTCAATAAAAACGATAAATACTTCAAAATGCGAAATGTCAGGAACACTTTAAATACCTAATCTCGCAGAGTGCAGATTACAAATATGTACTGTTTTCATAGTCTAGCAATAATTAGAATTAGTTCATACTTCAAAATTAAAAACCAATTTATTATCATAGTAAGTTTATTTAAAATAAGAAATAAGGCACAGACCAGTACCTTAGATACTGGCTTAGTTAAAAAACTATAATTATACCAACTGGAATCAAGCTTAAAACTAATGAGTATGTTGAAAACTTAACATTTTTCTAGAAATTCAAGACCTTTATAAAACTAGGAGACACTTACAATAAAATCAAATTGATCATTAAAATTACAAAAAATATTTTAAAGCTCTGCACCATTCACTAACTCAAATATAACTGACTGTACATACAACTGCCTAAAGAAATATTTCGAAATCCACAATTAAGACAAGCAACTAATAATAATTATAACTACTGTATTAACATAAACAAACCTGTGAAATTAATAATAATCAAGAACATCTATTTTCTTTTAAGTGAAATACAAAAAAAAAACTCTCTGAATGTGTATTGATTTAAATGTATTAATAAAAATTAAGAGTTTTAAATTTTATTAGCATCTAAAAGTTCCTGAAAACCTTTTTGACTTTTCAGACCTTTACAGACTTTAGGGTAGCAGATTTTTACTCATTGTGTCTAAGGAGAAAAGAACTATATTTAAGAACAGTTGTAACTATGGTATGGAATGGACTTAAGAATGGACTGATATGAATAAATGGTCATGTTGTAAAATTTTTTTTTGTCAATGAGTCTTATCAAAAATAGTGTGTACCAATTCTAGTTATAAATTATTTAAAAAGTAACAGTAGAAATAGTTTATAACCATTGAAAAGTTAAAACGTTTTAATGTTTTGAGCTTGAAGTTTATCAGTATCCCTTTTTAATGGAAATGGATTTCCAAATGGAGAAACATGATTATAATTTATAAATATAATGGAAGATCATGATAAAATAGCAACACAACATATTAATTTAAAAAACTACTTCTAACTACTAGATAATTGGAGTTTACTCCATAAGAACTAATTTCAAATATAAGCCTGGGGTATAAAGATCTATAGGAGTAAAATCTAATTCACGATGTCACACGATATTAGCCGAGGATGTGTCGGTCGCTTTACGTAGCACACAAAATTTTACTTTTAAGAGTAAACTCCAGTCGTGCGTCGGAGCTGACACACACTTTTTTTTATATAATTTTTTTCTCCCTCGCTCCTATCGATTTGATAGTTCAAAGATTCACTTCCGTCTGAGAACATGGCCTATGTGCCTGCAGCAGTCCCCGGCTTGAGTAATGGCGTCCATATTTATTAAATAAAATTAGCCTCCGTTTAATGAATGTCCTTAAATTGATTAGAACATACATATATTTAGTAGCGTAGGATCAATAACTTGGTACTAGAGGCATATTACACAAACGAACGAACCTTTTTTATCTATATATCTACTAACATAATAAAGGGGAAAGATTCGTTTATTTGTATGCTTATGTGTTTGTTGGCTTCAGTACTACTGAACTAAATTTGACACAGACATACAGTAGACCACACGGGAGGACATAGGCTACATTTTATCACGGAAAATGTACGGTTTCTTATTGAGCGCACGAAGTCGCGGGCAACGTCTAGTGTGTTAATTTTTGAAGCAAATATTTCGCGTTCTTTATTTCGCTAATGTTGCAATGAATCGTCTAAAGACTTTGAAGAAAGCTTGTAGCTTTGTCTTAAGGGTCAATTCAGTTCAGAATTGAACTATATTCATTGCACAAGAAGATACATGCATTTCATCGTGTCCAGTGAATGACAGATATCATAGGAAACGTGTGTCTTTTTGTGTGGTGAATAAAGTTAAATTTTGAATAGCTATCTTAAAAATGCAGTGCAGCGTAGCGTCACGTATCGTCGACGTGTGATCTGACTAATACAGTTACTAACTATCGAAAAATATTTTTTGATTATTATTATTTGTACATTTCCGTCAAATTAGAATGCTTTTGCGTATTATTCAGTCAACAGAAAGCCGTGCAGAATTTTGTGCCCAATAAAAAACACTTTTTTTCCCGCTAAATCCGCGGGAATCCCCGGTATATAAATCAACATCCCATCGCACCCTCGGGGGTGTCCCGGGGGTGGCCAATGAAACGGATACAAATACTATAATTAACTCTATTCAGACGTCAAATCTGTCCGGGCAAATTGTGCCCAAATGGAGACAATATGGAGCGAAATTGTTCCAGGTATTGCTGTAATAGAGCTTAACAAAATTGTTTATTAGGGAACGTTTGTTTATTACAAGATAATGGCGCGATTTATGTCGCTTACAACGAATAAAACTAGCCTATCAAAATAACGGCTACGCATATATGCCCTCGATAAGTAGCCTGAGAAAACTCCTGCGCATATGCGAGTCATACGCGGAGGCACACGGACTCAAATATAATTGAAAAAATTAATTCTTAAAAAAGTGAATTGCTTATTTTTAAAGCAGGTAGATATAGTCCTGAACGTGTTCCTACCGTATATTTGAACGGGGTTTCCTTAAGACAGGTTGATAGGTTTAAATATTTAGGTCATATTGTGACCAAGGACCTCAGGGATGATGAAGACATGGAGAGGGAACACAGAGCGTTAGCAGTGAGAGGTAACATGCTCGCTCGCAGGTTCACTCGCTGTACAACTCAAATAAAGATTATGTTATTTAAAGCATATTGCCAGTCTTTCTATTCGACTGCCTTGTGGGTGAGGTATAAGAGTAGATAGAACCTATGACATTCTACGCGTCCAATATAACAATGCTTTCAGAATGCTGTTGGGGCTACCATGGCGTTGTAGCGCGTCAGGTATGTTTGCTGCGGCGCGTGCCGACGGTTTCCAAGTGATAATACGCAAGAAAACCAGCTTCACTGCTTCAACGTCTGCGAAAAGTTAGCAACAGCATTCTGAAAGTCATTGCTGGTAGATTTGACTGCCACATCCAAAGACACTGAGTGATGGTGATAAAGGGAATAACTTAAGTTTTTTATGGAATGTAATCTAAATTTCATAACTATACTTACTAACATTACTAACATAATTAAAAGTATTATTCTTATTTTTTGTCACTAACAACACTATGGGCATATATTTTTGTCTGAAATAAATGTTTTTCTATTGTCTTCTATATTTAATTAAACTATCTGTATTTTTTATTTTTAGGATTCCGTAGTACTACAACGAACCCAGTTTCACTCTGTCTATAATCAGTAAGTGTGTCTGTCCGCCATTCTAAGTCATATTGAATATTTATTAAAATGGATGAAATTTGGTAAAGTTATAGATTGTGTATAGATTTGTTTTTGGCGTTTTAAAATAATTTTATACATACATGAGAAGTGGGGATGATCTACCCCATCGTGTGGTGTATCGTCGAATAGGCCTTTTTAAATAAAGACGAGGTTTGATATATGTTTTTTTTAAATGAACGATTTTCGAATAATCGTCCTCCAAACTGGTTTATAAGTCCCCCCTTCCCCCTGGCATTTCTAAACTTTAAGAGATAGAAACTTTATTTTCCGTGCTGACTGCTGAGGCTAGCTAAATTACCTACTCTTTAGGAAAATTATTTTAACAGACAAGACATTTTTAAGTATTTTCAAAAAACTTATCGCGCATTGTTAGTTACGGAACCATCTATAGACATGTCCTTGGTTAGGTTATTTTTCAAATTTATTCAGATAATTTTGATGCTAGCAACATTTTATAGTTGTTGGATTTGTTTGTTTTTTTCCGTATCTTGTGTGTTTTAGTTTATTTTTATGGTTCGTATGTTTGATGAGCTGATACGTACGTTTAACAGGTTGCTTAACCAGACCATCAGATAACTTTTGGAGCTATCTAAGGCCGTGAGAGAAATCGCTGTTATTATGAAATACGAGCAAAGTTTTGTGACTGTAGATCGTTCACCACAGGTAAAAAAAACATTTATGTGCTAAATGTAGCAAGATAAAGTAACCAAATACTTTCTTACTTCCAAAAGAAATGACAAATGAATCTGCATATGTAGTTCTGCCCTACGAACCTACCGTTTATTTTTACTTATACATTTTATATTGGCAGTCCTGAACAAAGAGCAATATGCCAATATGGCTTACTATTCATGCGAAAAGGTTTAGCTAATGCGAGTAGAACACGCGCGAATTCGATGCATTTGACAGTTGGGGGCGGCCATCTTGAACAAAGGTCAGTTTTGGGGGGAACATCTGGCAACATTATTACTATAATAGGCCCCTAAATAATCAATGTCGTGTTTCACTTTATCAAAATTTATGGGGGACAATTAATACACAATTATTTTGAGATTTATTGTGTTAGTTTCCATTTTGTATTGAGTTACAATTGAAGATTTAGCGAAAACTAAAAATTGCCCTTTTCATATGTTTCTTTTTTTTTTCATTTACTTGCAGTGAATAAGATATAGTTTAAAGTGGTTTAGAGTCTAAACTACTATAAGCGCGACATAACCAAGCCATATTACGAGTAGCTATGAAAATGTTATTCTACGTAACGATGTCGTAAAAACTGATAAAAAACGTAAAAATCGATATCCGTATAATCGAATCGATAAAAGTGAACATATAGACGAGTTCACAGACATGCGACTTCGTGTCGAAGCTAGTCGTAAATCGGAACGTAACGACGCGGTTACCACTACAGAAATAAACACTTCGCAAGGCTCGGTCCACACGAAAACGTGTATCCTGAGAAATCGCAAGACATCAGGAAAATGCATGGTTTTTCTATCTCATCTTAGCTAAATCAACAGACCTTAAAATTATTATTACGGCTGGCAAGGCCAGAAAAGGCTAAGGAAATTGGAAAATATACGAAATTCTTGAAAACTTTACAGTTTTTTATTTAATAACCATCACTTATCTAATATTAGCATACATACTAACTTAAATACTTACAGGAGAAGATCGCATGGTGCATATGCTACATACCTACATAACCAGTGTCGACTCAAAAAGTTCAAAAGAAAACTGCAACTTATAAAACAGATCATATAGCATCAGCAGAACGAATTTATAATTCATATTTATACCCATTCTGGTATCATAAATATGTTAAATATCATGTTTTCTTCTTCTCACCGTTTCCTTTTGAGATAAATAAAATAATGCAGATCCTGATGCCATGTTTTATGCATAGATCTCGGGGTTTTAGAGACATTTAACGGCCTTCGTAAAATTTCCCCGTGTTATTGCCGAAGATACAGCCATAAAATGATGATATCTACGTAACCTGTCTCGTTATCTTAAATTATAATGGTGTCAACAAAACAGAAATAACGAACGAAGAAAAGCGAACTTTAGAAAAATTATGGTACGAGTAGAATTTAGTTCAATATTATAGTTAATTAACATAGTTATATAATGATAACTAACTCTCGTTAACAGCTTAACGAATTGACCTGCGACTTTTAGTCAACTCCTTTTGTACGCTACTACATAACATTTAATACATTGTTGATAATAATTTACATGAATATGTGGATAATTTAAAGACCTATTAAATTTAAAATTAGCCGTCTTGTTTATCGATCTATTAAAGCTCAGGATTAAGTAAGTACTCCCATACTGCTTACTTAACCATGAGCTTTAATAGATTAAGAAGATTATAGAGGGCACTAGTTTTAATTTGTTATTAATATACGTTATACCTTTTTAATTGTATTTATATGAATATGAGGTGAATACCTCATCACTAAGGAAGCTAAGTAAATATGCATAAGGTCTGATAGTGACATATTTATTAAGCATTTATTAATTGAATGTCCAATGTACAATACAGAACCTCTATAAGTGAACCTTGCTGAATGTTTTAAAAAGTGTTTCGGAAATACAGAAAAAAAAACTACTTTTACACTTGTACATTTTCTAAAATTTATTAAATACTCTTATAATATTGTAAACCTAAAAGGGTCGCTAGTGACCGTTGATGTTTGAGCGACCTTAAATAAAATAAAAAAATAAAAAAAACTTCCTACTTGATAAATACTGTCTCCAATTAATATAGACGATAATTATATCATTGCACAGCAGAATATTAAAGGGCGCAAGAAGAATTCAGGCGGGTATCGTACATTTTTCCGCGACAAAAAAGAAAGTAGCCTATGTCTTTCCCAGTGGTCTACTCTATATATATACCAAATATCATCAATATCGGCCCGGTAGTTACAGAGCCTATTCAATGCAAACAAATTCAAACTCTTTATTGAACAATCATAGTAACATACAATATAATACTATAATATAATACAATAAACTACTAAATGTGGCCGCAAAGGTTATTCTCGCGGAAACCGTACATTTTATACCGCGATAAAATATAGCCTATGTCCTTCCCCCTGGTCTACTCTATATGTGTGCCAAATTTTATCAAAATCGCTCCAGTAGTTTCGGAGCCCATTCAATACAAACAAACAAACAAACAAACTTTTCCTATTTACAATATTAGTATAGATAGTATATTACATATTATATTATTCTAAGTGTATAACAATATAACATAACAATGTTTACAGACTACAGATTTACAGAGTACATAGGAGTCGAACTCTTCTTATCTGCAATACGTGTTACATAAAAATGGTTTATGTTCTCACAGATACGGCTTGACACTTTAGCAATGTTTCATCCGATGCATCATTGGGACGTGAAGATAAATTGACTATAATTCACCATATAGGTACGGCAAATAATGACAATGACGGTATGGAATAATATTATTCAGAAGCCAAACTACCACATAAAGAAAGAATGTCCTCTAAGCTTCACGGAATGCAAAAATAATTTACACTTGTGAAACCAATACTATGTTTAGGTTTTAATTAAGGTACAATAATTATTATGTTCATAGGATAATGCAAAAATAGATTCCTGTACTCTTGAAAAGCTCCTTGAATACGGACTTTTCTTCGAAGAGACTTATAATAGGAATATTCAATCGATGAAGTTCGCAGAACTTTCGGCTTATTGAACTTTAAACAGTTGATAATCACGCTAGGTTTCTAGTTTTGTAAAAAGTGTGTCTAAATTGAATACTGTTTGTCAATTATTCCATAAAATTGCTTACTCTTACGTTACTTGCATCTGGCAACATGTTACCAAGTTGTTGTTTATCTAACAAGTTTACTCTTTTACTCGCTCGCTGCTTGACAATTCGGGGGTTACTTAATTTTTTTTCATTTAGTTTATTAAATGACTTAAAGTGGGGTGTTATAAGTTTCACGTGTCTGTCCGTGACATTTTAGCTCCTAATCGAAAGATCCGATTAAGATGCGTTTTTTTTCTTTAAAAGCTAACGTAATAAGCTAACGTATTCTTAGCTATAATTCATCATCACCAGCTCGCTTACTGCTAGACCATTTGGGGGTTACTTTTAAATTTTGTTTATTTAATGGCGCCATGGTGAGATATTTTACCCATATCAGAATGTTCTCCATTATAGACATGCTATGTTCCCCCTAAATAACCGCATAGGCTGCGAGATGTTCTGTCATCACGTGTGTACCGCGCCTAACCGGGCTATAACAGTCCCACGGGACGCCGCGGCCGGACAGATTTACTGTACCTTGTATTTAAACAAATGCGTGGTAAAATTTCATAATAACTATTCCTTTTCATTGCTTCCTGTTATTTTTTAGCCCTGGCAATGAGGTGCACGACCTTAGCAGCACTGGTTGGTCATTGGCCGCTTACACGCAATTTAAAAATAGTGTGTTTGAAAATGGAACTTTATGTTGCTCGCAGGTAAACATACTCTAATCAGCAATTTCTATTCTCTTGAAGTACCTGTGTACATAATAATAATTAATTTATACATTCGTACCAATATATTTTGTGCAAAATGTTGTTTAAGCTATGGGCGAGGTATCTTTTAACAGGCTTTGAACTTTACACAATAATTACTCATTGAGAACTAGCTTTCGCGCGTGACTTCGTCCGCCTGGACCCCCATAAGACACCCTTGGGGGATTAATTTCGTCAAATCCTTCTAAGTAACGGATGTATACGTCATAATAACTATCTGCGTGCCAAAATTCAAAGCAATACGTCCATTTGTTATATTTTACTATACTAACTTCGGACCCCCAATTCATCCCTTTAGGGACGAATTTTTAAAAACTCTATAATATGTACTCAATAATTTGTATTTATTACCCCGAAAATTAAATTTCATGGAAATCGGGACAGATTTTAAATGTATTTCATATAAACTTTCAATCCTTATTTTAGACCCTCAGAGGATGAACGCTAATAAACTCTGTATATCTCTAATGAAATGTATTTAAAAGCATGAATCGCAATTTTCATCGAAATCTTAAAGCTCGAAAATCGAAAAGCTCAATCCTTATTTTAGACCCTCAGAGGATGAACGCTAATAAACTCTGTATATCTCTAATGAAATGTATTTAAAAGCATGAATCGCAATTATCATCGAAATCGGTGCAGATGTCGAGAATATAACAAGGTTCAATTTCAAGAGAGTCACAAGCAACCTTACATATCTTCTCGTGTCTCAGAATGTTCCGTTCAGCGAAATTGAGTGCTGCATTTTGTACGTATGTTTTAACAAGCTGCTGAAGGTAAACATTACGTTTTTTTTAAGACCTTGTGTGTCAATATTTACACTTGTAAACAATAATAACAGGTACCGTCTACCGACCACAAAAAATCGTGGAAGAAGCAGCCATGCGCCATGTGGGCGGTCAGACCACCTTAAATCAATTATTGTGCCACATTAACGGCATAAAAAAAAAAGCAATAAACCTATTTCAACACATTCACAACGACTTTCAACTTTCTGCCACAAATTTAAGGTGTAATTTACAATAAAATTGTAAAAATATGAGTGAGCTGCAACAAGAACGGGGGGACACAATTGAAGAATTCGAATTGGAAGGTCTCAATAATTGTCATATCCTGTATTGTTATGAAGATATAAATACTGTCCATAAAATCAAAATATAGTTATTGCCACCGTAAGATTCGTAGGATGCAGGAAACAGAATGGAAACTAAGTAGAATTATGATAAACATAGAGTTATGAAATACGGAAAGGTCAATCAGAGTTTCCTTGTATATTTACAACCATTAAATCGTATCAAATCGTAATTATTCACGAGACAAGTATTAAGAACGTAATGCTATTCAAGTACTATATTTTATTTAGTTTGTAAGAAGTAACAAATCTTTTTTTCGTCATACTTTGTTACCATTTTTATCACTTATTTCATATTACATTTTCGACAATGAGATGAAATGTAACTTATGTCACCTATTATAATATTGTTTGAATTATTTTTATACTTCACCAAAAGTTGTTCCGTTGGTGAATCAAAAAATAAGAAGGTAATGTTAATTTGCTAAAATTATTGGAAAACTCTGCTCCTAGATTTGAAATATAGGACGCAACGACCAAATTCACTGTTAAATGATGCGGGAGAGCGATCGGTCGGCTGCATTCTTTAGAAATGGAAGATAGAATATGCTAATACATCAAAATCTGTACACATATTGAGGTATAGCTCAATAGAATCCAGTGGAACTGGTTTGGGGGCTCCCGAACTGCCGCCAGCGATTACTTTTTAATATTTATTTATACCATCAATGAGAGATAAACTGGAATTGTAGAGGTGGGACACTTGCCTAATACCTACACAGTTATGGCGCCAAACTTAGAACACTTTTGAAGGTGTCAAAAGTGTTGTAAGTTTGATCAGTTTTATTTGTCGTCAGATTTGTTTTTTTTTTTACAAACAATTTTATCAGGAAAAGCACATTTCATTTAAAAAATAGTTCAGCTTACAGTGCTTCTTGCTGGCTTCTCGATTACTCTAACACTTTAAAGCCATAAAAAGCTGATAGATATGAACTGAATATGTACACCCAAGTAAAGTTAAAAAGTTAAGAATTATTTCGTTTAGTGATAAGCATTTGGGACTCAAAAGTGCTCGATAAAGGCTGATAACTTTTGTCCTTTCAAAAGACAATCGTCACGTTTAAAGAATCTTAAGAATCCTAATGGCAAAGAAGAAGTAATTTATAGGTTTCCCACCAATCGACAAAGTGGTTGGACTGATGAAAACTTCTAGAATGACGGTAACGAACTGTATGTGCGGCCAGATGTTGTCCTTTTCTTTCAAATTATTGTGTGTACCCGTGAAAAAGAGACAGACACTGGCCACACAGTTGTAGGTACATTCCCTAGGTCAAGATTAAATAATTGTGATCTGTCAGACGATTGTGAGGGAATAATTTATGTAAACATTTATTGCAATTGATTATGTACATTATGCCGATACTGATAACCACACACAGTATATTACTTAACGGCGAACATCCATTAAATTATATTGAAATGAACATCGACTATCCATCATAGAAATAGACTTTCATGTAGAAATCGTTATTGAACTGAATTAGCTCTGTTATTTACATTAACTTTTTACAAATAAAATACTTTCTATTGTTTCACAAAAATATCAACGTCGATATGGGGCCTTTCATTTAAAACATTAAAAATAATTTATAATGCGACGTACCTCGGCAGCATTTGCTTTGGCGCACCGGCTTGGGCAGATAGGGCTACAATAGGAGCGGCCCGTCGTAAACTTTTGCAAAGCCAACGTCTCGCCTTAATATTTTTATGTAAGGCATACCGTACCGTAAGTACTGAAGCACTCCCAGTCTTAGCCGGAGTCCTACCAGTAGATTTAGAGATACAGCGTCGTGCAGCGCTATATTATAAAAATAAAAAAATTACTAACCCTGAGTTTTTAAGCGCGAAAGAGAGTAATAAGATAACTAGATTATTCGAGCCATTAGATATTTCTATACAGAACCTAATTTCTGAGTGGCAGGAACGGTGGGACAACACTATCAAAGGGCGTCACCTATATAATTTCTTACCTTCGGCACGCGATCGACTCTCGAAGCAATGGATAGAAATAGACCACTACGTCGCACAATTTTTGACAGGACACGGAAACTTTAAAGCGAAACTATTTGGATTTACATTAGTCTCGTCTCCGCTATGCGAGTGTTCGACCGAAGGTAGCCCTTATGAACAAACTGCTCATCACATACTCTGGGAGTGTGATCTCTGGTATGACGAAAGAATCGAAATGTTAAACAGCGTCCATTGTGTTTCTAGGGTTGTGTACTATGAAGATCTCGTGGGCTGCGCGAAGAACTTCCGAGCTTTCAAACGTTTTTGTCATAAGTACTATTGGAAACAATGCAACACTTTTTTGTCATTATAAATGCATTGTAATCAATTGTCATATTATAAATTAAAACATTTAATTACATTCTGTCTTGTAGTCATAAAAAAAAAAAAACATATTATTCCCGTGGTGCTTTCCCCTTTAATTCTGAATTTTTGTCATCACAATTCTTGCTGTCTCCCGCTTTGCTTGGGGAGGGAAACTGGACTACTTCCTACTCCTCCTACAATCTTCTGATTAATTACGTTGCGGGTTCCAAGACAGATTTAGCATGTCCCCCGGGCACCCCTGAGATCATATGAAAGGGTTTTTGCGGTTGGTTACCACTGTCGATCCTGGCTACACAGGAGTTGCAGTGGTGGGTAAGTGTGGTGGGCCAATTGCCCGTTTAAAAAAAATTAAACTTCAAAATTGGTGAATAGAGATCCATAAATCTAAAAGAAATATGTATTTAGGTTGACGCAATTAAATATTATAAACAAATAAAAATATTGCTTTTTTACCAAAATCTTTAATAGCAAATGGCTATGGCGGGAGCAACTCGTGACGTCACAGGCCGATATATCGCTCTTTCTTATTGTAAATTTTAAATCGTTTGTATCTTCGTTATTTTGTTAAATATACGAAAATGGGTTCAAGATTGTTTATAAACGAATCGAAAAATCGAATAGACGAAACAAAATTTTTAGGCCACATTAGACAATATGTAAGTAATGGGCATTGTCCAAAAAAAATCACATGTACTTTTTATTTTTTTTCGTTGAAATAGGGTGTTTTAAGAATATAAATTAAATATTTTTTAAATCCATTGGCTAGTTTTTTTAAAATAATTTTTAAAGTTTTCGGATCTATGACGTCATCATCAGCGGCCATCATGACCAGCATTGATTACATAAAAATTAAAAAAAGAGCATTGTCAAATGTCAACACGGTGTTAAATGTCATAAGAAATACTAACCTCCAAACCCTACGTCTCCTCCTCGTGTTTAAATTCTGGAGTAAAGAATTGATAGTAACGAGTGAGGCCAATGTTTTGGCCAAACAATAACAACAACAACAACATTTTAGGTTATATTTTTGACAGTTTTGACATTGCTCGCACAAAGTTTTTTTAATACGGAATGAAGCAAAGACAATTTAACGTTATGCCTTCCAGTGATGACGTCATTGAAGGTCAAACTAAGGTTAAACATATTTGTTTAAAAATATAAGTAACTAATGGGTATTTTTTTAGTTTATATACAGAAAAACGATCACTGACCTTATTCCTCGAAATGTTTTTGTAATGGGCACAATTAGAAAAAAATGGACAATCCCAAATATCATCATCAACATCCCAAACTATGAGCATTAGACGCCCAAAACAACTTTAAAGCTGCTTTATAATAAATATTTTCTCCTATCCAAGATACCAACATTTTTACCCGACTTCCAAAAAGGAAGACCCCTTATATGTTCGGCCGTGCATTTTTTTTCCTACCACCGACAACAATAAAACAAAATCAATTCCGCCTTCGTCCTTTATTAAATCTTATTATTCTAATCTCTATTGTAGTAAATCACATAGTAAACAGTTGGCTCGCTCCGTTTCCACTAGAACTATGCCGTGTATTTATATTGGCACCATTCTGTAGGTTTAGAATGTATGACATTTGCGATTCGCAGTCCGTCTCAGCGCAAGCCTTGTATGAGAGTATTATACATTTTAATTTTGCACCACCGTTTGTATATGTCACAGGTAAAATATAAAAACCGTTACATTGTAATATATCTAGCGAGATTGTGAAATGACGGAAGATTGTGAACCCGAACTCGCTGCTTACAATTTAACATAAAATAGAATAGGTACATATATCGGAAGGAATCCGGGGAATTCAATTCTTAAGCAGTCACAATGCAATTGTCAATGGCATGTCAGTTTAATATCATAATAGTGACATAATACGAACAAATTATGACAACGGTCAACCTGCTTATGAATAAGATTCCCTAATAGTACATACGAGTTTTGTACCTGACTTTTTATTGGGATAGGTATGTATTCAAATACTCGAATCATTATTTGCATGCCTATAGATGAGTCTGCAATATCTAGTTTCAATATTGTTTCAGTTCAGCTAAAGGCATCTTCGGACTTCGGAAGAAGAGCTAAGATTACGTGTTTTTAATAGTGGCTAATGCCGCCATATACATATAATGCCATACAGCCATATAATGGCTATTATATGGCTGTCAAAAATCAATCGTTTTGCCCTAATTACAGAACGAATATAGGTATATACTTATATTAGACGTTAGTTAGTATATACTAACCCCGGGATTCCCAAAGTGGGTTCTGTGAGATATTATAGATTTTTTTACCTTTTAAAAATCAAGTATTGTTATAGTGTTACTTAAAACCTAAGTTACGCGTTAAGAGCCCATACGAAAACGTAAATATTAGTGTTTCGGATTAAAGATTTAAACATGATTCAAAGAGCTATGCACGTAAAATCCACCCCGTGCTGTTTGCCTCACTAATGATCTCAGACACCTCGCGTCAGAATCAACATCATTTGAATAGTTCATTGCGACGCTCTACTTTGTTACCCCCAGCCATCCAGCCGTCCAGCCGTCCACGCCCCCGCATCATATAATTCATAGCCGAGGGTTGTAATGATCATTGATGCTACAGAAAAATGTATTTTTTGAGTTGTGAGTTGTGACCTTTTAATTTTTGTGTAATGTTGTGTTGTAATAAAAATACAAAATGTCCTAGATCGTAGTAAGAAGGTATTGTAGAACTGATTTTTATTAAGTACAAATAAGTTAAAAAAAAAACTATAATCCGACTACGTGAATAAGGGGTCTAAAAAGGCCGAAACAAGAAAATAATTCAGATAGAAATCCAGAAATGCAAAGGTAAAAAATGGTCAAGAGCCGTGGTCAATATAAAAAATCCCAAATAATTATAAATGTGTATGTGAGTTTGTTTGTTTGGTTGTTACGCTTTCACGTAAAAACTAATTATCCTAACGTCATGAAATGGCACAGATATTAAGAAAGTAAACCACGGCGAAGAACAAGAGGCAACTTTTTATCGCGATAAAATATACGGTTCCCGCGGTATTTCCTTTTACGCACACGATGTCGCGAGCAACATCAAACGCTAGTGTAAGTGCCGCTGCACACGTCCCGGTTGCCGGGCAGCAGCATGTACCGTATTTGTGGCTTTCACACGTACCGGCATAATTATTCGGCCGCGCCGGTCCGGCGCCGGGTGCTCGACGGGTAGCCGCCGGGTCCCCCACTGTGCGTCCGAACGCCGGGCATCGGTTAGCCGGCGGCCGGACTCCCAGTAGTGTATGGAACACGTAGTATGCTTTCCTACGCACCGGACGGGCAGTCGTCCAGTACGTCGACTGTGAACTCTACTGGAAACAAAACCGGGCCGTGTGAAAGCTGAATGTCTCCCGGACCGATACCGGATAGTCGGCACTGACTACCAGACAGTCGGCACCGACTACCCGGCAACCGGTACGTGTGCAACGGCACTAAGAGTCGATTCACATCGAAACGAACGATACGCTGTTTTAAGAATTCGAATGTCAGATGCACAGCGCATGTGCATTGTGCAGTGTATGACTGATGTCATATAAAACGTGTATATTTTTGTGTAGTGAATAAAGTTCAATTTTGAATAGATATCTTAAAAATTGAGCGTCGCGTATTGTCGCCGTGTGAACTGACCCTAATAAACACAACAACTATATTCTGTATCAATAATAAAGATTTCTTGAAATAGGCCGGAGACATTCAGAACATAAATTGTTCGTTTGACGACATATTTTACGCAAGACATTTATTCGTGCAGATACATCTAATGACACACCAGCAATCGGCAGATTCATCTGCTAAAGAATGCCATGCAAGGATATAGGATAACGGAATTAAGTTTGCTTATTTTAAACAGAGATATAATACTGCTAAGTGAGATACAGATAGGGATGACCTAAGGGATTTGTTTTGTTTCTGCCCATTCGTTGTATTTTTTTAAGCTCATCAAGTTTAATGTCAATTATCTAAGTTTCAACTAATACTTCCGTCAACATTTATAGCAAATATACATACAGATAAATTCAGGCAGCTGTTTTCAGTAGCTCTTTGAAGATATTATTTATCTAATTCATTTTGACTTGCACCTGTCTTATGACCACCATAGAAATGGTTTCTTTCTACGGTAGAATAGACAGAATGACAGATTGATAATGGAAATCTGTCATTTGTATTCACAGTCTGTCTACTCTTATGTAGAACGCATGAAACGCATTTCTACGGCGATCGTGCTATGCGTGCTAGTCACCAAGTAGATGCTTAGTAATATTATGTGCCGTAAGACTTCAAAGTCGAATTCAAGACCAATAAAGCATTACCTAGACTAGAATTCACAAGTTAATTCCAGTCGCCTAGGGCTAGCGTGATGGACAGCTTAATCCTCCACGCGATGAAAGGGTAGGCTGTCTCCCATACCTTGTTGGTGGTGATGAATAAATTCATTCACAAAAGTTGTAATGGACGTAAGTAATCCATAATCTTAACATAATTATGTAATCACAAGATACGTAAACACAATTAGGTACACTGTGACGATTCCTCGTTACCTAATCAGTGTGCAGACAGTTTGAGATTACTGTTGAGTGTTTGCCAACAGGGCTACCAACCGTAGAAGACGTACCCTGCAGGCCTTCATGTATTTGTATGTAAGACTTCTCGCAGTTGCCAACCCTATTGCACTTGGATATTCCCAACGGGCAAATGTAAATAACGCGCTATCTCCCCTTTTTTGGCGCTATATTCCTTCTAGCGTTTTCCAAAAAATTACGTCATTGTACTCTGCTAGCATTGACGATAACGTGGCGTGACTTGATACTTTTACAGGATTTAATTAATATTTAACAAATTTTTAGTATTATAAAACAAGATAATTTGTAATATAAATGAAGAATCTGTTTGAAATCAGCACAATATGTTTGTATGTAATTCTAAATCTGGCGACATAACGCCAGAAATGCTGTCGAAATAACACTAAGCATAACTATGAGCAAATACCCTATTAAGTATATGTCGACTATAACAGTGGGTTTATGTAAGTAGTAATAATATTATCATAATGGCTTTTCCATTAGGGTAAAACTGGATTTTGTTGGATTATGCGGGGGTGTGGAACTGTGGACCATTAAGAGCTCGGGGAACATTTGTAGTACAAAGCTTAATTTGCCTGTAAATTAAAATGTTGTTGCACTAACAATGCAAATTTTCCGGACAATAAAACAAATGGATGAAATTGTAGAGATAAGAATATTTCAAGGATTGGAATGTTGTCAAATACTGAGAATTTCAAAGCGAGCAATTATTATTCAAGTATTCTGAAAACTCGTAAAATATAATAAGATAGACGACTACATGTAATATATTTAATTTATTTTTTAAATTGAGAAATATTGAGGCATCACTACTTGATATACGAAAAACATATACAATTTTATGAGTAGTTTAGTAATTAGATGCATCTGAAAATTACAAAAAAGTTTCAATTTTTTTGCTTGCTGAGTAAAACAACCTACATCATTAGTTTACTTACATTATATACAAAAACATTCATTATGATAAGCACGAACTTAAACGCACTTTCGAAGATATAATAATAATTATGTTCATATTTAATATACTTTTACCTAGGCGTGACGTCATACTTAATGCGACATTTGTATGTTGTTTCACGAGGCCTACGAAATTCTGTCCCTTTGAAAATATTGATTTTTAGGGTTCCATAATACACAAGGAACCCTTTTAGTTTCACTCTGTCCGTCCGTCTGTCTGTCTGTCTGTCCGCGCTTCTAGCTTCTGTAATTATGAATATAAATGGATGAAATTTGATATAGTTAATGATTGTGTATAGATCTTATAGGTTTTGGCATCATAAAATAATAATAATTTTATATTTTAGGGGTGTCTCTCCATACATGTGAAGTGGGGATGAAAAATATTGTATCTCTACCCCTTCGTGTGTGGTATTGTTAAATAGGTATTTTAAAATAAAGGCAAGGTTTCATAGATGGCTTTTTTACAAAGTCGACCATTTTCGAGTATTCGGCCTCCATAGTGGTTTATAAGTTGGTATAAAGGCATTGGCATTTCTAAACTATAGGAGATAAAAACTTGTAAGTTTCCATGCTGATAGATTATTCTAAAATCTCTTTAGGGAAATTACTTTGAGTGAAATCGGACTCTAACTTTTGAAGTAATACAAAGAAAACCTATTGCGCGTTGATAGTTACGGAACTTAGACATGTCCTGACATGTTTTTGGTTAGATTATATTCTATTTTTTCTGGAATCTTACTAATATTTAAAAGTATTATTCATTTATGCAATAACAAAAACTCAGTAGTCTAGCATATTTATTTAATATAAAACAAAAGACTTGACAATAATTCTAATAACAAAAAATCCTTCGACAAGATAAGAAGTTAATGTGATTATTTTAGGAGCAACAAAACGGTTTTAGAAGTGATAAACAAAGATCACAAAAAGCAGACTGCAATGTTGTGCTCGCATTGTTCGCATAGATGTGTTGTCTATGCCGCGTGCAGCTAAGTGATTTTTGAAAAGATTTATTATCTGTGGCTTGACGAGCGCTAAATGTTTTTTTTTATTTCACAGTGGTTTTAGCGTTCGTTCTATACATCCTACACTAAGTGAAAACATTAATCTTTTCGAATGCACGAGTTTTTTCGTTCGTTAGTTTTTCTAGTAATATGTGGAAAGTTAAGGCAATATTTACTGCAGAATCTGCCTAAAATAATTGTACATATTACTTACATCGATAGCGGCTGCCACTTTTCATAAATTTTGCTGCAAATCGCATAAATGTGATCAAGTATCGATCACATTTATGCGATTTGCAGCAAAATTTATAAAAAGCGGTGCTACAAATTCTGCTACTTAGTAATACAATACTATAAACAATAAATGTTGCAAACGCTGACCACATAGTACCAGCATACGTCAGTTTTACTACCCTTAAATATGACAAGAAAGATATTATTGTCCTGATAAATAAATAATTGTTTAGAATTATATTTATTGATAAACTTCATAGGTACTATCGCGATAGCACACCAAAAGCGACATAAGTCCAATAAACTTAAAATTGAATTACTAAGATATCCACGTACTTTTAGCTTGTCCAATGTCCAGTATAGAAAACTTTAGAAACTAAAATGCTAACGTAAGGCGTAATTTGGCTATTTGACTCAATGTCGACTCAAATAATCACATCACTTACGGCCCGTTTTAATAACCTATCTACCAATTACAAATTTGTATCGCGAAAAACCGGCTGATGATTGAATGACGACGTTTTTAACAAATAGTTATTGGTTATTGAAACGGATCGTAAATAAGCGCGAAGAAACTATATTTTGGGCGCATGAGACTTTTAAATGCCTGCCTAGAAAACTACACCTTGCATTGTATGAGAAATTCAAGTATTGTTGGTATTTATGAAAATGTATGTACACAATATAAGTACAATATCATACACAATTACATTATATTCGCTAAAACATAATGTCGCATATAATATAAAACTGTAATATTTTTAAAGAACTGGTGTTTCCTGGCTTGAGAATTGAGACATGCAACTTCCTTCTCAAATATCTCTATTTTAAACCTTTATGATGTTTCAAAGCGATATAAAAAACTTTCGATTTAGATCTAAAGCGACATTTAAAACATTGTAAAATAAATATGAAATGTCAAAAAATGCTCTGCGTTCCACAATTTTATAAAATAATTAGATAAAATTAATGTAGTTTAGTCTTCAAAGTTATCGATCATAATACAATAACATGCATGTCCCATAATTATATTATAAAACGAATATTAAAATGTCGGCTAAAATTAAAATGCCTTTTATACGTTTGACATATTTCTTGTTGTATAAACTTGTTCACGTTTTCCGTAATCCATACAAAAATAAAAACTAAGTTGATGCGAGTGGGAAAAGCGCTATATTTAATTTTGCATGCTTTTATTTCCTTAGCTAATTCGTTTACCTTTACGGCCCGTTTCAATAACCTACCTACCAATGACTATTTTTTAGAAACGTCAAATTTATATCGCAAAAAACCGTCAAATGATTGAATGACGACGTTTTTAACAACTAGTTATTGGTAGATAGGTTATTTAACTAAATAAAGAACGATAGATACCCGATGCCCATGACATAAATCGTAAGTAGGTACTGTTTATATACAAAACAGTTTTAAATCTAAAATACAATCGACACGTTCTACATTTTTTATAATATTTACACAGACGTGCATCTGTGTACACAAACCTTACAAGTTACAAACCAAGAGCACAAATAAGAAATCCTTATCAATAAAATGCGTTATCAGGAATTTTGTTAATGGCACTCGAATTACGACTTTATTTCAATCGCGCGTCAAAGGACGATGTTTACGAAAGGGAAACAGTCGTAAAATAAATCTTAAAACACGGCATTTTTTAAAGCTATCTCACAGATCAAGGTACGTGATACATTTGACGGTTGAATCTTATTGTTGTGACCCGTCACCTTGACTTGATTTAAGTTTGATGGTACATCACTGAAATAAAACAAAGTCACATAATATCAAATTACAGTCTCAATTTATTTAGTATGTTTGCTGTAAAGTTATTAACTAAGCAAACTGACAAAAAAGTCAAATTAGGCATTATTAAATAGCAATTGTAAATAGTGAGGCAGCCGTGGTGTCTAGGGGAGCAAATAGCAGTCTAAGGGTCAGTTCAAACCGCGACGAGATGCAACGGGACGCGAAAATCGGACTTTATTCCCTACACAAGAAGACTTTTCATTGCAAGAGTTCGAATGTCAAGTCAATGTTGATGGCGCCGCTCTTTCAATGAAACATGTATCTTCTTGTGTAGGGAATAATGTTCCATTTTAATAGTTATCATCGTGTGAATTGACCCTAAGTCACTAACGACTGTTAGTGTTAATCGATTGTCTAAATATAATGATGCCTTCTCATTCATTAATACGAAAAGCGAGAGAGACAACATGATATCTAATCAACGATTAACTTTAACAGGCATTGGTGAAATTGGCATTTGGCATGATCAAAATCGGTTGTCTGTAAAGTCGGTTTACTGACGATAGCTGTTGAACGTGACAACGTCATGTTTATAGTGCGCGCGGAACTAATTGGCCGCGTCTTAAGTAGGCGTGTTGCCGCCGCGAAGTCCGGCGCCGAACTGAGTAATAACATCAAGCGCATAATAATAATAATAATAATAATAATAATAATAATAATAATGATAATAATAATAATACATCCATAATAACGCCTCTCCGTCCCACCGCTCACATACCTAAGGCGCGGCTAGCTGAGGTAACGGCAATGCGAGGTAACGCTGGTACTTGGTAACAGTAACAGGTAACGCATGAGTCATTTTTTCGAGCGTGCAGCCGACTCCATGGAATTATAAGACGTTATCACGTCAAAAATATTATATTAACATTTGCGTTAGTAAATGATGGTGATTTGTGTTACAAAAAGCCAAGTCATTAACATGACGTTCGTCATTTTTTGCTTTGACCTTCAACTGTGTCAGGTCAATCACAAACGTTATACCTACATATGGAAGAACGTTGTAGGTAACTGATGCCTATGGTCAAAATAATTTAGGCCCACGTCACACGTGCAAATAAAGCACTTTCAATCCAGTTGTCAAACCACTTTGAACTTGCCTACTTGATCGAAACACCTGGGCGTGTCTTACGAGCTTAGGTATTAGGACAGATTTGACAATCTAAAGCCATCCATTTAGTACTAAGCAGGGTTACATGATACATCGAATTTAAGTATTTTCTTATAATTAAATAGTTTAAATATACAAGTTTATCACTATATACACGAGAAATTACTAATGAAAACTTACTTTATGAACATTGCACGTATTTTGAAAATATAATATTATAATTATTGCACTCTCGAATTAGTGCACCTATAACTTCTTTAGATCTTTTTGCTATTAAATCGGCTTCACAAGTATCAATAAAGTGCAAGATTTCCACGTGGGTCGTTAATCTGTGTTGTAAAAACCTGACGTATTAATATAATTAGCTGTATCGATTGATTGATGATTGGCGTGGGCGGCCATCACTGATCGACCTCTATTTAGGGTCAACTCACACCCAAACGCGACGTTGCACCGCGCGGCTATGCATTTTTAAGATGGCGAATCAAAATTTAACTTTATTCACGACACATAAAAACGTTTCATTGCAGATGCACGTATACTGTGACCGAACTGTGCAGTTTTATCGTTGTGGTGTGTAGCGGGCATAACAGTGACAATACATTTGTTGTCCTACGCGAATGGACGGTCTACTGTGTGCCACAGAGTTAATAAAATATGTACTTGTGCTGTCTACAATTATGCCACGGAAAATCTCAATTTATGAAGCGGTCTGGGGTCTACACGATACGTCAATACTGCTAGTAAAACTTCAATAGCACATTTCACTCAAATTCAGCGCGAACCCTACTTTAGAACAATTCTAATTATATTTTAACAAACACAAGTGCCGTTTCACAGGAACAATGAGCCGAGCTAGTAAATCAATTCCTTATTCCAACTAATACCAGTATAATATTATACTGGTATACCAGTGTAGTATAATGGTGTATTATATTAGCTTAGTATAATGGTATAACGAAGGGCCTAGTGCTTGAACAATTACAATACTAATACATTATGCTCGAGTAAATTATTGCCATTTATACTGGTCGGCGTTGTAAGACATGTACGCATTTTATATGCTTGAAAAAAAGTGGGTACCTATTAGAAAAGGTTACTTGGGGCGAGAGGGGCATACTTTTTGTATGGCATATTGACCCATAGACCAACCCGCTACAACTGGGAATAATCAAGTATGTTAGTCTGTAGAACTTTAAACATTACGAACATTAAGCTTAGAACTGTCTCTTTGTTAAGAAAATCGTGTTCCATCGCTCTATATCACAATATTTTATCGACAAAAAAAAAAATACATTTTATTAAAATGCTCCATGACTAGCATACTTATATTTGTTTAAATTGTTTATTGTTTTAAGAAAGAATCATAATGTTCCTAAAGATAGAATCATCGAAAGATGAATACAAAAGATAAATATTGACTAGATGACTACAATGTTTTGAAGTGTTAAGCATTACCTACATTAACACCAATAAGCGTCAGTTCACACCGAGACGCGACGCGACGCTGCATTTTAAAGACTTTATTAAATACACAAGAAGATAGACTTTTCATTGCAAGAAATCGAATTTCGAGCTACGCGTGGTCTTGCAATTTTTTGTTGCTTACTGAAATAGTTTGTTACGCCCATTTACGCCTATCAAACGGCTTGATCAAGCTGAACCCATTTTTCTTCATGTCGAACCCATGCAACCCATAAAATATCGATGAAGGTCGGCAAATGCCCGCTATAGACCACAACGATATCAAAGCCCAAATAATTGAAGTTTTTAGAATCGACTAGGAAAAGACAAAAACAACTGATATATTTTTAACCGATTTCAAAAAAAAAAGGAGGAGGTTATACGTTCGGCTATATATAATATATTGATATTATATTTTTTTTTTGTATGTTCAACGATAACTCCGCCGACTGTTGGCCTATTTTCAAAATTCTTTTTTGATTTTGGTATACTCCGAAGTGGGTCCCGTATTCACAAAAATAGTAATACTTTCGACGTTTGGCGTACGAAGTCGCGGTCTAGTTCAATCATATTCTCCATCCAACAAAATAGACAAACATAAAGCAAGTATATGAACTACATTTTCCTAAGAGAAAACTAGATCGTAGGTCTCTTGTGAGATTTCGGTGATTTATCATAGTTGGGTTAGGTAAGGTTAGGTTAGGTTAGGTTAGGTACTGTGCGGCCAGTGCTGAACCAGTGGCTAGCAAGTTGACATGGAGTTCTCACTTTTCACCTCGTGCAGGCGCTCTCGGGGCACGGCTGCTTCGGAAGGCACCTGTGCAGGCTGGTGGTAGAGAGCCTACAATGAGGTGTCACCACTGCGAAAGTGCCGAGAACACTGCCAGGCATACATTGGTCGAGTGTCGGAGATGTAGCGAGCAGCGAACTCATCTTGCTGCTGTAGTTGGGAACGACCTGTCATTGCCGGCCGTAGTAGCGGCTATGGTGGACAGTGATGTGTCATGGAATATGATGGTCGCCTTCTGCGAGGAAGTGATGGAGAGGGCTAGGGAAGACGACCCTTCGTCTCTACCTATCCGTCGCAAGAGAATCGGACGCAGGCGGCTCGCTCACGATCGCCGCCTTCCTCCTTAGTGAGGGCCGTGGGTGATGGTGTAGAGGGTACCATCACCCGGTAACAAATGGCCCTCGAGATGTAAAGCATGCCAAAACGTGCCATACAGAAGTAGGACGAAGGTTCTGAGCAGAGTCTTCATCTGCGGACAGGCGCCGGTAGAGTTGCAGTAGAGTGCGCGAGCGATCCCGTGGCTCCCACCAATTGGCACTGAGAGGGCGTTTCGATGGCTTTTAGTGGGTAATCTGGCATCTAGTCAGCGAGTCCCACATACGCGCCTGGAAACCTAGGGCGGGATGCGTAAACGCATTTTCCCATCATAAGAAAAAAAAAAAAAAAAAAGGTTAGGTTAGGTTAAGTTAGTATACTACAAAGTTGTGTCTAGATTGACTAGATGAGCTAATTTATGTGCGATTGTTACAATTAGTTTGACTCCTTAATAGTAACTTGTATTCCTGCACATAATATTGTAGGATTTAATATAATAACGACCTTTGTGATGTGTTTGTTATCCGCAGTCGAAACTCGAAACACGCTTCGACACTTTGCAACGATGTTTGCTCTGAAAAAAGTTACTCGCATGGTTTGCAAGTTTTTAAACCCTCGGGATTAGGTTATTGTAATCGAAGGCCTAATAAATCACCACGTATCTCCCGTGGGCGTGGGCGTGGGCGTGGGCATAGATTGGGCATAGCGTTTTATGGGGAAATAAAGATAATATTAAAATAATAGCGTTACGTTAATGTGGACAATATTCTCTACTCTCTAGCGGCTAGATACGTTTACGAGTTTAGGATAGTTTCGGTTCATCCTACTGGATAATTATGTAACTTTATATTACACATAAAACATTTTATTATACTACTAATAGATATGAGGGTAATATTCTAATGTTTATAAAGAAATTAAAAGTGAAAGCACGCGTGATACGTCATAAGGAATAGTTTACTTAAGAAACATTCCCATCTCGCAGCCCTTATTAAATTTTTATAAAAATCGGCGTGTCCTAAAAACCTTCCTATCATTTTATATAATATATGTCGTTTGGACAATCTAGTTTTGCTGTAAGGTACAGTCTACATTGATTTTCAGATGTGGAAGCTATTCTGAATCATAATAGGTATAATATGTAGATAAGTATTTATACATCTATTATTATATTAAATATTCATGGTAAGCAACTTACAAAAATTCTTTCAGACACTATAACTTGTCTGTCTATAACTTGGGCCTTGAGTATTCTGATAACAGTCAGAAGGAAAGAAGTATGTTCTTCTTGACTCAGATAGAAAAATGAGGTAATAAGGCCGTCGGCCTCTGTGACTCAGTGGTTAACACGTCGGCACTCAAGCCTGAGGTCGAATCCCGCCGAGGGAACAAAAAGGTTTGAATATTCCGGGATCATGGATGTCTATTATATTAGTATATAAGTATATTTTTAATTACAAATTTATTATTTATGTATAGATATAAAAAATACCTTATAATAAATGCACAGTATAAAATTGTCTCGTAACACAATTACGGCCGAGCCGGGGCCAGACTATTATATTAAACAGAAGGCAAAAAAATAACTTCTTGCCCCATCTAACCCGGCACCAAAATGGATTATTTGCTATCAAAGTGATATACAAATATGAATCACTAATCGAAAAGGGTTACATTAGGTCATAAGCTACTGTTTAAGCTGTGGGTGTTTTCTTTTATTTTGGCGGCTATTTAAGAGTCGCCATCTTCGGATTTTACGGTCCAATCCTCAATTAAATATGGCGGACACTAAACCTGTAGTGCAGATATAATTGCTGTACGTGGGTTTGATTTAAACGCTTAGGATGTGTTAGAATGCCGCCTATTGGAACAAAATTAGCGCTATTTCAATAATTTTAGGTTTTAAACTTTTAGGGTCAATTCCATATCTACCATATGGCTTTTTGGGCTTCATCCCAGGGCCCAGCTAAGTCAAAGCAAAGTCAAAAATAGACGAAAATATCCTTATTATTCATTCTATTAAATTAAACAGATCGTATTTTACTGACTTATTTTTTCCCTATACTTTGAGTAATTAGGCTGGCCCCTGAGTAGTATTAGCGGAGGGCCCCCTAAACTTGTAGTCCAGCCCTGGTACACCGAAAGGAGACGATACGAGACGCGGCGCTTCATTTTTTAAGATATCTATTCGAAGTTCACAGGGTAAACAACAATATCTTAACATAAAAAATATTTACGATTGTTTTATTCGAATAGATAAATTAAGTAAGCTCTTCTAATCGTTTATAGCATAAACCATAAAACTTAAAACACTTTTGATATGAGGTGCGACATAGAATTACTAAATGAAATATTCTCAAATTCTTTTATTTTAACATGTTAATGTAAACATTATGTAAATTAACTTACATAAATATTTAATAATATTAACTTTTCTATTACCGGCATAAATATGTTTTATGCGTTGTAAATCTTGTCTTTTGTAATTTTGTCGTAATACAAGCAAAATTTACAACAAAATTTGAATTTTTGCTCTACTTTGTCATGTGGAGAAAAACAATAAAAATTAATGTGCTTTACTAATCGGTTAAAGGCGTTCGTTTAAATATATATATATATATATATATATATATATATATATATATATATATATTTATATACGTATTAATAAACGAGACTCATTGCGTATATTCTACTTCAATGAACGTATGTCATTGCTGTCAAACTGTTACTTGAGACGCGGTTTCGTGAGTACAGTCAAACCTTGACTTGAGTACGGCTTTGGATACAGTACAATATTATTTGTTGTGTTGCAATTATGTTAGTTAAAATCTAAATACTCACGATTAAACAAACTCATAATTTACACTACATACTCAACACAAAATAAAGTTATAAAAATAAGATGCTTGTTGATACTTTCTTCTTCTTCTTCTTTTTGTCAATCGCGGTTGCAAATGTTTTGCACCACTCTGCCAGTGTCGAGTAGATTTATTTTCGATTTTATTTATTTATTTACATTACACGAATTACATATTTGACTTATATTAATAGCATCAATACCAAAGATAAAAGTCAAAACAAAAGTGACTTGATTTGACACTTGACAGCAGAACTTTCGCTGTCCAAAAATAATTAAACAATTAAATGATTCCCTCTCTCCTACAATTCCTCGCCCTATCGACCTTAAATCTGTTCTGTGTTTTGTAAATACTTACTCCTTTTATTGAAACTTTATATACATGGTATAATATTCTTACTAACAAAATAAAACTGTGATTCTAACCGTAAATGTTTGTGTTTGTTCTAGATTTTAGATTATTCAACAGACTTCACCCAGTACACCGTGCTCTTGTTTTTAATTTTATTCATAAAACCCACTCATAAGGCAGAGTTTTCGTCAACACACTCAGACATTGGCGAATCACTAAGGAGACAGTTTAAAGGCATTCCGTTTTACGTTAATATTTTACAGAGTAATAAATATTTATATCTACGTGAAAATTAATTAAAATCAGTTTTTTCAATATTATTTCATTCGTTCTTTGTCGTGTAGATTACGCATAAAAGTTAAGTAAGTGATCTTAATAACGTTATCAACTGATACGCTCTTGAGATCATACTATGAATTAATGACCATCTTGAGTTCGTTCGTTACTGGAGACTGTCTCAGCCAAGAAAGGTCTTGAGAACGGTTTATTACTACGGGCCTAAAACTCTATAAAGTCACATAAACTGGAACAGTCTTTAAATATTATTAACTAGCCGTTGCCCGCGGCTCCGCCTGCATAAATACAATATCCCGCGGGAACACTATACTTTTTCGGGATAAGAAGTAGCCTGTTTTAATCCAGAGCTCAAGCTACTACCATGCCGAATTGAATCAAAATTAGTTCACTAGTTTTCATGTGAAAGAGTAACAAACATCCATCCATCCTCACAAACTTTCACAATTATAATGTTAATAGGATGAGTGCAGAAGATACATTCTCGCAGTATCTAGTTTTAAATCAGAAACAAAACTACTTCTTTAAAACTAGTATATCAGATTTTCTCAAGCTTGAGAACTAAAAAGTCAATTCTCAGGCGAAGAGAACAATCAGAGTATCACTAAGCATTCTAAAAATTGCTTCAATTTTTGACTTTAACTTTTCAGGTAACAATTTTATTTTATTTATTTGGAAAACATACATTGATAGATATAAACATCTTAAATACAATATAAATTCTTAACACTATTAACACGTTTTCAAAATTATAATACTAAATAACAACAAATGCTTTTCTGATGTAGGTATGAAGAAAAAGTATGTGTAGTGTCCAAAACAGTTTGTCAATATGATGAACCAACAGTTAGGAAACAGCCTCAAACCATTGGCTAGTGATTAACTTTTTAGTAGAGTTAACTGAACAACTAAATAAATCAAGGTCGTGAAGCTTACTGAAGTCGTTAAAAGAGTCAGATGACCTTATGAAGAATGGGTTTTTACGATAATTAGTATGTAAACTAAAGGAGTATAGATAGGGTTATAGGATGAGGTTCTGGAGGATCGTGACGGGATTTTGAAGTTTATTTTAGAAAGGAGATGAGGAGAATCTATTTTTTGCTATGCGATTTTCAGTAGGATCGAGATGTCAGCTATTCGACGTCTGTAGTATAAAAGTAGAAAATGGTACCTTCTGCATCTCGACTCATAGTTAGTATCAAATGTCCCGCACTTAAATTGTAGAAATCTCGTAAATCTTCTTTGGATAGACTCTAGCCGGTTGATATGTGTGCTGTATTGTGTGGGTTCCATATTTGAGTGCAATACTCAAGGACACTGCGTACATATGAGTAATAAAGTATCTTCATTTTTTTTTATATTTTTAAATTGAGAGCTCATTCTTATGACAAAACCCAGTGACCTATTAGCTTTAGCAACAATGTAGTCTAGGTGCTTTACATATGTTAGTTCACAATAGTTTACAAACAATGGAGAAACTGCATATTTCAGCCAAATAATACCAGAAAAGTGTTCTTCCATAAATTACGTGAGGTATTTAGGAGGGGAGAAGGTATAGCCAAATCTCACCAAATATCACTTGGCTATCACACACACAGAGAGGTCTCAGCAAATATTACGTCATTTTTGTCCGGAAAAAATATTCTCAGGATGCGAGACAAATAGGTTAAAGGTTAGGTTAAATTAAAAAATCCAATAGGGCACGTCTCGCATGCTTGTTAGAATAATCTCAAATACTAGTATTTACTAGTCTTAATAAAAGTACTAAGCATATTTTATTTATTCGCATAAATAAACACATTTATAGCGTACTTCACGATATCTCCCCTAGAAATATTCAAAAACGTCTCACGTAATTAAAATTACGCCCCGTAATATTCCGAATGAAATGCCACCTTACCACAGACGGCCAAGACAAGTATTATTATAAAAGAGTTACTCCCGAATATATAATATTCTGGTGAAGCTGGATGCACCACCTTATAACCCCAGACTACAAGACGGTATTGATTACGACAGTAAATTGTAAATATTTACATTCCATCAGTCTCTACGGTCTACACCTTACACTCCCCGACGTAAAATCGTTACTTTTACGATGTATGTTTACGATAAAGTCAGGTTACAGGTATTTTAATGTCTTCTTATATTGGTTTATGACTGTTTGTTTGTTTATTTGATTATTTGTATGGTCAAGTTTTAATTGAAATTGTTAACGAACGGTAAATCAATATATCTAGTATTATGATTTATTATTAGATTGACGCGCGAAAATCTTTATTTTTTCGCAATTTTTTTCGTTAACCGTTTTTAAGATTTAAGCAAAATATTTAAGTACGTGTATGTTAATGTGAGAGTAACTATTGAAGTCAGAAGCACTAAAAACCTTTGACAACCTCTGTGGCTCAATGGTTAGCGCGTTGGCGTTCAAGCCCTCCGGCTCGCAGGTCCAAATCTCGCCAGGGTCAAATAAGTTTTCTGTGTTCCTGGGTCATGGATGTGCATTAAATATGTGTATTATATAATAAAAATCTTAAATAAAACGTGTATAGAAAAGTATAATTAGGTTACCAGATAACCTGCCTGTGATACAAGTTCTTCGGATACTAAGTGCAGGACCAGATTGACGTGGTGTGGAAGCGTCCATAGATATTTTAAAGATATTATATTTCTGTCGCGATCTATTTCAGTGCTGACTGTACCATAACCACAGGCTGCATACGATTAAGAACAATTTCGGAGCTAGCAACACTGAATTAGAAATGTTAAGCGGATGCAGTAATGACAGCCCCAGTGTAAGTCAACAAGAAAACCAACCATTACAATACACAAAGCCATACTTAACTCTGCTTTTCACATTAAGTTTTTGTTGGGTCTAATAACGAAACAGTATTTGGTTTGGTATAATGTATAATTTGCCTCTAATGTTTGGTTAATTTAAGCAATAACGTTAAATTTACGAATTAAATATTTCTAGTAACAAGCTGGGACTTATTTATTTATTAAATTATACTTTATACTCTCTCGGGTTTCGCTCGGGTTCTGTATATAGTCTCTGTCTCCTATAGGAAATAGACGTCTCTATATTTACTTTAGTCTTTAATAATATTAAGTTAGTAATACAATATCTTCTGTAAATAACATTTCTATGTAAGTCTATATCCAGTTACTACTAGTTTGTGGGTAACAAACCTACTAGTAGTAACTGAGTAGACGAGTTCTCATCAGGGTTCCGCCAAAATTATTTGTTGTTACCATTTAAATTGTAACACGGTTACAAATGTTATTTTGAAATAGCGCAAAATAAGCAACGGGAAGGATTCATTACTTTTATGTATGTAGGTTCGTTTAGCAAGAATTCAGCCCGTACCGTCCCCCTATGGCATTACATAAAATAAAAGGTATTTGTTTGGTGTTCCGTTACCGTAAAAGTTTTGGAACTACTGGTCTAATGGCATCTAATCTAAATATTATGTATTTTTGTTTATTCTTCCAATAAGAATAGTATTTGCAGTATTCGGGCCGTTTGCCTTTAAGAATGTCATCTTTTTCGGATAACCTAGAATTGTTTTCTTATTAATCAGTCAAGGAAAAGTAAAGCAGGACTCGATGTACAGTTAATTACAGAAAATACATAATTTAATTAGTCATTGTGTTTATTGCCAACTTCTTATTCATTCCAAACAAATGACGGCTACTGAAAACACTTGTGTTCCAGTTACTTAAGCAAACTCTACATACATATTTTTCTTTTTACACACAGTATTTAGTATTAGTTTGGTCTTGAAATAAATGTAGTATGGAACGTAGATGGATTATATGTGTAGAGTATTGAGTTTCTATTTGGTCTTTCTTACACTTGTTTGTAAATATAGCTCTATATTTTCCACATTATTCATGTTAAAGAAGCTTAAAAATGGTTGATATGTAAATCGATTGTTATTTCTAAAATAATTACGTCTTGATATAACAGAAGTGCTTTAACTTTTTGACGATAATACTATTATAAAAGTTTGTGAGAATGGATGGACGGATGGATGTTTAATGATGCTTTCGCGGAAAAACCACTGAACGGATTTTTATTAACTTTAATACAGCTTATACGTCAGGATAACGAATAGGCTATGAAGTTCAAACTATAATGAGAAATTGGTTAAACCAAATTTAAGGCGGACGAAGCTGCGGGAAAAAGATAGTTCATTATAATTACTAATAAATAGAAAACTTATAATTTATTGAAGCCTTTCTTTGTAAATTTTTCCAGTTAATATTTTAGTTGGATAGTTGAAATTGCCGTTTTAAATAACAAACCATGTGCTACTTAACACTAATGTTTTTTTTTAACTACATTACATAATATTTATTTCTCATTCTTTTATCCCTCAACATAATTTCTTAAGATTGAGACAGTGAAGTGGCTTTTAATATTAAAGCAAGCAATTTCTTTTACTTTGGGCAAATAAAAGAAAAGGAAATAAACGTAGAGCAGGATTTATAATGAGTCATTAATCAAGAACAACTTGCGTACTCGCTAATGGATGAACCATGAACTTGAACTATTTAATTATATTAATTCATTTTTCTACTCTATAATTATTGGACCGAACCTTAATTAAACATCATACATTTTTAACAAAATCCATGGTAATACGACTAGGTTTATGGAAAGTAAATACACGTCTTAGGGCGTTCGTGCATTATCCTCGTTATACGCAAAAAAACGGAATGCCGGACGCGGACGGTAAAATTCCGACCGGTGAAGAGCATAAATGCCCTTACTCTACATTTTCAGGCTAAGCTTTTTAAGCTTTTCTTAGTGTACATTTTATGACGTATAAAATAGAGACCGTATTCTTTTAACGGCGGAGTAAGTAGTATACATGCCTGGCTCTCTTTATCTTTCTATGGCAGAAAACATTCAAAGTCAGTGCATTTCTGTGGATTTATCACATATGCCTTATAATCTTATGGTAGAACTGACCTTTGCACTCGTTGGCGTCCCGGGCCGTAGCTCGCCCCCAAGGCCGGTCGAAGTGGAAGGGCTTGCAGCGCTCGCAGTCGCGGCCCGCGGTGTTGTGGCGGCAGTCGCAGGCCAGCTGGGCACCCTCGCCCGGCACGCAGCGCGACGCGTGCCCGTTGCACTTGCAGCGCCCGCCCACCGCGAAGTCCGACACCGCGTAATGCTGCGTGCCCGCGCCCGCCTGCGCGCCCGCCTCGCCCTCGCCCATGTGCAGGCGGTTGAACACCACGCGCACGTCCGTCGCTGTCACCCAGTCCTGCAGCACCGGCGACACGTCGAAGTTCGCGGCGCTGGGCCGGCCCTCCAGCGTGCTGAAGGCCAGCCGCGCCGCGCCCGAGCCCTCCAGACGGTGCGAGTCCGAGCACCGCGCCTCCTGCTCGTTCGCCGTCGTCACAGTAGCTTTGTTGGGTCGCCCGTACACGCGCCGGCATTGGCTCGAGTAGAACTGGAAGGGCTGCCAGGTGACGCCGTAGTCCGCGCTCTTGTATATCGCCACCGAGTCCGGCCGCGCCGCCTTCGGGCAGAACTGCAGGCTCACGTAGGTCAGCTCGTACTTCTTGCCCAGGGACAGGGTGAGGGATACGTTGTCGGGTGGTGAGTCAGAGGTGGCGGGCGGCAGCGCGCCGGAGCGCCAGCAGGTGACGTCGTGCGGGTTGTTGAGGTCGGTGAGGTGCGCGGGGGGATGACGTCGGTCGGAGCGGGCGGCGTCGCACACCCGGCACGCGTTCTCGGGCGGCAGGTCGCCGGGGGGATCGCACAGCTTCTCGGGCCCGCGGCGGCCGCAGACGGAGGAGACGGCGACCGGGGTGCCGAAGGCGGCGTTGACGAAGTCCGGGATGCAGCGGCGCGGACGGCCGTCCTCGTAGCAGGGATCCGGGGGGCCGGCCGCGAGCGCCAGGGCCGCGGTGGCGAGCAGGGCCAGCGCTCGGGCGGGCATGCTCGCTGTCACTCGCGCGCGAACTTCGGGCGGCAACGATACGTGCGGACCGGTCGGAAGCCGCCGGCAGACTGACGGCGGGGCGGCCGCGGCGGGAGCTTTCGAGCTTACGCCGACTTTGTTAGTGAAAGTTTTTATTTTACGAGTAGACTCAAAAGCTTATCGTCTACGATAAAAAATCCTTCGACGGAACGGAATCGATGCGCCGCAACAAATTGGAGTATCTTCTGTAGATGTTATTTGTGTAATTCGATGTAGAGCTGCGTATAGAAGGCGATGAATAAATTATTTTGCAAATCGTCTGCGCTATTGATAAACATTCGCAAGTCACAGCCATAATCTCGTGGGAGATTGTATGGCCGCACAAACGTTCATGTATTTAGTTCTATTTATTTAAGGACGTTTTCAAAGTTGCGCTACATTAGAAAATGCAAAATGTGTTGTCGTAGTTTTTTTTCACTACCTACATACAAATAATTAATTATTTGTCAAAATATGATGCCTCCTTTTTCAATAATACGAAGAACGTGATAAATAACGTGATATATAATCAACGATTAACTTCCACATATTGTAACAACACAAAAAGATAAAAAATTAAATTATTAAAATTAACATTTTTCCTGTTTTCATTTTCAGTGTTTTATTACTCTGAGGTATATAGATAAACTTTATAGGCACTCAAAAAATTTTTCAGTCATTTCGGATACATATTTTAGTGCCGATTTCATCAACGCGCCTAGCCCGGTCAGATAAATATGTTTGTGATTATTATTTTTTTTTATATTTATCAGAACTCCGAGCAAAGCTAGGTTACCCAGGTACTGATATTTAATGAACGTCTAACTTTAACAGGCGTTGGTGAAATTGACACATAGATAGTAAATTGCTTCATTTATTATAATAGATGTTGCCCGCGGCTCCGCCCGCGTACATACAGCATCCCACGGGAACACTGTACTTTTTTCGCGATAAAAAGTAGCCTATGTGTTAATCCAGAGCCTAAACTCCTACCATACCATATCCTATCAAAATCCGTTTAGTAGTTTTTGCGTGAAAGACTAACAAACATCCATCCATCTATCCATCCTCACAAACTTTCACATTTATAATAGTAGCAGGATGTCTACAACATGAATCATATCAACGCGGGACTTTGGAATTAAATCTTCGAACTCTACATGAAATACGACTGGAAAAATCCGCTACCTGGAACCTCCATTAAGCACTGCGTCTGATTGCGAACAATACTCCACATAGAGGTGTATAGGCGCTTAATTAGCATCTGCTAGACGTTTGTCTCTGCTCGCTGTTTCACCATTGTGCGTGTACTCGTTTGGGGCCAGCTATTCCCATGTTGTGGTTCGTGCTCGAGTGCACAAGATAAAGGGACCCCATGATTGTTTTGTCCGAAAAAATGAGCAGACACCGATACTACGTCTTACTTTTGTGAGTGTGATAAGCGTATGTTTTTTTTTTTTAAGAGAAACCGAATAGTTTAATTTTGCATTTGTAACGAAATTAATATTTTTCTATCTTATAATAATACTTCTATCAAAGAACACTGAGCTAAAATTATGCAAGTCATAATTTAGGTTGCACTGTATGTTCCTTTTTGATTTTTTCATACTTTTTTAATTCTCGGCAGCACTTCAAACTTGAAAATTATGGTTTTCTTTGGTATTTATCTGCTTAAAAATATTTAACAACATAATGCGTTATTAATAATAGAAAATGCTCAGTGCCTACTAATTAATTATACTGAGGATGTTATGGATATGACATTTCAAATCCGGATACGAATATGAGAACAATATTATACCGGCTACGGATATGTAATTATTTTGTATTAGCCGCTAATTTCGGATAAGGATAATCGATTTTGACGTGACAACGTCTTATAATTCGATGGAGCCGGCTGCACGCACGAAAAAACATGACTCATGCGGCGTTACCTCTCTCTGAGTCGTTCCATTTAAGGCTTGAAGTTCAAGCGAGAGCGCGGAACGAGCGACAATGAGGCACAATCGGCCTCCGCGTTCGGCAGCATTCGACATCTGTCTCTCTCCTACTTGAGTGAGCGATCCATCAGTATTTTCTTATGACGTTGTCACGTTCAACTATCGTCAGTAAACCGACTTTACAGACAACCGATTTTTTTACAGAATTTCAAAACTAAAATACAAAATGTAGACTCTCCACCTTTGTTCGAAATTATCCGAAACTTTTGTACCGGATTCGGTTGTGTACGGTTAAGGATAGTTTTTTTTATCCGGGTATCCGGTAGTTTCGTTAGTTTCTACCACGACCACAAACTGAAAACACCTCTGTTTACAAAATCTACATACAGTAGTGGTGCAATTCGTTTACAAATCTTTGATAATTTTGGCTTGTATATATACGTCTATTGTGCTTGAGACTGTACGTGAACTGAACAATAATTTCCGCATTTACTTGCTGGCTTTGACCAAATTGTGTTATTATTTCTTTGCAGCGGAGCGCTCAGCGCCTGAGGTCATATACGCTTGTGTACACAATGGCTAGCTTTGTATTATTTAATTTTATTTATTGTATCCTCTAATGTTCATACTTTGTGAGAGTAAATGGATGGATATAAATGTATTTTATTATTTTACGCTAAACTGGTTTGTTGCATAATGGTAACATTATTATGAAGTTGAAGTATCAATGTCATATTGACAGATGTCACAAGCACAGCCTATTTAGTTTATTTTAGATAGCCAAAAGGCTATACATAGTGTAGACATATTTGTGTCAGGCATATCTCATATGTAATACGTATCTGTGTTCAGCATTTCTCATAAGCACCAATAAAGGAGAATATAAGAATTGTTGCTGTATTATTATTATCACCACTCAAGCGTAAGTAGGATATGTAAAAACCAAGACGTCGTAGTTCTCTAGATGGTTGACTCTTATAAGTGGCTAATAAGGTGAATGTATATTTTTACCACGCAAACTGTGGCAATTTTTCAATTTTAATGAATAAAACCCATTATAATGTCATAGAGTTCATATCCTGTACATTTTAATAATCGAGAGCGTGTAAGATTTACTTTAACTAATGCAAAAAATTTACAAGTTCCATTTCGTAATGTAATTTCAAAATATGAAATTGCTATCAAAACCGTTTAGCGTGTAACAAATGGATGGATATAATAAATTTATCTGTCACATAAAATATATTTTATTCTTTTCTTGGGTCAATAAGTGTTGTGAAGGCGACAGTACTAATGTAATTTCTGATATACCCTTATCGGACACCGGTAATTAGTCGGATCCGGCCTTGCACCCCGATGACTCGTTTGACCCCCTTTTGACCCCTCGCCTTCGGCGATCGTCCTCTTGAGTATACTTTTAGTGGAAATTTTCCTTTTTCTTTCATCCGATGTTAATTGTAATGACATATTTTACATGATAATAATTATTAATGTGTAATGTGTAGGTCGGTTTTCGCGCGCTTTTCAAATTTTGGACAACTTCCGACAGTTGAGTCTGAATCTAGTCGACACTGCCTGTTTGTTCCTTTACCTACAAAGTACTAACCTATCTGTTAGAAACGTCAAATTTTGTATCGTAAAAACCGGCAAATAATAATATGACGACGTTTTTAACAAATAGTTATTGGTAGATAGGTTATTGATCCCGGCCATTAACCAAAGATTTCAAAACTTAGGATAGGCTATGACGTACATTT
The DNA here is from genome assembly GCA_963565745.1 of Phengaris arion. Taxonomy (NCBI): domain Eukaryota; kingdom Metazoa; phylum Arthropoda; class Insecta; order Lepidoptera; family Lycaenidae; genus Phengaris; species Phengaris arion. The sequence goes on from OY751431.1 coordinate 5,560,188, forward strand.
GACAGAACTAATCTTCATACAAGAAAAAGTTACGCCATCTTGATTTCACCATACTTCTAATGTCAAAATGGCACCAAACAACCCCAAAATTTAAGTGGGGACAGTTTTTGCCTCGACATGCCTCGTCTATACCATATACGTCTATGCACTTAACATAATATTCTCCTCAAATACGCTCAAGGAAAATATGGAATAGCAACTATGTTATAACATAACAACAGTACATTTTCCGGGATAAGGTATTATCCCCAGCCTATTGCTTCTCCAATCTCTCCTTCCGTTACTATTCACAATTGAATGAGCCCATATTCTACTAATATTACCCATTTTATAATATATTACTTTGTTTGCGTAACAAGGAATCTTTTTCATTTCTCAACAGCGGAACTGTATAATAGGTCTTTACCTATGAAATTGCCGTTCTGCAGTACTGGCCATTTCAAATCAAAATAATTTTTGTTTGGCTAAGAATTCTAATTTCAAATTAATTTTATTTTAAAAACATGGAATTCTTTTTCCAAAAGTAGTCATTTGTTTATTGATTAGTGTTACATTTTCATCGCATTTCAATCTTTTTCGTCATCATGGATACGTTAAAAATTCGAGTAATTATGGAATATGAGTACCGTCGTGGCAGCAACGCGGCACAAGCGGCATGCAACATCAACGACGCTTACGGAGCTAACACTACAAACCGACGCACCACCTGTAATTGATTTTCTCGCTTCCGTTCTGGAAATTTCGACCTGCAAAATGATCCTCGCGGTCGTCCGAAGACTTTGGTCGACAATAATTAAATTAAAGGCGATTGTGGAAGCTGATGATACACAATCTAGGGCTGAATTAGCAGCAGCTTTCGACGTTAGCGTCAAAACAATATTGGTCCATTTGCGTCAAATTGCCAAGGTAAAAAAGCTTGATAAATGAGTGCCCCACGAACTCAATGATCGCCAGCGCGAAGTACGCGTCGAGACGTGCCTTGCACTGCTCAACAGACACACAAATGAAGGAATTTTGAACCGCATTGTTACCTGCGATGAAAAATGGATTCTGTTTGATAACCGCAAGCACTCAGAAATTTGGTTGGATCCTGGTTCAGCACCTAAACAATGCCCTAAACGAAAACTTACCCCTAGAAAAGTGATAGTCACTGTTTGGTGGTCTAGCGCCGGTGTGATTTATCACAGCTTCTTACCAAACGAGGTGAGCATTACTGCAGATGTGAACTGTGAAAAACTGAACACAATGATGGAGAAGCTGGCACATTTCCAACCAGCATTGGTCAATCGTTCGTCTCCGCTGCTCCTGCACGCTACGCGCGACCTCATACTGCACAGCAGACGGTATCCAAGTTGCAAGAACTGGGGTTGGAAGCTCTCCGTCATTCTCCCTACTCACCAGACCTTGCGTCTACAGACTACTACTTTTTTCAGAATTTGGATAACTTCTCGGCGGGAAAAAAATTCAATACCCGAGAGGCAGTACAAAATGCCTTTGAAGAATTTGTTCCCTCCCGTCCTGCTGATTTCTTTAAGAATCAATCGATAAACTGCCACTGCGTTGGCAAAGATGCATTGATTGCATGGGTGATTACTTCGATTAATATTAATAAAAACTACATGAAAAAAATTAGTTTAAATTTTTTCATACAAAACGGCAATTTCATAGGTAGACCTAATATTTATACCATAGTATGGTATTTGGCACACTACAAAATTTATAGTGTGCCAAATACCATACTATAAATTTTTGCTTCATGTATTTATATAAGTACTTGGGTAACCGAGGTTTGCTCGGAGTTCTGATAAATAAAATAAAAAAAAGAATTACAAAATATTATCTGACGGGTTCGAACCCATTTCACCACATTCCGAATATTCGAACAAGGAAAAATTATGTATAAGCATACCGAACTGCTAATTGGACTGACATATTAATACAGTCGAAATTATTGATATATTGTTGCACGACGAATGAAAAAACATATTATGTAATTTAAAAATTCGCAGTTTTCCAGCTAGGTCTTACCTAGCTAGATCGATTTTTCTCCCCCAAAACTCCCAGCATACTATACTTCATGGTAATACTGGCAGCCGTTTTTGAGAAACCGATAAAATACATGCAAGATTGTCTCGTTTAAAGTATAAGAATAATACCATATCTAAACACTAACCGCTGTACCGTGAGTGAAAAATGAAATTTCGTGAAGGCTGTCGGCTGGAGGCTGCGGCGGAGTACGTACTGTACCTATTGCTCAGTGTCAGCTCGCATTTGTCTAATGACTCCCATTACATACGCGCGAATGTAATGTCGGACACGAAAATAGCAATAGATTCATTTCACTAAAGACAATTTGGGTATTTTCCTACATGTGAAATGTCGTTACTTTTTTTTAACATTTTGAAATAATTAGGTATAACAACTTGATGAAAGTGAAAAGAATTAGGATTCTATGTATGGCTTTGTAATTAGATTTTAAAGACACAAAAATTTGGACAATTTTTTTACAACATTAGCGTTGTGTGTAGACTAACAGGTTACATCAAATACAAAAAGATTTACTATGGTGAGCTCAGATGATGATTGGTGAGTATGAATGTAAACGCGCAAATTTAAAAGATATCAGAAATTTTGTGCATAATACGAGTACATTTCGTCGCAACTTACAAGCGTGTGAACTGTGACGTCACCTGCTTGTAACTTTTGTTTGGGGCGTTTTCACAAGACTCACAAGAGTGCTACAAACAATCGCAGTTTCTTTGAAAATATCGATTTTTATATACTATTTTACCTTTATGTAATTTAAAAAAATCCAGGAAAATACCATTATACAAATCATCTAAAAGTTAATGTTTATTAAAGTACTTATAAATGGTGAATAATGTCAATGTCTGAATGACAGATGTCACTTGGATGCCTAAGACAGTCTAATTTAGATAACCAAAAGGCTATGTACTATATGGTATATAGATACGTATAAACTATACATACTCTCTCATATGTATATTATAACACGTAAATAAATTCCATCAATATAAGTGTTGCTGAATCATTCATATTACCACTCTAACATTAGAAGGACATGCAAGAATCAAAGTGGCTCTTGCGCCGCTAAGTTTAGCGAGCTCACTAGAGTTAATACAAATGAAAACACATAATAGCGCCGTCCAAACGGTACATTTCCGCCACGCATCTGAGACTGCGTTCCAAACTGCGGATGGATTGGTGTTTGGACTACTGATAAAACTTTTATGCTAATAACGATTACAAATGCGCCCACGGTTTGGACTACGGACGAATCTGACATATTTAGGTGAACGATCCAAACTGTTAGAGCAAATGTGATTTCAAGAGCTTAGACTGCAGTTTGGACTGGCGCGTGGATAGTTATTGGCCTACGGCGAGATCGGACTATCAGCCACGTGCATCTGCAGATTCTACACGTTCGTTTCGGAATGATGGAATATTCCGAACTGTAAGTACGTGTGAAGGGCGATATTTTATTTTCATTCAGTGCGTTTTGGAGGAATTGGATTTTGCATAAGTTAAGTCATGGTCAATGCAACATATCAGAAAATTTGTGACAAATAATTCTTATGTATACTTTAGATGGCTCACCTACACCTATATTCTACACCACCATATCAAATTATGATCCGAAGAATCAAAATAATGTCCGCAGAAGTAAATACCACATTTGATTTGATTTTGAAGTAGACAGACATATGTATAATACTTATTGAAGATATTTAGATTCAATTTTTATGGACACAGCCTGAGCCAGTGGAAACAACCTTGTTTTCAACTACTATAATAATATTTAAGCGTGTCGGAGTGTACCTTCGTTCGTTGACATCAGCATTGTACAGTCTGACTCTTGAGCCGTTGACGCGCCGTGTAAAAACATTATGAACCATTTTGGCGGCAGGATGCCTTTTGGTTACATCTATTTCCGTTTCTTTAATCAAGTTTTTTTTACGATGGAATATGACCACTAAGCGTAAGCTAACACCATTTTGGACACCCCTAATACCAGAGGTGTTACCAGACTTATTTTAAACTTGCTGTGGTTTATTACAAAAAATTGAAGTAACCCCCGAATTGTCAAGCAGTAAGGGAGCTGATAATGATGAAATATAGCTAAGAACACTTAACAATCTAAAAAATTCGGTTCATCTGTGTGAGAGCTATAACGATGCCATGGACAGACACACGCACACACACACACACACACACACACACACACAGGCAGACACATCAAACTTAAAACAACCCTCTGTTTTCGTCGGGGGTTAAATAGTGTGGCCACCGCCCTTGGGCCTGCGGACTGCGGTACCCATGCTGTTGAAATAACGTTAACAGTTGACACAACATAAGATCTCGCATACCTTTTCGCATCGCATTCTCATTCATAAAAACGTGATCTAAAATAGGATAATTAATTACAGAGCAATTGAGCATACCAGGTATAATAAGAAACGTATTAATATAAGTCTATTGATCAGCAATGGCTGTGACTGCTTCACTGGCGGATCGCAAAAACTGGATCGTGGCTTCAATCGAACCTACCCTGATATAGACTGATAGAGAATACGTGTGGTACAGAGACATTATTATATTAGGCTTGTGATATCTAATGTTGCTTACACGTACCGATTTGGTTTGGAGCAGATCATTATGACAGCACGACACTCGTGTATTTGATTTTCATCTCTATTGTATTAGCACAGAGTTCTATTTACAGTGCATTCCGATTTTTAGCAGTGTTCCAACTCTCTAATACTTCTTCCCAAACTTAAATAATCTGATAAAAAATCCCATTTTGCTCGTTCCTTCCGGAAATTCCTATACACCCTATGCCTCCAGAGATAGCCTCGTTTAGATTATAACTTGAACTAAACAAAAAACATCGGTTGTCTGTAAAGTCGGTTTACTGACGATAGTTGAACGTGACAACGTCAACAACAACAACAACAACGGCAATGCGAACTCTGGTACTTGGTAACGATAACGGGTAACAGGTAACGCATGAGTCATGTTTTTTCGTGCGTGCAGCCGGCTCCATCGATTTATAAGACGTTATCACGTCAAAAAATAATGTTCTGTAATATTATTCTGTCCTTTATACATTAAAATATACTTCCAAAGTTTTTTTTTTAGGTTTTATTTTCTATAGGTTGACTTTTCAAATCGCTTGTCGATGTTATATCGATCAATAGCTTAAATTAATTAAAAACAAGAAAATACAAACCTCTAAAAATAACCTTAAAAATCCGTGGCCTGCTCCGGACCAAATCCGTACGTGTGTTAATACTTTAAGATAAGACAGCTGGCAATACAAAGTCAAAGTCGTATTTAAACGCTGTTTACAAGCAAATAAAGCCTCGTATCCACTAATTTAGAACGTGACATGTAGCTCAAAATGTTGATAGTTAAACAACAACGTTGTCTGTCTACGCATCTAGTACTTAAATAACGTCGCGCGCAACTGGCAATGTCGCTCGCCGTAACAACATTGCTCAACATGTTGAGCGTCACGTGTTGCGAGTCAATTCATAATTTACATTTATTAATTAACATTTGAACATAATTTCGATGTTCATTCCTGACAGTGATCATTGATCAAGTTTAAAGTCTAATTGCTTATTTATGTGAAACATCCGGGACCAACCATAATCATAATCTGCTAATGTGATGTGGCAAAATAACGATTCATCACACCACTAAAGACAAGTACTTAGATGTTCGTCATCTGCCACACGTCAAGTGTTGTACGTCTTTTTATGTTTTATGCCACAGCAAACATTCTATTTCACCGTTTCGCATTTCCTTATTAAAGTTAAATCAATTTCTGTGTATCGCCTACTCTATATAGCTATCCGTGTAAGGCTTGGCACCAGCCCCGTTTAGTCAACAATTACTCGGCGACGCCTCTGCAACAGCTCCATCGGTGCGATTGTTTTTTGCCGGCCCTAGCAAACTTGTTCGGTTTCTCATATAATAGTAATTGTTTTATTGCTGAATATTATTATTTATTATCGTCGTCATCATCGTCATCATCTATCCAGGTATTCTCTGTTTCTAATTTTGCCAAAATAAGGATAGCGGCTGGGCCATTGTAGGCTAGCAGATTTCTTACGCCTTCAAATACCAATTTTGAATGGAATTTTTGTTTGACTCTTCCACAAACTAATTAATATAGCAGTCATCATTTAAGTAATTATTAATATTCTTTGGCAATTATTTACCAATTATCTTAGTGACCCTAATTTATTAGCCCCTACATAGACTCACCTGCAACTTGCTGTAGAAGTCTTATTTACCCCTCGTTACATAGTTGACATTGTCATTTTGCTACCTTGTCACAATGTGACCACTTGGACCGTTAAATTGTTACCGTAACCGCAACCGCAGCTTAATGTGCGTTCGGTTGTGCTCAGCGAGCTAGGCTTCCGATATAAGTACTTACACCGGGTGTTTTTTCATTCAGTGCCAAAACTTTCAAGAGTGAATATACTCTTGAATATAAGCAACTTTTACTATGGAATCAAGTTGACAAAAAAAAATAGCTATTTCCTACAAAAGTGCCTTTCCTATGTCATAGCATTTTTGTGGGATATACCTGTTTTTTTTTTGTCAAGTAGAAAAGTTGTTTCCATAGTAAAAGTTGCTTATAATATTCACATGTATATTCACTCTTGAAAGTTTGGGCACCGACTGAAAAAACATCCTGTATAGATACGTTAGACAAGAGCACTTATACGTGCGAAATTTCAGTAAAATGTACACTACCATAATGCGTCATCAGGCTAATATAGTGTGTGTACGTGATATAAGCTGTCTTTTACGCAAAAACCGATGAACGGATTGGAATAAAATTTGGCATAGGCTAATTTCATCCCGGAAAATGTACCCTGCGGGTAATACAGACCAGGCCTTTAGTCAAGATGCATTCGATAATTTCGACAGCGAACTTCGAAATCAAAAATGTATTGGATTTGACATAAGTCATCACTACGTAACATATCGCTTGCTATGCGTTATGTCAAATCCCATACATTTTGTTTTCGAACTTCGCCGTCGAAATTATCGAATGCAACACTATTATACTCTAAAGTGGATTAAATTGAACTGAAAACTTATTAATAATTCTTATTAAACTAAACTGAGGTCTATGTTGTGAGGTGTATGTTGTGAGGTACGATTTGAAGAGCTTGAAATGGATTTTTTCCTGCAGCAACCACATCTAGACCAGGTACAATATTAATAGTATATTAAGTCAAGTTTCATAAAGCCATTCAATTCTATATGATCTATGTCTGTGCTGTACGGAGAATAGTAAGTCAGCGAATAAGTTGCAGTTACAATAAAACAAGAATATTATGCTCTGGAAAGAAAATGCAAACGTTATGCTACGGCTCTACGCCGCCGCTACGCGATGTTTTGTGTAGCGATAATTTTACATCTTAAAGTGATACTCCTTTAGCGGCGTTGAGAGTGAAATTTCAAGATCGCGTAACATCACGACATGATTTTAGATTTAATGCCATCGATAAACGCCATCTGTCGGAAAGTACTTATACTTTATATATAACAACTTCACTTTCTAAAATACAGCTGAATACACAGATAGCGATAGGAAGTGATGTCCTTTAGGCACGATGAGAGTATTGTTGGATTTTAAATTATGAATTAGGTTTTACTCCTGCCACGTGTACTCTGTACACGTCAGATTTTTCAAGACACAATATTTTTATTTACATTACCTAAGTTAAATAAGTCATAACATTTAGAATTTAAATACTTTTTTCGGGTACACCTGATTCTTAGTGGTTAGTGTCCAATTTACATAATATGTAGTAACGACAACATTGCTGTATAGAATATTGCATTCACAATTACATAATTAGTTTATTACTAGACGTAAATTAGGTAATTCACGTCTAGTAATAAACTATTGTACCTGACGTTGAAAATTAAGTTCAGGAACTACGACACGTATATTTTATTAGCTCTGTCTTGATTGGTACTAATAGCCTGTTATAGTTTCAATATCATCGCTTGCTGTACTGCCGGAGGTTACGTGCATTGGTTTCTGAGATAGGGTATAGTTTTTGTGGTACAATGCTCACGTCGAAGCTGGAATGCTGTAGGCGATGCCTGCACGTGACGTCACGACGTGGCGTGTACCGCACACTACAGATTATCTTCAAAGAGAATATCAGAAAGAGGTTTAATTATAAGCTTAAAGGGGAAGCTAATGTGAGGATGAAGATAATATTATAATCCTACTAAAATGAGGATAACTGGAGTTGATAAATTGGAAAACTAGATGTCGAGCACCGTGCACGACTTCGTTTACAGAAAAAATGGGGAACATCATTGTAGCCTATGTAGTCAGGCTACAAACGATCTGTTTACGTAATTTCATTCAAATTTTTGTTTTGCTATTTCTGCGTGAAACAGTACCAACCAAATACCATTCAAAGTCAAAGTCAAAGTTTTTTATTTAAATTTTTTATTTAAACTCGCGCGGGGCCATCTTTTTTCAAAAAAATGGAAAATTGTTCTTTTAAAAATATAAAAAGGCATATATAACAATGTTATGACTAAAACTACATAACAAGAGTACTAATATATGTAATCCAAGTAGCCTTGCAGAGGGTCACCTCATTCCCAAGGTGTGCTATCATTCATAAAATCATTAACTTTATACTAAGCTTAGGCACACAAACGTTCTTTAATTACTTTTTAAATTTATTGATTGAAAAATTTTGAACGCTTTCTGGGATCTTATTGTATAGGGCGTTTACACTGGCCTTTAAACGCATTCTTTACTTTACTAAGTCTAGTCACTGGTACATCAAGCTTATGCTTATTTCGGGTATTTCTATTGTGGTTGTCACTTTTCTTTTTTTTTTCACATTTGATATAATATACTGAGAACCTACAGTTAAGATTCCAGTTTCTTTAAACTTCTCTCTTAATGAAGTGTTGGGGGCCAGCTTGTAGATCGCCCGAACAGCTCGCTTCTGCAGCACAAATATAGTATTTATATCGGCAGCATTTCTCCACAGTAGAATGCCATAGGACATTATACTGTGGAAGTAACTAAAATATACAAGTCTTGCTGTGTTTTTGTCTGAAAATTGTCTTATCTTACTTACTGCAAATGCTCCTGAACTGAGTCTGTCGGCCAACCCAGCAATATGAGGGCCTCACTGTAGTTTTGCGTCTAAAGTTATACCTAAAAAGACAGCTGTATCTACTAGTTCCATACCTTTTCCATTCAATAGAACATTGGTTTCAGTTTGCCTTACATTTGGCAACGTGAACTTTATAAATTTAGTTTTTTGACGTATATAATGTTATAGACGAGGCATGTTGAGGCAAAAACTGTCCCCATTTAAATGGCCGCACCTTGGGGGCGGTCACACCTGTCCCCCTTGTTTGGGGCCAGTTTGACATTTGAGTGTACGGTGAAATCAAGATGGCGTAACTTTTTCTTGTATGAAGATTTGTTCTGTCAAATGCCATCACGTCATAGCCCATCGTTACTTTTGAAATTATTGCCAAATACACATTAATAGACGTTTAATAATATATCTTACTACTTGACTACTGTGTGTCTGGACACTAAGCGATGCTAATAAAAATGGAATCTCTAAAAATGGCTGCGCTTACCATAGCTCTAAATTCATGGAAGTCTAGAATTTGAATGCATGTTCTCACCTAACTAGGAACACGACTGTTATGACTCGTGGGAACATAACGAAGATAACCATACATAATATCTTAAATAGGTACTAACTTATGTAAGAAGATGTTACTTGGACAAAATGTATTTCTTTTTAGGGTTCGGTGCCCAAATGTAAAACGGGTCCCTATTACTGAGAATTCGCTGTCTGTCTGTATGTCCGTCCGTCCATCCATCAGTCCATCCATCCGTCCGTCTGTTACCAAGCTGTATAATGTGGACCGTGATAGGTAGACATTTTTTCACAGATGATTTATGTCTGTTGCCGCTACAATAACTCATGGGGGATTGTATAGACAACAAACGTGATGTTTTTGCCGTTTTGTATGAAAAACCTTCGTGCGTGTGTCCGACTGGCACTTGGCAGGTTTTTTATTTGATATGTGGTTCATTTGTTGGAGATATTAGTAAATAGGTTCTTGCGACCTATATATTTGATATAACTGCAGGAACGTGTGACGTCAGACTTTTGTATGAAGCGTTTTCTCTAGACTTGCGAAATTCTGTAGTATAACAAATCGTTGTACCTTTGAAAAATCGATTTCGAATATTATACTGCTTTTTTGAGAAGTTATAAAACAAATCAGTCCAGTAGCCTTAGCCATAGAGACGTTAACAAAAACTTAGGCCTTTTCATCCATTATTGGACGATTTATATAGTATTCTCCAAGCGTGGTCTAGTGGTTGAGAGCTTGGCTCTCGACTCGGAGGTCGTGGGTTCGATTCCCGCATTGGTACAAGAAAAAAAATTTTGTTTCCAAGTTTAGTTAGGACAATGCAGGCTGATCACCTGATTGTCTGACAAGAAAGATGATCCATGCGTCGGATGGGCATTTAAGTCGGACCAGCGCCTGATCTCTCGCCAGTCGTGTCGGTTATCCGTCCCACTGGGTTACGAGATCAAAGGAAGAGAGAGTGCCCAAGTGTGTACTGCGCACACACTTGGGCACTATAAAATTACTCCTGCGTAACTGGCGTGTTTTCAATGACACCGGCCACCGTCACCGAAACCTGTGTGGGGAGTTATATTTTATATTCTCCGAGCGAAGTAACCACTCTTGAAATACGCCTGCCAGTAGTGCCTGGGACAGTTGGTTTTTTAGGTTCGTTATTGACAAATGTTGGGTTCTATACTAATTCTATTCGCAATACAGGGTTGACTTTTAAGTACCCTATGGTCGAAATTCATGTTAGAATTTTTAATTTTTTAATAATTATTCATATAACTTTAAAGTTTGAGTTTAAGGGTTTTTTTTACCTCGCAGGGTCAACTCATACTAAAACGAGGCGCGACGCGACGCGGCTCTGCATTTTAAGATGACGATTTCCGAAAGCTCAAAATTGAATTGGACCGAGCTGCGTAGCGCGGCGCCGCTATTGCAATGAAACGTTCACCTTCTTGTATAGTGAATAAACTACTATGTTAAGCCACTATGTCTACTCTCTCGCGCACATCGCGTCCATTTGCTAAGACGGTTTGTTCGTTTACATTTTATAAATATGTTCACAAGTTTACAATGTCATTTACTTCACCCCGTGAGGCAGGGATTGCTCTATTAGGCTGACGCGTAATTATTGTGGCCGTCTGGGGGCAAGTGCATCATACAAACGGCCGTCCTTAATGAACGACTAACGAGCGCCGGGCGAGACACTTGTATGTGTGACGTCATAGCCTAGTAGAGATATTATAAAAAAATCTTTAATACTATAATTTATATAAAAACTATAACCCGACTACGTAAATTATGTCGTCTTTATTACCCTGGGCTACTATTACGAATCTATTGACGCCTCATTTATTAAAATCGGATCAGTAGCTTAGGGGCTACGGTGGAACAACCATACATACATAGACTGCCAAAATTATTACCATTCCATTTTGGCTACGTCGTAGTCAGGTAAAAAGAATCACAAAAATATACGTCTGACCGGGATCCGAACCTGAGACACCACGTTGCCAAATGCCAGCAACGCAAAAAGTCCAACGCTAATCGGTTTTGCCATTTAGAAATTGAAATCACTCAATATACATAAAGGGATAAGACCTAGTTAGACTATTTATAGATTGAGATATTAGCAAGTTTGTTCCTGCGACTAATAATTTTATACAACCTAACGAAAGCGTGACGTTACAGTTTACAGCGATTTTTGTATGGAGCGTTTTCACGAGACGTGTGAAATTCTGTAAACAAATTGTTGTACCTTTGAAAATGTTGATTTTCAATATCGGTACTGTTTCTTCTGAGAACTTACTCATATTTTAGATTACTAATCATTTTTGCATTAAAAAAAATTCAGTCGTATTCGCTATCCTTTCGCCTATTCCCAACTAAACCTTGAGGTATTGGATCAATCAGAAAAGTGACAGCCTAATACATATTCACACTCAGATTAATCACTAGGTATTATTATTTATTTATTTAATCTGAGTATTCACGTATAACTTTAAGTAGGTATATGATATTTGGTAGTTAAAAAGTACGATCAATTTACCCACAATTAAATTTTCTGACGAAAAGACATGAACATTAAAACGGAAAACTTGGTCACAAATCGCCTTTAAACGTCTTGGAAAGTATTAATTCATATTCTATAGTATATATTATCCATAGCCTTAACCTTACCCTAAACTTCACCACAGTCATCGTGTTTCTATAGAATTTTTAACTGACTAATGCCTGGTTTCTAAGGTTTTCGTCGGTAGCTTATCATTCAATAGCACTTTCGATTGGATGACGCAAACCATAGACTATATTATATTAAAGACGAGGCATGTTGAAGCAAAAACTGTCCCCATTTAAATGGCTCCACTATTGGAGTTTTTTTGTGCCATTTTGACATTTGAGATATGGTGAAATCAAGATGGCTGACATTTGAGGTATGGTGAAAACCAAGATGGCGTAACTTTTCGTCGTGCGTAAAGCGCTAGCAATCGGTCGCGCTCCGCAAATCGGCACATGTTTTAAATATTAAATAATATTTAATACTTCACGAGTCGCGGCGCGTTGCCGCTACGTCACCATAGCGCTCATTGCGAATGAGTTGCTGGAGTTCATCTAGCACATCTTCAACACCATGAACGAGTACTACAGCATCGTGCAGCTCTGTAAGTCCACCTATACCAACGAGGAGATTTGTAAGGGCAAGCTGCTGCTGTGTGAAGCGCTCGGCAAGACTGCGCAGATGTTACCATCACGAAGAGGAGATGGGGGCGAACGTAGCTTACAGGGCATCATCACCCTGTTGAAGCAGACGGATCCTGAGGATGTACCGGCCTTTCTTGCTTAGAATCTCCACAAGCTACTGGTGGTTACCATGGACCACGTCGACGTCTCCAGCCTGCTGAGCAAGTTTAACATCATGAAAGTAGAGCTGGACGGGATGCAAGGTAGATTGGATGCATCGGAACGTGCCATCCGTGATTTACAAAGTGAATTATTGCAAATAAAAAGTAATCATTCTCTATGTAGGTCACCCGATCATCTGTTTGCCTACGTAAGCACGTCGTTGGTCATGTCAGCGGAATTGGACGGGTCAACAACCGCCGAAGCCTCGTCGCTTGCGAACGAGCCGAAGCTGAAGAATCCATCGACTCAACAGAAAAAGTATGCCTTACCTAAAAGTAGTGTAGCTGCTTACCCCGCACCCCCGCGGAAATCAAAGGGGGAGATAGAGAGCTGCAAGGCTAAGGAGAGCCCTATGGCCAAGGAGAGCCGCATGGCTGAATCTCCTCGACCTGTCGAGGACAAGAGCAGAAGTGCGATGAGGATGGAGCTTCATTCTGGTGGAGTGAAGAAAGAAGAGGAAGCCCGCCTTCCGCAACCATGGCGGCACTACGTACCCGAGCTGCGCTTACGGTGAGAGGTACCCAACACTGTACATGTCCCGCCTGAACTGGTCCATGGAGGTCGAGGACGTCGTGAGTTAATTCCGTGAGAAGACCACCTACACTTTACTACAAGGTGAACTGTGGTAAGAGTGCCGACACCACTTTTGTCTACCCTCGAGGTGGAGGCTTTCTGGCCGTCGGGTCTGGTTTACCGAAGGTTCCGGGGGAGACTCACCAACGAAGCGCGCATCACGTCGCCGAAAGAGACAATACCTACGTGATAAACGTGTGAAAAATGTGTGAGTAATGTGAGAGAATGTGTAATAATATATTATAGTATAGAATTGTTAATTGTATATTTTGTCTGTTGTCTGATTGCCATTACAAAAGTTTTAACTTAGCATGGGATTAGATTTTGAAGTTTTTTTTTTTTCTTGTATGAAGATTTGTTCTGTCAAATGTACGTCATAGTCATAGCCCTTCCATAGTTTTGAAATATTTGACGCAAACGAATTAACCAAACATTCACCAAGCGCTATTGAATAGATAAACTACCGACAAATAACCTCAGAACCCGGGCATGACTGTATCTTGTTATGTTACTCTCTGGATCTAACCCTAAACATGCCAACGTGCGTGTGTTCCGAAGAATTAAGTTGCACCACAATCCGGACACAAGAATAGTATAATGTCGCGGTGGTCCAATAATACCGTGTCTAAATAATGATCGTCAGATTAGCGGTTGTTTTTAGCGCCTATTTCGGTCGTCACCTGATTTGCTTCGGCGCTGGCGACAAGCCAGGAGTCCGGAGAGTTCACAATGATGTTAAACGTGAAAGATACACAAAAATGTCCTTAGAAAATACAAGGCTTGTTAACGCAAAAACTCTCTTAATCGTGGTGTTAGAGTACAGGAACTCCTGTCTCTACAGATGTAGCGAAGTAGCAAGGAAATTTAGCTAACTTTTAGGAGCAGTATCTAATAATAATAGCTCCCCACACCGATTTCGGTGACGGTGGCCGGTTTCTCTGATACCAGTCCAGCTACGCGGGAGCTATTTTATAGTGCCCAAGTGTGTACGCAGTAATCAAGAGCATTCGCTCTTCCTTTACTCTCGTAATCCAGTGGGCCGGACGACCGACACGACTGGCGAGAGATCAGGCGCAGATCCGACTTTTTACCCAACTTAGGCGAAGCCAGAAGGAAGGGTAAAGATTTTGTTTCGTGCACATCCGACGCATGGATCATCTTTCTTGTGAGACAATCATATGATCAGTCTGCATTGTCCTAACCAAACATAGAAACATTTGTATTGTTTTTCCAACGCCGAGAAATGAATCCACGACCTCCAAGTCGAGAGCCAAACTCTAAACCACTGGACCACGGAGGGTGTTAACTGTAGACTGTGGACGTATCTACCGTGTGTAGTATCTACTAAACAGAACATGAATAGGAAAGACAAAAGATAAGGTTGTCATGAATTGCTTATTCCGTAAATTTAAAGTGACAAAACATCCTCACACTTTTTTGGGTTAGAGCTTAATAAGTATGAGGGAGTAAAAATTTAATTCTCTGATGAAATGCAATAATTTTATTTTCAGCGAAAGTTCTAAAGTCACAAAGCAAAGTTCAGACATTCTATCTTGCGACCGCTGGAGGTAAACTTTGAAACAAAAATTAAAATTAATATTATTAATTACTTTGAATTATAATTTGCTCAGAACCAATTTAATATTTTTGTAATCATAATGCTACCAATTTCATTGTCACTTTATTTATTTGTCAATTGTCAATTACTGTACAATTGAAGGCCGTATACTAAAATGCTAATCAAAATTAAGAGCCCTCCTATTCACAGGCTGTCTCTGTCTCTGCTAATCGAAATGACAAGGACAGCATGTGACTTGAGCGTCACTTAATTTATCTATCGTTCCAGTATTCGGCTGTTAACACATAAAATGACACATTAGCTTTTTCTAACGTTTTCCGTATTTAATTCTGATCAATAATATAATATTGTGTTCTATTATTTACAACACATCTATGACAAGTCAAACACCTAATAGGTAATTAGTGTTGAAGTAGCCAAACAACTGATGTCTCTGCGTTTATAGTTTTAGCGAAAAATTGCACACATACCTGTGATGTCACCATTTTCACGAACGAAGCTATAAGTTTCCACTAGCAGTGCACTTTTTTAAGATCTGTAACTACAAATTGTACACATATAATATACTAATTTAATGATGAGTTGAGACTAAGGTAAGATTGAGATGAGACTGAGATGAGCCGAGAGATTGAGATCCGACAAAGATAATATTGAGATGATACTAAAGTGAGATTGAGATGACATAGAGGTCAGACTGAGACGAGATTAAGATGAGAAAAGATGAGATTGAGATAATATTGAGATGACATTGAAATATTGACATGACATTGGGATGACATGACATGACAGAAATAAATCAAAAACTCACAATTTTTTACTGCGGTCATGCAGATAGTTAAATAAAGGAAGATTGGACAGTCGCAGTTGCCGTACATTTACTTGCCTTCTTCTCATAACACGCGTTCATGAGTGAGAGAACAAAGTGTTCTAGAGCTGCGGCGCGTCCAAGGGAGCGCGCACGATAATTCACTAACACTTGAGATTTTCGGCCCGCCTGAAAGTTCGGCCATTTGTGGCCGAAACCGAAACTAAAGCCGAAACTAGAATTTTTCGAACCATTGGTGTGTCTCTTTATATAATTTGTCTGGTATTTCAAGCCCTTGTTTTGTATTATCTATGGCTGAGGAAATTTAATGTTGAACAGTTTGACATAGGCACTTATAAAATTGATAATTTTATTACTATTCCCCGGTATGTGTAATACGAATTCAATATGCCATCCATGTTACATTCATGTGGACTGATTTGATTATTGTCAATATTCTGTCCTCTGCCTGAGGTCAGGAAGTCGGAAGGCACTTAACAGAAGCTGTAAGCTGTTAAAAGCTCGCCCGAGCTTTTGAAGGGCAGGGTATTGAAAATGAGGCAGGGCAGAATAAGAAGAGGGCAGGGACGGGGAGGGGAGGGTACTGTTATATTAAATTAATGCGCAAAGTTGCGAGTAACGAGATTCCGATACAAGTATCGCCGACAACTCATCAAAGCCGTCTTAAGTGCGAAACGGGTGACCACACGGCGGGGAATCGTAGGATATTACTGTGGGTAATCGTGTTCTGAATTATATTTTATTATTTGATAACTTTTAGCGAATACTCTCAGGAAAATCAGGATCTGTAGTGTACTGAAATATTGGTAGAACTGCATGCAAGAAGTTGACAGATCTAACCCAGATGAAAAATCCCAGCGACGCTGAAACTTATGCGCAAATTCAGTAGTCACGGTTAATGTACGGAAACGACGTGTTTAAAAATATATCTATATAATAAATATTAAATATATTCTTCGATATCTACAATATTATAATTTCTAAGTAGTTTATTCCTAATATATAGTAAATCCATGGTCACCCCGCTAACGTATCACGCGTTCAAAGGTACCGGCGCATACATTCCGGCAAACATGCACCTACCCTCAGCAGACAGCGCATAAACCTTATCTTTGTGTAAATAGCGACTATTTTACTATGCGTTTAGAATACTAATATATCAAGTTAAGTGAGTGCTTGTCAAATCAATGATCACTCGATGTTCTGACGGCTCAGTGACCCTTTGGAACTCTGCAGCCATCGTCAGTTAACTATTTGTTACCTGTGGAGGTGCGTAATACCTATACCTTCGGGGAGCCTAGCAGGAAAATTTGTCAGCGGCGTAAACATAACGGTTATCGAATGACATTTGTATGGGCGCTGTCATGATTTTGACAGATTTTCATACAATTCTCATTCGATAACATTAGATTCACGCCGTTGTCAAATTTTCCGGCTAGGCCCACTGATATATTTAGTAATTGAAGTCTATTATGATTTTTGAAATAATAATATAAGTACCTGGGTAACCGAACTTCGCTCGTAGATCTGATATATTAAAAAAAAAAGCAAAAAATTGAGGTGGAATTGTAAACACTGCACATGTGTTATATGCTCTAATTACATTACTAATATTTCACACTGATCATACACAGAGTAACAACCCTTTAAGGCTGTCAATACTAATTAGTTACTAGAATCGTAAATTATGTAATTTATACAAGATCCACCCCACTTTTTAAAAGCTATCTAATAATTTCCGGGAGATAATGGTCAGAAGTCAGATAGATGAAGTATAAACTCCCCAACATCCCAGGGCCTGCCCAAAATACAGGGATCATTTATTTCAGGACTGCCATACCACTTCATACTTCTTTTCTGTTGCTCATTTAATACAAAAAAAAAAACATACCGGTTGTCTGTAAAGTCGGTTTACTGACGATAGTTGAACGTGACAACGTCAACAACAACAACGACGACGACGACGACAGCAATAACAACAACAATAATAATAATCATAATAAGGTAAAGGCAATGCGAGCTAACGCTGGTACTTGGTAACGATAACGGATAACAGGTAACGCATGAGTCATGTTTTTCGTTCGTGCAGCCGGCTCCATCGATTTATAAGACGTTATCACGTCAAAAAAATCCTTAGTGTTTCAATTTATTCTAATATGTTGACAACCCTAAAATAATAAAAAAAGAAACAGCTGTTTACACGTAATTTGCGACAGTGTAAATACATCATCTCAGACTGTGAGTCAGAGTGAGAATTAGCGTATTCCTGCAAGCGATTACAAGTGTAATTATAAACGGATTTGACACAAATCTTATGTTACACATCTTTTATTTCGTCTTAAATGATTTCGAAGTCTTGGGAGATTTTTTCTTATGTAATGCCAAATTAAAATATTAAGGACATTATATTTATTTTATAGGCAGTGACCACCGAGTAGGTATTAGAATATCTTTGCCCTAATAGGGCCCGGGACCACCGAGCCCCAGAGAGGTACACAGAGGCCACGAAACAAATCTATGGACCACTTTTAGTTTTTCAGGGGTAAAAAACCTAAAAGCGTTGACTGTGACATTTGTTTTTATTCGTGTCAATTGTATGTTAGTCTTCTTGTCCATACCGAACAGGTATTGAGCTCTGGCAAATTACCGTGATTAAATTGAGACATCACACTAAAATGCAATAAAATGTCTGCAAATAAAACTCATAACTGGTATACATGTGTGATAGTGCCGACGATAGCACACGTGCGCGCAGGAAATGAGGGATTAGAGAGGCATGCGCACGCGCAGATATAGACATCTGTGACCTGTGCGGTGACAGCGCGCGTAGTCATTATAAAAAGTGGGCGAAATCCGTTAAATAAAAATTGTTCAATCTATACTCTATAGAAGTAAATAAAATTGAAGTGTATGTTTGCAATTTCAAATTAACAGATTTGCACCAAATACATACCCCCTTACTAATAAAAATATTTACACAACGGATAACTTAAACAACGTAGCTATCTTTTTCTATCAAGTAGCATTTCCAACGTATCAGACAAAGACAGCAATGTTGTTTAAGTTTTCCGTTGTGTAAATCTTTTTATTAGTAAGGGGGCAAATATTATATAAACGGTACCTACGCAAAAAAAATTGTCTGTCTCCCTGTTTGTCTGACTGTCTGTTCACTGGCGGCTAGCTAATGTTATTAGGAGTAACTTAGGTTACTTTAAACTTAGCATTATGTTTTTTTTAATTGGGTTCCACTTACATAATCCAATATTAGCTCCACGCAAACGAAATTACGTGCACATGATTGTTTAAAACATTAAAACAATATTGAGGGTTGTAGATTGTAGATTTTAACCTATCTGTACGCAACTGTCAGTTACTCTCATAAACGTTTGCGATTTGCTCGTTTATTCCCGAAAAATCGTATTAAGATTAACTCGTAAACCGTAATGTTACTAATGTAGAGCATATATAACTCCCCACACCGATTTCGGTGACGGTGGCCGGTTTCATTGAAACCACGCCAATTAATTGTTCTTCCCTTTTGAAGATAGTCAATGTGGATTATCCCACGTGCATCCCAAAAAACAGTCGCCATAACTTTATTGGCTGGCAAACCCACCTTGGCCTTCTTTGGCGCCGATTCACCCTTAGAAACACACTGTTTTGACTGTTGTTTGGTCTCTGGTGTGTTGTGATGGATCCATGTTCCGTCCACGGTTAAAAAACTCCTCCATATTGTGATTAAACAACGCCAAACCTTCCTGTGAAGTTGTTACACGATTGCGTTTGTGGTCGACTGTGAGCAAACGCGGCACCCATCTTGCGGAAAGCTTTCTCATGCCCAAGTGATCATTCAAAATTGAAACCACTGAGCCATGCGAGATGCCTTTGGCTTCCACAATCTCTTGCACTTTTAATCTTCGGTCGGCCAACACCATATCGTGAATTTTTTCGATTGTTTCGGGTGTAGAGACCTCAACTGGGCGTCCAGGACGTTCGGCATCTTCAGTGCTTGTACGGCCACAACGAAATTCAGTAAACCACTTTTTTACCATTGAAATCGATGGTGCAGAGTCCCCATAGTATTTATCAAGCTTAGCCTTGGTCTCGGTAATGGTTTTTTTTCGCAAAAAATAATGCTTAATAAGCACACGAAATTCACTTTTTTCCATTGTTTCCTTAAGTTACTGGATAGTCTGATAAAGATAGCTGTAAAACACAAACTAACTGACGCAGCAAGTTCAAATTTTGATAGGAGTCAACTGACAGATGCCTGTTGACAGGAGTAGTGTTGCTTTTTCAGTAAGTAGGTTAGAAATTCAAAAAGTCCCGGACTTATTGACCCGCCTTAGTATAACAATACACGTATATATTATAGACGAGGCATGTCCAGACAAAAACCGTCCCCACTTAAATGGCCCCACTTTTGGAGTTGTTTGGGGCCATTTTTAGGTATGTTGAACTCAAGATGGCTGACATTTGAGGTATGGTTCAATCAAGATGACGCAACTTATTCTCGTATGAAGATTTGTTCTGTCAAATGTACGTCATAGCCCATCCTTAGTTTTGAAATATTTGGCTATTACATTTCCTAAATAAAACTATACAGTTAAATTCACCATACAAACCAAATAACCAGACAATTGTAATAATCACCAAATAAACATTGTGTTCTACATTGTTTAATAATATAGATTGTAGGTTAATTTCAAATTATAAAAGTAGGTGTGCGCAATAAAGAGAATTACATTCATTCATTCATTCATTCATTCATTCATTCATTCATTCATTCATTCATTCAAACAGTATTTTTAAGGGTCTGTCTTATCCGGAAGTTTTGTCGCTGCTAACTTTATACTGAGCGACAGAGACAAAACTCGCCAATATTATATAGCCAATATATAGCCAATATAATATAATATAGCTATCTGACACTTAATAGTAGTGAAACAGGCCCTTGATGAGCCAAACATAATTTAACCCCATACCCCGCATACATATATGATGACAAATGTGTCTGTGTATTCGAACCCTTATCAGCTGTAGCAGGGGTTGTAAATTTGTCTGTCTGCTATACACTCATAACAACGCTATAATATTTGACTATTCACACCTGTGCCGAGATTATATCAACATACCTTACTACTCGTACAAAGTACAATAGAATCTTTGAACTTGGATTTATAATGTACTAGAATTCAATGTTGCCCACAAGACAATCCCGGTGAGCCGTACATTTTTCTGCGATAAAATGTAACCTTTGACCTTCGCCGTAATCTATTTGTGCTAAATTTCGTCAAAATCGGTCTAGAAGTTTCGGAGCTTAATTAAACTAATAATACATTATTTTGTCTTTATAATATTTGGTAAGTTCGTGGGATTTGTAGGTAGACTCTGAAAATATAAGGATTATAATTGTTTATAATTATAATACCGTTTTACTTCAGCGCCGATGATTGCAACAAACTAAATTAACATGACATTGTTTAACTAAAGAAGAATAACAATTTGAAGTTTAAGCAGTTAGGGTCAATTCACACCAAAACGAAACGATACGCGACATGGCGCTGCATTTTTAAAGATAGCTATTTAAAATAAAACTTTATTAATTAGACAATACAGTTTCATTGAAAGAGTTCGAATGCCAGGTTCCACTGCGCTGCACAGCGCATGTGCAGTGTATGACTGATGTCATATGAAACGTGTAGCTTTTTGTGTAGAAAATAAAGTTCAATTTTCAATTGCTATCTTAAAAATGCAGCGCCGCGTAGCTTCGCGTATCGTCGCGGTGTGAACTGACCCATAGGATGCAATGTTTACTATTCACTACCTAGGTATTAGGTAAGTACCTGTCTAAACACACGCTAGGGTAGCACATTCCTGCGAGTGAGAATGCTCATTCCTACAATATCAAAGGGTCGCTCCCCCGTAATTAAATGTTTTAAATACGCGCCCTTATTAACTGACAGGGGAGAGATTTTCATTTGTTTTAACCCCTACACAATATATTTTTTTATGTCGCTGTGTCTGTCACTTAATCTACGAGTCGCAAGTTAATGAGGAAAATGCTTGGAATTGTTTTTTATTTAGTATAAGTTCATTGAACATGTTACTTTATGTATGCAAATGTCGCCTTGGCTATGACGGAATACGTTCCTTTCCTACTTAGCCTATACCATAATAGCTCATAGACAAAAGACATTAGTAATAAGATTGTTGCCAATATTTCTTCCCGATCCCTTCAAAAAATTTCAACCAATCGCCACATCTAGTAAAATAAACTCCAACGCGACTTCTATCATTCGTATCATGGGTTCATAAAGTGTAAAAGGCATTACGGAACCAATCGCCACCTCTAGTAAAATAAACTCCAACGAGACTTTTATCATTCGTATCTTTCATAAAGCTTAAAAGGCATTACGGAACAAAATAAACACATTTTAAAACCGTCATAACATTTTCGCGCCAACAATAAAATGTACGCCATTACGTCGCATCATACTCACACAAAATGGCGTCGTTATCCGCCCTCGGTTAAGGACCTTGTGTGTAACGTCTGTTAGATAACTTTTGTCAAGTAAACTTTACCCGTCTACATCTAAAGTACAGTCGAAAAGAACTAATGTTTAGAAGTTTTGTTCCTCTTCGTAATTTGTTCGTATCATAATCACGTGGTGTCATCAGTCGCTTATAATCGTAGTCAGTTGCTACATGACCAATTTCAGTGTGCTGTGTGTGAGTTTTTGTCACTACTCGCCGTGAAGAAGTTAACTACAATTTGTATGGCATCGAATTAGTTACCATTGTTTGCCACTAGGGGATTTGTTTCGATGCCAAACAATTTTCTTGTTCTTCTTGTAGTTGTGGTTAACTTCTTCACGGCGAGTAGTGACAAAAAACCGCAAACAGCACACGAAGTATGTCGAGCTGCCTTATTCAGGTTCCCGACCGTACATAGTCCATGTTAATCTGCGTGCTTAAAAAGTAAAGTAATAACAGCCCGGCATTAGTGATAATTGGTGTCAATTTGGAAAAGAGCCAGCAAAAGATTTGGTGGTTACTGGGTAGTAGGTTTAATAGGTACACCGTCTAGTATGACTACTACATCGATATGTTTCAAGAATCGTCGTTTCTAGGGTTCCGTACCTAAAGGGAAAAAGGGATCCTAAGACTCCGCTGTCCGTCTGTCTGTCACCAGGCGGTATCTCGTGAACCTTGATAACTAGACGATTGAAATTTTCACAGATGATATATTTCTGTTGCCCCTATAACAACAAATACTAATAACTACAATTTTTATAAGAAACTATAATCCTATTACGTAAATTATATAGCCTATATTACCCGGGCCGGGCCGCAGCTTAGACGCTACGGTGCATTGGAACAAACATACATGTTTAACATGTACAATCTAACAAACAAACATATATACAATATACATACATATTACATACATACATAGACTGCCAAAATCATTACCCATCCCTTTGGCCTCGTCGTGATCGAGTCAAAACAGAATAAAATAAATATTCAAGTGGAGCTCTCGTTTAGCCGCTTTATACGGAACCCTTAGTGCGCGAGTCCGAATCGCACTTGGCCGGTTTTTATACAATATCGTCTGACATTTCCATAGAAAAAAGAGGATTGCCGAGGCCATATTTAGGCATAAGCATCATTGATTTACTGTACATAGGTACAAGTTGATAGAGTCAGAAGAGATTAACGTATATAAGACACAATTACCTGGGTAATTACCTGGGTATATATATATATAATCGTAATCTCGGAAACGGCTGCAAGTGTTTACATGAAATTTAGTATACAGATAGTTTTGGGGGAGAAAAATCGATCTAGTTAGGTTTTATACCTGGGAATATATGTATACAAGATTGTCTCGTTTAAAGTATAAGATATTGTGTTAACAACACTTTGGTCATTATTAATTACCTAACTAATTGAAGTTGTTGAAATTAGGCCAAAATTTTTAAGTTTCAACTTTATTAGAATTCTTTTGTTTTGAAGATTTTATTACACATGAAAATGTCGTTTTGTAAAGGAGGAACATAAAGTAGATTTCTTTTAAACATAATATATTTATTTAATCAAAGTATATACCATTGCTATCTATGCACTTTTTCCAATCTCATAGGTAGTTCATTGATTTCTTTACTAAAAAAACCATTCGGACAGGAATCAATTAAATCTTTGAAGGCGCTTTCGACTGCCCCATCGAAGTTGAATTTTTTCCCTTGCAACAAGTTATCCAAATTTCGAAAAAAATGGTAATCTGTTGGAGCAAGGTCCGGGGAGTTCGGTAGATGTCTTAAACATTCCAATTGAAGCTCCTCTAATTTGGTAGCCGTCTGTTGTGCAGTGTGTGGTCTAGCGTTGTCCTGAAGCAGCAGTGGCCTAGAGCGAATGACCAACCTCGTTTGTTTAGCAGCTAGCTTTTCCATCATGATTTGCAGTTGCTGCTGCAATAGGGATCGTGCGTGAAATACAGAGGCAGCACTACTGTCGAAGTGAGTGCTCTCTGGTGTTTCATTGGTGAATATAGTGGGATCAAAACAATTATTTAATAACATTAAAAAAAGTTATAACAATGGAAAAAATAATAAAATATGGATTTAAACCAATAATCAATAATATAATACATGGCCAGAACGATGAGAAAGGCAAAAAATTATTCATATCAAATTGTTGAATAACTTAATACCTCATCTTGAAAAGTTTTATTTTACCCAATACATACAAAAAATATACGCCAAAGACTCAACTAACAATACATTTATGAATATCATTAGTACATTACTTTTATATATTAATTATAAAATGACCTAAGAATAATTTTGCAATCGACCAAATGTGCGGTATTGAGAAAATGTTATAGTACTTGTTATCTCTAAGACTGTTGAGATTTTAAAATTATTTTTATTATTATCTTAATTTTATACAAATCGTAAGAAATTATTTTTGGAGTTTACTACTTAAGAATCGATTTTCATAAAAGGCCCCCGGTATGAAAAAAATATTAGGTGTAAAACTACTGAACGAATGACCTCGTCACGTTTTCGTGCGCAACCTATTCTGCGCACCTGTCACTTTTTTTCACATGGCGCGAATTTTTGAACTCAAACCGATCGCTAAAGTTTTTGTTCCTTCTGAGGGACGTGTTTTACTTTTTAGAGTAAACTCCAGTTGTGCGTAGGAGCTGACACACACTTTTTTTGTACTAATTCATTACGAAAAGTTTTATAAATGTTATCTTTGTTAAAAATAGTCAGAGTTATTATAAAACAGAGAAATAATAAACATTAAATTTGAAATTATTTAAGAAAATAAAACCTTTCTTTTTTGTAAACAATTAATTCGTTTTTATTTAATACAATTAGAAATTTTATTCAGTTTTTACAATTATTTGAAAAAGGCTTATTTGTCAACTTCTTTTTCTTTAAGCAATGGCTTCTGTACATTTACCAAAGCACAAATAACAAAAACAATTTCATCAATATGAGGAAATAATGAATTAGGTACTTTTGATAGAATTCTAAAGTCCTTAATCCGTTGATTTACTCGTTCTATATGTATCCTCACAGAAGCAATGTTGTATGTTTCGTCAACTTCTTCAGGGGTGAATTGATCTTTGTGGCCAAAAGGAGGCATGATAAAATAGTATTTTTGTTTTCGACTTGAGGTTTTTACTGGGTTGTTTTATCCCAGTCTTTTGGATTTTCTCTGAAATCAAAGAAAAGAATTAAAAGGTTAAGTCATAACTATAAGATAACTGTCACGAATATTTGAAATTTCATCAATTAAATGATCAATTTTTACATATTATGTCGTATTTAAATGTTATAATTTTACTGAATGGTGCAGTTCATTTTTAAAATTTTTAGTTAATATTGTACTTACACGTAATTTTTCACTGCATTCATCCACTGTTTACGTTTTACCATATTCCATGAGGCTCCTAACACGCTCTCTGGAAATTTATAAAATTTCACTTCCACACTGAATCCACGTTCTCGACGTGATGTATTATTACATCAAAGAATACAACAAATTTTTCTCGAAGCTGGCATTATTTAAAAAAATTAAATATATTTTATTTATAATTATTGGAAAGTAAATCACATGTGTTTACGTTAAATACATGTTCCCAACTGTTTTGGATACTTGACACTAGTTGGCGTAACAGTCTAGAAGCCCGATCCCCATAGACATCTGCAGTAATCGTCTGGCCAGATTAAGGAAGCTGTAGTGAACGACTCCGGCACTAGGCCACCAAACGCTCACAAGTAACTTTTTTTTAGTCAATTTTCGCTTGGGGTTTACCAGGGTTTACCAGGGTTGCGATGAACGTTTTCGATTATCGTATAGGACCCACTATGCATCACAGGTATTGATTCGATTTAAAATCCCTTCATTATTGTGCCGGTTGAGTAATATAACGCAGTTCATGAGTTCATGAGGTAGACTTTTTAAGCTTTTTCACCCTCCCAATTTGCTTCAAGTGGATTAAAACAGTTTTATCACTAACACCGCAGCCTGCAGCTAACTCGGACGTGGTTTGCGATGGATCCGCTTCCAATTCTTCATTATCAACTTTGGTCTCCACGGGGCTTGTTCTGCAGGTCGAAATTTCCAGAACGAAAACGTTGGAATCAAAAACGCTATACACATCATTAATCCTTCGAGCCGTTTCTGCAGCACTGGTGCCACGGTGGAACTCGTACTCGAAAATAATACGATATTTCAAGTTTTCCATTTTTTAAACTGAGTGACGCAAAGAAAAAACCAAAAGAGGAAAAAACAAATGTATTACGGTTTTCGAAACACAAATGCATAAGTAAATCGCGGTATTAATTTGAAATTGGAATTCCTAACCAAAGAAGATATATTTGAAATCAAAGTGGCCAGTACGACAAAACGCCAATTTCATATGTAAGGACCTAATACAAATAATGTAAATGTTGTCAATTTATGACATGTAAAAGACAGATTCTATAAAGTATTATCTTAGAGTTATTCATCTGAGGTAGTGTGTGTAATGTTTTTTTTATTAATTTAATTTATTCTTTAAGCAATATTTATGAAAATATTAGTGAAGATCACACCTCCTCCATGTAAACTCCAACTGTGCCAAATTTCATACTTCTCCGTTTGCATAATTTTCATAAAACAGGAGTATGTTTTTGCTTATGAAATTTCTTTTTCAAACTTGTTACTAAGGCGTGAAAGGTACGGCTGAACTTCTAGAAGGTACTTTTCAAAGTTTAACTTACGTAGTAACTATTTAGTAATCTGTGGTTTAACCTCGTGGCTAACGTATGGCTATTATATTAGGTCTTTACCTATGAAATTGCCGTTTTGTATGAAAAAATTTAAACGAATTTTTTTCATGTATTTTTTATTTGTATTAATCGAAGTAATCACCCATGCAATCAATGCATCTTTGCCAACGCAGTGGCAGTTTATTGATGCCCTTCTTAAAGAAATCAGCTGGAAGGGAGGCAACAAATTCTTCAAAGGCATTTTGTACTGCCTCTCGGGTATTGAATTTTTTTCCCGCCAAGAAGTTATCCAAATTCTGGAAAAAGTTGTAGTCTGTAGGCGCGAGGTCTGGTGAGTAGGGTGGATGACGGACAGCTTCCAACCCCAGTTCTTGCAACTTGGAGACCGTCTGCTGTGCAGTATGAGGTCGCGCGTTGTCATGCAGGAGCAGCGGAGACGAGCGATTGACCAATGCTGGTTGGAGATGTGCCAGCTTCTCCATCATTGTGTTCAGTTCTTCACAGTACACATCTGCAGTAATGCGCACCCCGTTTGTTAAGAAGCTGTGATGAATCACACCGGCGCTAGACCACCAAACAGTGACTATCACTTTTCTAGGGGTAAGTTTTCGTTTAGGGCATTGTTTAGGTGCTGAACCAGCCAACTTGCTGAGCGCTTGCGGTTATCAAACAGAATCCATTTTTCATCGCAGGTAACAATGCGGTTTAAAATTCCTTCATTTGTGAGTCTGTTGAGCAGTGCAAGGCACGTCTCGACGCGTACTTCGCGCTGGCGATCATTCAGTTCGTGGGGCACCCATTTGTCAAGCTTTTTTACCTTGCCAATTTGACGCAAATGGACCAATATTGTTTTGACGCTAACGTCGAAAGCTGCTGCTAATTCAGCCGTAGATTGTGTATCATCAGTTGCCACAATCGCCTTTAATTCGTCATTGTCGACCAAAGTCTTCGGACGACCGCGAGGTTCATTCTTCAGGTCGAAATTTCCAGAACGGAAGCGAGCAAATCAATAACAGGTGGTGCGTTGGTTTGTAGTGTTAGCTCCGTAAACGTCGTTGATGTTGCGTGCCGCTTGTGGCGCGTTGCTGCCACGACGGTACTCATATTCCATAATTACTCGAATTTTTAACGTATCCATGATGACGAAAAAGATTGAAATGCGATGAGAATGTAACACTAATCAATAAACAAATGACTACTTTTGGAAAAAGAATTCCATGTTTTTAAAATAAAATTAATTTGAAATTAGAATTCTTAGCCAAACAAAAATTATTTTGATTTGAAATGGCCAGTACTGCAGAACGGCATTTCATAGGTAAAGACCTATTATTATAATCACATCCAATAAAAAACTTACTTCGCGTCTTCATAATATATTTAAATATAATCAACGTCTAATAAGATTAAAAGCGTCCATAAAATATTAGCAAGATATTATGAACTAGATTAGCTGTGGGGTGCTAGTTGAAACCTATTAATTTGCCCCGACTTGTAAAGTGCTGAGCGAGCGGAATTAAATTTATACATTGTGGAACAATGATTTCGAAGGAAGGGCAGGCCTTTGCAAACACTAAGCGTAAAATACAGCTTAAGGCTGGGACTATACAGGACTAAATGCTCAACTCTATTGTATTAGCGCAGAGTACTATCAATGCTCAGAATTTTCTACGGCATTCTACTACTACGGCTACTTAGTTGTGACATGTAATGTCTCGCGGGCAAGTCTGATAGCCAGATGCAAGAGCTGGCAAGGACTGAGATTAGTCCGCCCACAAAAAAAGAGTCGCGGGCCGTAGATGACATGAGAGAGTCATGAGTGCGTTGGGGCACTTACGTGGGAGGCGTTTTTAATACGACACTCCCTATCTTTACGCCAGTAATATAGTGAATGTTGTAGAAGCGAAGTGCAAGTAGGCAATTTCCGGCCGTCGCTCACATCGCAGCAAAACGCAGCAAATCGCAGCACAGCGGAGCATTTCACGCAGCTTGTGTTACAAATTGTATTGTTTTACGATCCGTTACAGATTAGTATTGTGTGCTCGATTACAATAATACAATTCTAAGTCAAGTTTTAGATTAATGTTTAGATAAGAAATTCCTAATACTGGAGTATGGGTAGTGCGAATACAACTTACAGTAACTGAAAACTATTGTCGCAAAATTATAATTTCATTCTTATTATATTTAAAGTACAAGTTATTGTATACATATTGAATCGAAAATCTAAACGACACTTAGGTTGCCACAATATTGTCTGGAATCCGGTAGGCCGGGGAAAATTCAGAGCATTGAAAATAGAACTCTGCGCTAATAGAATAGAGCTGAAAATCAAACACACAAATTTCGAGCCAAATGTCAATGTCTTAAGACAGCTTGACACTCTTGACTCGACACTTCGATTCTCAACTCTATTGTATTAGCGCAGAGATCTATTTTCAATGCTCTGAATTTTTCCGGGCCTTACAGATTCCGGAGAATATAATCTTAGCTTTACAGGTACTGTGGCTCTAATCTTATTGACTCTAATAATTGCAGTGTTTCATGTGAAAAACTGAAAAAATAATTATAAAATATTATTAAAAAATTTAGTCCGCCTAGTTTGAAAAGAATATGATGTCCAAAAGAAGCATAATATTATCTCCAAAATCGATCGGTTCAGTACCATCCGATGTCATCACAAACCCATTACTGCATACGTGCATGTTGCATGTTGGTAACGACGGCCAGGGTTGCCAAAAATAAAATAAAACAGGGTTGCCTAAACTAGGGTTGTCAAAACTAAAAAAAAAAGTTACCAAAACTAGAAAATACAAGGGCTGTCGAAACTAGAAAAATCTGACGTGATCAAAAAAAAAAAACATTAAGTAAAGAGAAATTTACGTGGTTGACATCCCTAATGGAACGCACGTGCGTATGCTTATTCATGAGAAAAACGGTTCTTTGTCTGTTCTACGGATGTTTTTTATTAATCGCTCTATGATCTGCTCACAACCTTTTATCCTCCATCTCTTTAGTATTCGCATTTGAACACCACAACAGGGAGATAGCGGATTTATGTAAGTGAGTAATGAAAACAAATGTCAGAATAACTAAGAGCCGTTGCGGATCACCTGGCAGATTTGAAACGTCGAAATTACATAGACGCATAACATAACATAACATTTTGGCGTAGTCGGTATAATGGACTACTTTGCTTGTCGCAAGTTCGCAACTTTTGACAGTGATTTATTGTACGCTCATATATATTTTAGAATGCCAACACACGCAAAACTTAACTCCTTACGTAGATAAAGTCAATCTTGCAAGCTATAAAGTGTATAAAACTTACCTAATGTGAAATATACCTTAACAAACTACTTATAAGGCGAAAAATAAATTAATAAAAAAATAAATTGTCTACTTATACAATAATTATACACTAAAACTTTACAAGGAAGTTAGAATCCAATAGGTACTTAGTTCAAAAAAGTACCAAGTACCGACCTAATACTGGCTTAAAATTAACCCGGACAAGTAACAAAGAAAAGCATATTTTAATCTCACCCTGCACAGCTGTTGTGAAATATTATTTTGCTATTATGTGAAACTGCAAAAAAATAAAAAATAAAGAATTCCTATATAGGAAATAGTTTTCTTTATTTTTACGGGTATACCCGAAAATTTCATCGTAGATTCAGAACTATGTAAAAAAGAAAGTTATGTGAAGCTAACAAAAAATTGCCAAATCGTCTTGGGACAATATGCAAAGGTTTTGAAGTAAGTTTCATAAGGTTATTACTGAAAGTAGCAAATAAAACATGAATATAACGTAATGCTGAACGTGACGCGAGGTATCCAATAGTAATATTTCAATAACAAAATCAAGGGGGAAACACAAACGTGCAGGGAATGGAAGGGGGTGGCCAGAAGGACGAGACTCACTGGGATAGTCCTGTTTTTCAAAATACACGTGTAGGAAGTACTAGCAATGAAAATATTATACGGACTTTATTAAACAAACTTTTAAAAAATTCACGAACCAGAAAATAATTAATATAAAACTCATACGACTGTGTAAACTTGTGTTTTTTCATTTAAATTTTAATAACACACAATTCTTTAGTATGTGTTTCATCAAGAGGCCCGCAACTTTGACTATGCTGAAAGCTCTTTCATCTACAAACCCAATGATAACACAAACATCGTCAAAATCTTTGATAAATCATCTTCTTCTAGTAAAACTCGAGGACGGCTGGACCGATTTGGCTACTTTTGATCTTGAAATACATAGTTATGGAAGTACATAGAAGGTTCTAACGGTGAGAAATATTGGAAAATTTGCGAATCTTCTACACATACATATAAATAAAATGGAGGTGTCTGTTTGTAATTTTAAATTAACAGCTTTTCACTTAATGCATTTGTAAGTATGTACGGTACTTACAATAGAAAATCAGTTTTTAAATTGTTTGTCTGTCCGTTTGTTTGTTTGTTTGTCTGTCCATTAGCCGGAACAAACGGACAGACAGACAGTGTCTGTCAGTTTGTTCCGGCTAATCTCTGAAACAGATGGACCGATTTTCACGGGACTTTCATAGGCAGATAGCTGAGGATATAAGGTATAACATAGGCTACTTTATCTTAGGGTTCCGTTTATAAAAAAAAGTAGGGTTTCGTTTACGTTAATTCTATGCAAACGAAGTTGCGCGCACCAGCTAGTGAAATAATAAAAACGACAATTAAATTTTCCTACACTAACTGTGAAACTATTGATGTTCGTTCCGTCGGTCACTCTACGCTTTACGTAGTACATACCATGATTTACGCACATAGCAAATAAGTCAGGAAAGTTGTCCACCATTTTCCAGGAATCATGGTTGCCCGTGTGAAGACGTGCCGTGAATACGGTTAGCGAGTCTAGACATTTTATCTACTCTGTACATTAAAGCTATTGAAAACAGGAACAAAAACTGAGAAACCCCCCTACTTTATCCTCTGCCTTATCCAAGTAATTAATATTGCAAATAAACGAACGGATTTTGTCGCGTTTTTTAACTTTTTCCCAGGTTTTGGACGCGTATACAAAATAAGTTACATCCATTGAAGTGGGTACTAGGTACTTTAATTTTTTAATATCTAACGTCTAAACAACAAATAATTATAACATACCCAAGTGAAATAATTATAATAATGTGAATGTGTTAATATCGTCCTCACAATTATTCAAACAAACTATTATGAGATTTTAATTTTCATTGAGTTTTACCCGACTACGGCAAAGCCTAAAATGTGGGTAATGATTTTGGCAGTCGAAGTATTTTATTATCTACACTAATATTATAAAGTGGTAAAGTTTGTTTGTTTGCATTGAATAGACTCCATTCAATACTACTGGACCTAGTAGTCTTAGGGGCAGAACATAGGCTTTTTATCGCGGCAAAATGTGTGGTTCCCGCAGGGTCCCTTTTGCCCGTACGAAGTTGCGGGCGACATCTAGTAATCAAATAAAGCAAGATGCTATAGGTATTGGGTAATAACTATATTTTTTATAAAAACTATAACCTGACTACGTAAATCATAATGTAGCCTATGTTATCCGGGCTATAATCACAGATTAATAAATAGTTACTACGTAAATATTAATACGAATCTATTGACACCTCGTACTAGAAGTTTAGGCGCTACGGTGGAACAAACATTCATACATAAGACTGCCAAAATTCCCTTTGGCTTCGCCGTAGTCGGGTAAAAAGGACCAGTGCCCAAGTGCCGTACAAAAACGTTGCTGCTAACCCAAGAAAAAAAAATCCTTTTGCGCCCTTTTAACCAGAAAATTCATGTCAATTAATCATCGTACTTAGTGCTGTGAAGGTTATGAATAATAATAAGCCCTTTATCGTAATGCACCAGGTATGTGAAGGGCGTAAAATTCGAATGAAAAGTCGACTCCACCGGAGGCACGCGTAAATTTATCAAATCCCCCACACACCCTGTTCAGGGGTCGCGAACCGTTGGTGCAATAATAATTATATTGACAAATAGTAAAGGACCCTTAGGCACAGATTAATAGTTACTACGTTACATATACATCACTCCCATAGAAGAGCGAAAATACCTACAAACTCTACAAATGCTACAAAATCTTATTATTATTATTAAGATTTCGCAGCGAGAAAAAATATACCATAAGTACGTGCACAAAGAGTCGAGATTGTGATGCCGGCCGTGCGACTCATGTTACACGCGAGTCGTGACTGCTCACGAATGCGCCAGGGTTGTACCTATGAGGATTATTATAATTTATTTGTCAATCAAATATGTTATGAAATAATTTATACATTTTTTTTGCCTTCATTGAATTCTCGATCATTACATTTTATAGCTGAAAATAATCGCGTAAATAATTTGAATACGTATATAATAATAAGGAAAATATTTAAGCAGATTATATTGCAATTTTAAAATTTGCCATGTGACAGCCGTTTGTCGTTTGTCTCGTAAGCGTGACGCCGAGCGGTAGGCAATTAACGCGTGTCCTTGAGCGACTGACGAACGCCTGCCTTAAGTACATGTGAATAGACAAAAGTACCTATCATGTTAAAGTAAAAATGCTATCATAATAATAATGTAGAGAGTCTTTCCACCCTTGTGGATGCAAGGGAGGAAAGAAAAGTTTAAGTAGCAAAATAATAATACATATACCTAATTAAATTATGACATTTTCGCGCAACATCTCGTGATCATAAACACGAAATACGAAAAGATTAACTATCTTTAACGTAATTAAATATATTTAGCTAATAATATACTTAATTAATTATTATTATATAATAACACTGCTGCAATATGAAAAGTATTATAATAATAAAAATGTAAATACCGTACTATAAACCAATACGCCGACACCCAAGATGCAAATTATTATCATTGGTGTGATGACGCGATACTTCGCGAAAAGACCGTGGTGCTACAGATTAAAGAAAGACAGCAGCTACATAGTTCGATGATTTAATTGCACTACTACAAGCAAACGGTGTGTCCACGATTGTGTGGTAAAATTGTGGGCCGGTTAAAGGAGACGTCAATTTTCACTTTTCCGTATTTTGAACCAGACTTGTGTTATATTTATTCTAAATTTAGTTTGATTTAATAGGTAAACTATAAGTGAACTGTTGACGGAATCAATGTAGAATATACTACGAAAAATGCGAGTAACGAAATGTATTCGTGTGTAACGTTTCGTTACTCGGTACTAGATGGATAACGGATGCGCCTTTACACAGTACCGAATACATCCGGTTTGCTACAGCTCTATAAATTAGTATGACCTAGGTCCTAGGTAGTCTGTGACGGAGCTGACTACGGCTAGATCTAATCCCCGGTACTGTTATAACTTACAACCGCAACCTATCAAAAGGCTCGCTACTTCGATCAACGATATTAGGTACTACTAAGTAGGTAATACGTCGTGGACCATAGTATTAATATAATTAAAATTTGTGTTCTATGACTAATATAATGAGTATAGGATATAGGTACAATGTATATATTTAAAATTTTCTATGGAAAACTACATTTTAAAATAATTTTAACCCTCGACGAAAAAAGAGGGGTGTTATAAGTTTGACTTGCCTGTCTGTTTGTGTGCCTTTATGTGTCTCTCCGTGGCGTCGTAGCTCCTAAAGTCCAAACGGGTGAACCGTTTTTGATCTAGTTTTATTTTGTTTGAAAGCTGATATTATGATCAAGAGTGTTTTTGTAGATTCATCGTCGTCAGTTCGCTCACTGCTTGACAATTTGGGTGTTTAATTTAATATTGTTTGACATTCGTTGCAATTGATAAGAAACTGAAGTTTAAAAAGATTTTTTTTAATGGCCTCCGGTAACCTCACTCACTCGGCGAAACAAAACGCACAACGCAAGCGTTATTTCAGGCCAGTTTTCTGTGAGTTCGTGGTATTTATCCGGTCGAGCCGGCCCATTCGTGCCGAAGCGTGGCTCTCCCACGCTGGGATCAAATTATTGTACCGATACGGTTGTTTTCCGAGTGACAATAATTATTATTTGTGATTTAACGATTTAAAAAAATCGTGCCATACAACGATAACGCGTGAAAATGAAAAAAAAAGGTTTGGAAACTCTGGCAGCGTTAGATGTTATAAGATGAGTCCATGTGTTCAATAAAAGGTGGTAATCAAATATATGACATTATCAACATCAGCCAAAGTTTTAGCAAGCAACAGGTTAATAATACGCAACACCAGAGCAGTTACAAGTGCGTTGCCGATCTTGCTAAGGCTTCAGGTGCTATCGCTCTCGACTCCGGATGCGTTATTTCACGCCGGTGTCCTATTGGGCCGTGGCATCTCTCCGGTCCAAATGTGATGTATGAATTTGCCGTAGGTAAAGCAAAAAGATCAATTTCATGTCTGGCTGTATTAGAAAGTATACACTATATTATATTAGTATACATCCCACTTGAATACTGAAAGTGCAGAAAGTCCTGAAACCCTCGATTTTGTCCATATAATCTGTCAGTATGTCTATTCTTGTGTAGACAAAATTGAAACCGGCCACTGCCACCGAAATCGGTGTGGGAGACATTAGTGCCTTAGCTTTCAACGTGTATGCAAGAAATCATTTCGAACGTTATACAGGTGTCCCAAAAGTCGACGTCAAGCCGAAATCGCCAATAGGTACAAGATACACCGCACACAGCTGTTATTATACGAATATTAAGTGAAAGTCAAATGTTTGTATGTAGGTAGGTATTCGTAGCTATCAACAACGTCATCGTCGTTCGTGTTAACGGATTGCTTTCTGCGCGTCAAAGTCGCGAGCAACACCTAGTATCTACCTAACTAATACAAAGATCTTCTATAACATAATTATTATTAGCTCATAATGTACAAGGCGAGGACGGGGTGAGGTTGGCAGGGTTGGGAAAATGGCTTTTACCACAGCTCCTCAGCCGGCGCACAATAGCTGGAGCATGCACTAATGCATTACCGCACTTCAATTACGACTTCAAAATGGCGGTAAGTCACGTCTTGACTCTTGGCACCCACGGCTCAGGGTGCCTAGCAGGAACAATGGACAGCTGCGTATGACACGTATGCTATATGACAGCGCCTATACTAATCGACATTCGATAACGTTACGTTTACGCAGCAGTCAATTGTTCCTGCTTGGCCCCCAGATTTTAGTCATTACGCATTACCTACCCGTAATGCAGGAGAGCTCTTCTAGCCTAGTAGGAGAACGCTTGAGCACTCTAGAGGTTGCAGGTTCGATCCCGTATATGTGAAGTCTACATTTTTTTTTTTTTTTTTCGAATGGGTCTATGCTGTAGGCATTTAAGCCGTTTTAGCTTCATCGGTCTAAGTTGCTGCCATTTAGCAGTCGTTTAGGTGGGAATGCAAAGAGGGAGTATGACCCCCTCTGACATCACCCCCCTGCGGGTGATGTACGTACTGATTTTGGTGAATATTTTGAATGACTACGGGTAAGCTATTTTTAGGACTGGAGAGACCGTAGTCCCTCCCTGTGAGGGGTCCGACCCCTTCCTCACTCTCTGACGAGTGTGGTTGCTCGCGCGCGGTAGCACAAACTAACGGCGTACGAGTTTTGTAATGATAGAGTAGCTCATTTTTATAATAATTTGGTCTGGGAGGGCCGTCCCTCCCCCCTCCCGCGTGCGGTCGGGCGGACTCGCGCGCGAGTGTCCTGATATCGAATAATGATGCCGCAGTATTGATAGAGCTCTCTATAACAATATCGCGGTCGCGGTCTTGATTAGGTGTGGCTAAGCTAGTAGGAGTCGAACTCGGACCCGGGTTCGAGTCCGGTGGTCCCGTGTTTGTGTCGGTCCGTATGTCAATACGTGTGTTCGTGTCTGGTGTAAGACTTCGGGGTAGGCGCCGGCGTCGACCCCGGTGCTTTACTAACCACGCGGGTGCGTGTATTTTGTGTTTACGTAATTGTATTACGTGTTTTGTGATGGAGTCTACTGGGTCGGCTAAGATATGCTTAGGCCGCTTTTGGGGATAACGGAACGTCTGGAAGTCGTGTTCGTAGTCCAGTGCCCTACGTATGAGGGGGTTTTTATGTTTTTTGCCTTTCTCAAAGAATCTCTCGGCGAGTTCTTTGATATAGGCTTTTATAGTGATAAGGTCGAAGTCTCTATGCAAGTCGATGTTACGTACGTAACGTGGCGCGCCTGTTGCTAAGCGCAAAAAGCGGTTTTGAACGCTTTGTAGGCGTTTCATTTGATTATCACTTATGTGTGCGAAAGAGACACACGCATAAGTGAGTATCGTTCTAATACAAGTTTTATATAGAGTGAGTTTATGTCTTAGGGACATTTTACTCCGCGCGTTTAATAACGGATATAATTTGTAAAGTACAAATTTAGCTTTACTTATTGCTGAATTTACGTGGTATGTGAATGTCATCGACTTGTTTAGTACTACGCCTAAATATTTTACTTTACTAACCTCCGGGATTCGGTTTCCGTGCAGGCTGATGGGACCAAGTTTTTGACTTTTATTCCTATTTCTATTGTGTTTATTAAATTGGATTACTTGGCTTTTAGAGGGATTTATTTCTATTCTCCATTTTGTGAACCAGTCGCCGAGAGCGGTGACTGCTTTCTGGAGATTATTTGTTATGGTTTTAGAGCTACGATGAGCATAGTACAGGGCTGTGTCATCTGCGAATAATGCCAATTGCACCTTAGGGTGTTTGGGAATATCGCAAGTGTACAGGTTGTAGAGGGAGGGCGAGAGTACCGAGCCTTGAGGGACTCCGGCCTCAATGCCTCTGAGGGAGGACAGTGCGCCTTCGACTCGGAAGTGAAATTTACGGTCTTTGAGGTAGTTGCTGATAGTCAGAACTAGACAGTCCGGTACACCGAGCTGGTACAATTTGTACAGCAGACCTTGGTGCCAGATTTTATCGAATGCTTTTGCGACATCGAAGAAAACGGCGCCTGTCCTTTTCCTGTCGTTCTTGCTTTCGAGTATGTACTCCGTTATGCGGTGTACTTGAGCGGGGCAGCTGTGCTGTTCGCGGAAGGCAAACTGCTCGTCTGGTAGGAGCTTTTTCTCTGTTATGACGTCCTTTAGACGTCTCAGTAGAATACGCTCGTATACCTTACCTAGGGAGCTAATGAGACTAATTGGTCGGTAGCTAGTAGGCTGCACCCGGGGTTTGCCCGGTTTGTGTATACCTATTATAATGGCTACTTTCCAAATGTCTGGGAATGAACATCCTACTAAGAGGGCGTTAAAGATGTTCACGAGAAGTTGAATTAATGCGGTCGGTAACATTTTAAGTGTTTTATTTGAAATACCATCTAGGCCAGGTGCCTTTTTGGCATTCAAACACTTTATGATATCTTTCACCTCCTCCGATTCCACCGGCCTCATGCTCTCTTCAGGTGGTCTCGAGAGTCGGCTTTCGATCTCGCTGTTTACTACCCTAAGGTGCAGGGGGTCTATAGGGAGGGAGCTCGGCCGACACTGTTGTTCGATTGTGTCGGCTAAACATTCGGCCTTGTCTCCATCCTCCAGTGCAGGAGGGCGATTTGGTCTAACTAAAGGAGGCATGTCGCTCTCCGTGTCTTTTTTGAGGGCTTTCGCGAGAGGCCAGTAGGCCGTGTGTGACGGCTTTAATTCACTTAGAAATCGATCCCACTCTTCGGCTTTGAATTCTTTTATTTTGAACTTAACCTCTCTCTCGAGGTGACGGAGGGACTTACGGCACTCTTCCGACGGGTAGCGATCATAGGTGCGTTTAGCCGCGTTACGGAGTCTGATGGACTCCTTTATGTCCTCCGGGAGGGGCCTACGTCTCTCGTGAGTCATAGGCATCTCCCTGGATGACTGTTCTATGGTCGCTACCAGGTGGTCTGTTAGGTTGGAAGCAGCCTCTATTGCTACTTCACTACTCAATATATTATCTGGGATTTTATCGAGATGAATCGATTGAAGGTTTTGGATATTATCGGCCAACAGTTTGTAGTCGATAATCTTTTTCTTACTATAGTTAATTCGGTTAGAATTACCGAGAGTAATTTTAACCGGGCGGTGGTCTGAGTTAAGCTCGTGAATAGTCTCGATAGAAAAGTCGAGAGAAATATTTTTAATAAGCGCTATGTCTAAAACACTGGGGTTATGTATAAGGCCACTGCTACGTTGGCTGGTGTCGTAGCGAGTGGGGTCCTGAGGGTGCATAATGCCAAATTCGAGAGTGTCGGAGAGTGAGTTTAATAGAGTGCCGTTTGAATTATTTGAAACGTTACCCCAATCGGTGTGTTTGCAGTTTAGGTCGCCGGCGATTAAGACGGCGTTGCCTAAATTAAATAGCGTTTTTAAATCGCTAGGAATTAAAGGTTTATTACCAGCTTGGTAGGCGCTGATGATGATGATTGGCTCGTGGCCTGTCATACTGACATGACAAATTGAAATTTCTAATGTCTCTAGGGGTGGCGGTTCTAGAGGGACGCAGTGGAGGGAATTCTTATAATATATAAGAGTGCCTCCTAACCGGGATCGAGTTCTATCATTTCTAATTAATTTGTAATTTGTTATTTTCGGGCTCCTCATACTAGGTTTAAGGAACGTCTCCTGCACTAGAAGTACGTCTACGTTATGGCTCTTGACGAAATCACGGATTTCGTCTTTCGTCAATGTTATTATATATGCCGTTCTGAAGTCTACAAATATTCGAAAGCTGATGAAGAAATTCACACCGCAGTAGGCCAGTGTGGCCACTCCAGTCTAAACCTCAAATGGGGAAATGCATCATAGTATTTTATTGGCTTTTCGAAATGTACTATTATCTACGATCAACCGTTGACTAAATACAGTCATTACAAAAGTGAGATCGTTGTAGAGGATTAAAAACACTCTGTACAATCATAACCATTACCCTTCCATTTGGCTTCGCCGTAGTCGGGTAAAAATTATGCACGAGTGACGTCACAGCATTTAGAAAATGTATGAAGATAAAATTAATACAAAATTGATTTAATTAACTTAAATACTGCGTTTATGAATATTAAATCATTTTTTTAACAAAAATGTTCTAGGAGTTTTGCCGGGGAATTCAATGGGTGACGTTGTGGATTTTGCATTTCTTTCATAAAGTTGTGTTATTTCGGTTGTTATTGTGTAATATTGCTAGAATATTAAGCATTAAATATTCGTTAACGTGCACAAGTGTGGGCAAGTGGTACAACTTCTAAAAACGTGCTATTTTGAGTTTCCCTCCAAAACTCCCTAGGAACTTTCAGTAAAGCTTCTACCACTTTACTGAATCGACTGACATGACTCATGGACTGCACTATTTGTTTGGACTTAGATTAGACTTTAGTCTTGACGATTTAGGAATGCGGTGTTGAAAATTGAAACGAAGGTTCTATTTCCCGCCTTATTAACTTGACACTGGCAAATGGTTGAAAGCCGATGCCATATATAAATATATATAAATAAAATAAAAAATAAGTTTAAAAAACTATAACCCGACTACGTAAAAAAAGGGGTCTATAAGGCTGAAACAAGAAAATAATCCAAAAAGAAATCCAGAAATGCATAGTTACAAAAATGGTCAAGGTAGAGCCGTGGTCGCACACACTAATGGCGTCATCTAAGCGTCAGTTCACACCGAGATGCGTGACGTCTAGGTATAAACTGAAACTGCATATATCGTCATGTACACATGCATACCCCAAGATAGTTACAGACGGCTGCGTTTTGACTTCGACTGTTCCGAACAGTAGGTGCGACCACGGCACCTTGACCATTTTTGTAACTATGCATTTCTGGATTTCTATTTGAATTATTTTCTTGTTTCGGCCTTTTTAGACCCCTTTTTTTACGTAGTTGGGTTATAGTTTAGTTTTAGTAATATTTTTCCGTTTCCCAATCTAACTATTTTTTTATAAATTATCCACGAGCGGGCTTTTTTTTACATAAATATTTATAGGTAATAAAGTAACTGAAAAACTGAAATTAAAATGAACTAACCATAGCATACACAGTAAATGACGACTTGATCCGAACTCGAAGAACGATTTATAAAACATAACTACATATTTATAATTTATATTCAATAAACGCAATAGAGATCATTCAACATTCATTCATTTCACCAATGCAATTATATCACTTATTCACTTTTAATCGGATTTTGATCTTATACAATAAATTATTGTAGAATTAAAATTAAAGAATGTATTTCCCGTGACAATATATATA
This sequence comes from Phengaris arion, assembly GCA_963565745.1. Lineage (NCBI taxonomy): Eukaryota > Metazoa > Arthropoda > Insecta > Lepidoptera > Lycaenidae > Phengaris > Phengaris arion. Next base: position 5,601,801 of record OY751431.1, read on the forward strand.
TTTAAAAAAAATAATAAGGGTCGTGGGCAGAAGGCCGTACGATCTGGTTTAGCCTCTTTGGCGTCTGAAGGGTATCGAAGGGGCTTTAAACCACGTGGGAACTTAGCTGTGGAGTCCAGGTCCTTAGTCCAGGAGTCTAGCACGTGGTGAGGGCGAACTGGGGCTCCAACTTCTGGTAGCGTCTCTGTCACCGCTGCGTCCGATCGACGTCGATAGATCGTCCAAGAGGGCGGTGCAGACAGATTTCAAAACCAAGTTTCAGTCCGGAATATCTAGCGGCACTCTGAACTCCAGACGTGGGAAAATAGCTAGGTATAAGTCCTTTTAATCGGTGCCTTGAACCCGATATGTAGGTCCCGTGGTACACGGGGTTAAAATATAATTATTATACTTGTATCTAGAAGAACTTCAACAATAAAATTCGGCAGGAGAAAAAAGGCCCTGTCAAATCGCGACAGCCCTTATATACTCATACTGTCATTATGTTTTTTTTAACAGACAACTAGCGGTAATGCGTATTCCAAATGCCACAATTAAGAAATATTGGAAATGAAGATCCAGTTAGAAACCAATAGATGACGTCGTCTAACATAAATTAGCTATAAAAGTTACCAAAAACAGCCAATAGATGACGCTAGGAGCGTTGTTATTAGCTATAATAATACGTTAAAATGTAGCTATGCTGCAAATTGTAGTGGAATATATCATAAACTTCTAAACATAACGATACCGCGATTCAGAAAAATTTAAGACTCGTATAGTGACATCTATCGAACGAGTGAGTAATAAAAGTGCTAGTAATTGATTTCATCTTCATTTTCTTATTAAAATCGGATGAACCAATTAACCGATTTTGATCTAGTTTTTTTTTTGTTTGAAAGCTGACATAATTAAGAGTGGTCTTAGCTATAATTCATCATCATCAGCTCGTTCACTGCTTGACAATATAGGTGTTATTTAATTTTTTAATTTTTTTTTGCCTATAAAAAATTATATTTATAAAATAAAATATAATGTTATGAAGGAACATAATATATAAATTATATTTTTATAGTCTTATTATACGTAATGTTAGAAAATTGGACAAATATTGTACGAATTGTATTTTAAACGTATATTTTGACACAATATGATATAATATAATATATATACAAATTATGTAAATATTTGTAGTGTGCTTGCCAAGACCTTTCTTTTGATACCAAACATGTGATAATTATCTCGATTTAATTTGTTTACATGTTAGAATCTGAGGTTTAATTTTCGAAATACATAATTTTGAAAAAAATTATATAGCCTATGTTACCCTATGTTAATATATCATTACAAATCTATTAACAATCGGACATTCGACATAAACATAAATCATAAAATCATAGACATAAATCGGAATATTAAAATCGGACCAGTAGTTTAGACGCTACTAGGGAACACACATACATACATACATACATACATACATACATACATACATATACATATACATATATACATACAAACATAGACTGTCAAAATCATTACCCTTCCTTTTGGCTTCGCCGTAGACGGGTAAAAATAAATAAAAATGTCCCAAATATCATAAGGATTTGAACAGTAATTTTCGTTTTTCAATAATAACAAAAAAATCGTTGTTATTTTAGTTCTATTTAGTTCTGTAACTATTTAATTTAGCAACTGATTACAGTACTTATGCATTTTTCGGTCCATATTTTGTGTTGCCTTTTGGAAAATATAAGAATTTTGCTGAATCAAAACAAATGCATGCTCCCTGTTGAGGAGCGACCTTTAGCAGCAGAGGGATGTTGGTAGTCGATGCTGATGCTCGCTTTACCAAACACAAATGAACGAAGCCCAAAAAACCCTCTAGGCGCTTGCAGAGATAACAATAAGAATAAAGATTAATTAACTGTTTTGAATAGAGAAGTGAATGGAGCCTTATCGCCAGATAGAATTACTTTCATTAACTTTAGTAACAATGTAAACTCGACACAACCCAACAACGATAGACAACTTGCCCGATAAGAAAATTCAACATTCGCCATTATTCCACTGCACATAAAATGCCGCTATTAAGATACAATAATTAAAAATAATTGCTATATTATTCGAAATTACGAATTTTGTATAAAATAGAGATTCGCCTGATTAAATCTTATAATAATAGTTTCGATAGCATCTCGATATGTTATAACACTTATAACAGCATAATGGTATTCTCATAATCTTCAAACCAACGTCAAACGCATTTTGATTTTGGACCAATAAAAAAGCGTTTGACGTTGGTTTGATGACCAAAATCAGTTTATGATATCAAGACGATTCATTTATAAATCATGGAAAGTAAATCGAAAGTCTTAAGTTAAATACGAGAATCGCGGTCTGTAAAGATAAAAATTAAAATCAATAACTACTATTTTTATAAAAAAACTATAACCCGACTACGTAAATTATATAGCCTATGTTACCCGGGATATAATTACGAATCTATCATTTGGCTCATTTATTAAAATCAGACCAGTAGTTTAGGCGCTTTGGTGGAACAAACATACATACATACATTCATAGACTGTCAAAATTATCCTTTCCTTTTGGCTTAGCCTTAGTCGGGTAAAAAAGACTGTCTGATTGTTGATTTGTAAATTTGCAATTTTTCGACGGGAAATTGTTAATCAAGGTAAGTATTATTATAATATTCTTGTTGTTGTTCCCAGTTGGGGTAAGATGGTCTGTCTATGGGTAAAGATGGCCAGTGCCACATAAAAAGTATGCTCCTATAGCCCATTCACCTTACTGCATTACATAAATTACATAAGTACCTGGGAGACCCTTGAGCTCGGAGTTTAAAAAAAAAAAAAAGGAACACAAAAAAAATATTAAAAGAATCCAAAACATCAATTTTCCAACGACGTAAAAAGCCCAGCGCTAACGAAGCCGCCAACCGAATTTGACATTTAGACATCGAAATTACTCATATCTTATCACGCGACGAAAACAAAAGCATATTGCTTAAAAATGCGCAGTTTCCAAGGGATAAGATAGATCGATTTTTCTCCCCTAAAACTCCCTGCATACTATATTTCATGGTAAAACCTGCAGCCGTTTACGAGATTCCGATTACATATATAATCGGATAATGAGCTATACAAGATTAACTCATTAAAGTATAAGATATAGATTAGTATCAGTGTTTCTAAAAATATAAAAAATATTCTAATAGTAACACAGCAACTAGAAGAAAAACAAACTGTCATAAAATCGTCTAGTGGTGTTGTTCCGTCACAACTTCCAAGTATTGAGATCCCGTGACCAGCGTAATGGGTTTGTTCCGAGATCCAATGACCCTGGTGCGGTGGTCCCCGATGTTGCAACTTCATCCTCCATTGTCCAACGCGATTAGAAACGGTACGCAGCAATTAACTATTCATTAGAACTCCAAAACAAAGAAAATGGCGTCTTACTCAAGTCATTTTAAGAGTAATCACGAGACTTTTAGACGTATAATATAAAGCTAAGTAGATATTTTATGTTGTAAATATTTTTTAGACAATTTTAACATTATAAAACAGAAATATATAAATATAGACGAATGTATAACCGCCTCCTTTTTTTGTAAGTCGGTTAAAATACTTTGCTACAACTACACTACAACATAAAGTAGAAATCGCCTAGATTCTCTGCCACTGTCCATGTCTATCAGATGATGGTGTAAAGTAAGGAAGGCTAGAGCTGGGACTATAATAATTATGATCCGGAATCCCCGGGCCCGGGAAAATTCAGAGCACTGGAAATAGAACACTGCGCTAATACATTAAAGTTGAAAATCCAAGTGTCGAGTGTTGAGCTTCGACACACATGAATTAAAATGTAACTAGGTTTAAGTATACTACCACATAGGCGTGCATACAAGCCGGCTTCCCTTATGAATATTACTTTAAATCTATTATTTAATGTATATTAATTTTTAAAATACAGAATGGGTTCGTCACATAGTGTGACAAAAAATGCGCTATTTTTTGGGTGCAAAATATTGTTTTAGTTTAGTACCGTATTTAAAAAAATATATATTATATTATACATAAGGGAAGCCAGCTTGTATGCACGCCTAGCCTGATGCCTACATAAGCTTGTATGTTTCTATAAGCTAGTCCAGCTACGGTCTGCAACTACTCAAAGTTGATATTAAACCACTACCTACCTCATGATTGTAACGTAAGTATCACAGTAAGTAATTGGGTAGCCGGAATCGAATCCATTGATAAAGTTTGCGGCTAATAATTTTCACACGGAGAATATTATCGGCAGATTAGTAACGCGACATTCGTCTCTATTCCTACTGTATTAAGCGCTATAATTACGTGAAACACGATACGGTGGTAAATACTAAATCATATTATCGGTAATCGCGGCGATTCGTTCGGCCCGCGATGACCAGCGGGAATGGACCACCCGGGGGACCACTAGTGACGATCTCATCATCGAAATGATTGATTCGATGCATCGATGAATATACTCGAATCATGGGGTCTAAACATTTAGACCCTATAATGAAGATGCTTGATTGTTGTCTCTTTCTTTGTCTTTCTTCCTTTCTACGTTTCAGATAATATTATAAAACTTAACAGTTTAGATAAGGAACAATATGATCTACCTTACTTTTAACGATAAAAACCAGATAGTTTTAGAATAAGAATCGTTTATCCCTTTTTTCGATAATCACATAACCATTTTATACAATAAGAGAAAAAAAATACAAATAAAAATAATAAATTTTACATTATTTGACGTTATTACTAAAACAAAAATTTATATATTGATTTCTTAGGTTTACGCGAATATTGTTCATTGTTTTAAACACTTACGGATTGTCATCACATATACACGTACACATCGCAGATGTTAAACACCGTCGCAACAATAAATCTGCAATTTGCGAACACACACTGGATCAACCTCGCCATTACATAAGATTTGATAAGCCACAAGTACTGGCAAAGGAACACCGTTATCGCCCAAGAATGATACGCGAGGCTATAGAAATTAAAAAGTACCCTAATTTTAACCGAGAAGATGGCTGGGTACTGCCATCTAGTTGGGATCCAATAATTAACAAAATAAAATGTAATTTAAAATCACCGCGGCTTCAAGATACTGTTAGTATGTTTTGCGTGGATCGGAACACAAATAATAATTAAAGAATCTTCGGGTAGTTTGAATAACTTCAACAAATAGGACAATTGACACCTCAGTCCTCCCGTGACCACGGCTGCTGGAAAGTAGCCGAAACGTCGGGAAAAAGAAAAGTGCACCGCGACACAATCCGTAAGTGTTTAAAACAACAAAAATTTACAGTTAAAATAAATGATTATTTAAAGTCTAAGTTCTAACTTCTAGCCTCTAGGACTTTATTTCTTTAATGTAGAGATCTTCTGAAACTGACATTAAGTACGTTATACCAGTTATAGTTACGTAGTAACTATTTATTGATCTGTGGTTACACGTCAAATGGTTTCCATCTTATTTATTATTAAAATTTTGTTATTATTAAAATCTTAGGCACAATAATTATCTATATAGAATATATCGATAATCGATAAACACCAACAGCACAACACTAGCGACAAGATCAATTTAATATGAAAGTTAGAACAATTGTTAGGAGCTTGTACAGAGTTTTTCTTGTAAACAAATTTTAACAAAAACCATCTTCAGGAAATGGAAAAGTTGACCGTCCTAATTTAAAAATGTGGTTTGGATCATCCGCATTTATTTTCGATTCAAAATTGTGTTACAGTTTTTAAAGAGTTAGCACAATAAGAGAATCGTTTTCTCACATTTTACGCTACTTTTTATTTACCAACAACTTAATTTTGTTTATTTTGAGTCTACTTTTACGGATTTTATCGCGGTTCATTGTCATACTAGTTTTCCCGACGTTTCGGACACTTTACTTACCTACTTAGTACTTAGTAGGTAGACTCACAGTATAACTTACGTCTTACGAGTATTAATATAGAGACTAATTGTCCCGACACACGTTGTTCTGTCTTCACTATGAACTGGAATAAGTATAAACTGCACCTACACCTCCGATATTTCTCACCGTTTAAACCTTCCCTGAACTACCACAATCATTTCAAGACCTAAATAAGCTTAATCGGTCCAGCCGTTCTCAAGAATTCATAGAGCATTAATCCAGTTGGAATTGCAATCCATTTTTATAAAAAATAAGAAGAATATGTGTATAATTAATGTGTAATATTGGTAGAATATTAACCATTAAATATTCGTTATCGTGCACAAGTGTGGGCAAGTGGTACAACTTCTAAAAACGTGCTATTTTGAGTTTCCCTCCAAAACTCCCTAGGAGCTTTCAGTACAGCTTCTACCACTTTACTGAATCGACTGACATGACTCATGGACTGCACTGACTATTTATTTGGACTTTGACTAGACTTTAGACTTGACGATTTAAGAAAACGGTGTTTAAAATTGAAACGTAAGTTCTATTTCCCGCCTTTTTAACTTGACACTGGCAAATAGTTATAAGCCATATATAAAAAAAATAAAAAAAATCTTCAGTATTAAGTATGTGTAGAGTAAAAAAAGTATTAAATATATTTCCGTTGTTTACCTACCTGTGTTACAAGTTCTTCATGAACCTACCACGGAACCAGATTGACGTGGTGTGGAATCATCCGTATAAATTCAAATTCAAATTAAAATTCAAAAAGTTTTTTCAAAATAGGTATTTTTATACACTTTCTGAACGTTGATCTACAAGATGCCTACCACCGGTTCTGGCACTAGCCCGGCGAGAACAACAGGCGTAAGAAACTCGCGCGGGGCCATTTTTTATCAAAAAGAGGGAAAATTGCTATGAAAAAATATAAAAAAGGCATATATAACAATGTTATGACTAAAACTACATAACAAGAGTACAATAATATATGTAATTTAGAAGTAGCCTTGCAGAGGGTCACCTCATTCCCAAGGTGTGCTATCATTCATAAAATCATTAACTTTATAATAGGCTTTAGCACACAAACGTTCTTTAACTACTTTTTAAAATGAATGAATGAATGAATGAATGAATATGCTTTATTGTGTTCACAAATGTACAGGTAAGATTAAAATTACAGTTGACAATTTTAGCATGAACACAAAGGCGGCTTTATCGCTAAAAAGCGATTTCTTCCAACCAACCGTTGGCGCATGGAAATAAAAAGATTTGTTTTAGTAATTAAAATTTATTGATTTTAAAATTTTGAACGCTTTCTGGTATCTTATTGTATAGGCGCATACACTGGCCTTTAAACGAATTCTTTACTTTACTAAGTCTATTCTTTTTGAATAGGTGAAAATAAAAAAGTCATATCTTTTTTCTTTATATGTATAATATTAATAAGTATAGAAAGGCAGTTTTTATTAACAATAAAATCCTCAACAAGGAAACAAACCAGAATTGATTTATGTTATGTCGATTCTGGAGCTACACATCAAATGATACTTCCCTACCCTGCTTAAGGTAATCCGTGGAAAAATGCCCCCAATACTTCACAGCGACAGCCGAGGGGCAGCTCACTGATCCAGTGGCAGTGGGGTGAAAACCCATCTATGTGACAGGTGATTTCCTTTTTTATATGTTTTGGGATGAAAACTTGATAGATTTGTCAAATTCACACTCCTATTCCTATGTAAAGGTGCAATGCCTAAAAAGTTTTTTTATGTTAAAAAAAACTGTTTGCCACGTTAGATAAGTTTTAATTTATTTTTAAACTATACACTAGTTTAAGTACACGTTATTAATTTATTTATTTGACTTACTGCGTGTTGTGTTGTGGTTTGTACGTTAATTGATTCAATTGTGCTGTGTGAGATAGTAATTAATTATTATTTATTTACTTTTAAAACGCTGTTTATGCGGGCATAAGATTACGCATGACATGCATTTGTATATTTTTCAATTCAATATTCCGACATCAACTATTTTAATTGGTTATTCCAGCTATGCTGCCGCCTAAACGGACTTGTCATAGGTTAGTACGATGGGTATTTATATGGTTCATTTGTCTTCTTTGGAACTTCATTTGTCACTAATTACTATTCCCTTCCAAGGTGTTGCAGATGTTCTTAAAAGCTCGATAACAATACAAAGAAATGTATGAAAGCAGGAGTAGAAAATCAAAAAATAAACGATCATAAAACAAATTCAACAAATAATTTAATTAGATGCTAAAGAGATTTCTGGTACAGGAATAAATAAAGTAACACGTGTTGTAAAATGGTACAGTACTTCCTACAAAATATATTCATCTCAGCGTACTAAATAGTATGGGCTGAAGGCAATTTATACCCTATAATAACCCAGAGCTGAGCAAATCCAACTTTTAATAAACTCTACTTCTTTAGACTAACCATGGACTATAATATTCCGTAGACTACCCCGGATTCCCCATAATATTATGTATTTGGGAATCTATGTTGAGAATCCTTGGTATGTAATTATTTGTTTGAGGCCTTAAAAAAAAGTAAAAAAAAAGGAAGTATCAAAATTTAACGGACCAGTCAGATTAAGATAGGCATCAAAGAAGCTCCAACTCAAGTCTCAACTACATCCAATTTATTGATTTGAATGACAGGTTAACTCGTTGGGACTTATTTTAAATTTAAAAAAGATTTCAGTAGGCAGTATTTAAATATGCCTACTGTACCTAATCTTTTTTGGCTCTTAGATATTTTTTACTGGACTCGGCTTAATGGTCTAGTTCAGCCTCTCTAAAATCTGATCAAAACTTACCTATAAAAGCTAAGGCAATCTTTCATAATATTTTTTCTTCCTATCACGTCGACAAAACTTACTAAGTACTTACTAGCCCTTCACGACGATCGGTTATGTACACATCATGCATGGGCATACTTAGCTGTATTTATTGAGCGAAAAGATACAATCCTAAATAAGCATTGGTATTAGAACTTGTACATGTTTATTAGTTTTTTGCACATGCCTCAACTTATATCTGTGTCACAGTGGTCATAGGTATATAATAGGCGGGCTTGGCCGCCTCCCGGCGGATATAAAACACGGATATACGAACAGAGCAGAGGATGAGATGACCGTTCCTCGACTGTTTTTAGTGTTTATGGTTTAGGCTGACCCCACATGCAGCGAGTGTTGCGTTTTGCTGCTCTGTGGCGCGTTCTTACACCTTCGCCCACTGGTCCCGCTGCTCGCTACTGTTTCGGTCGTCAGTGACAAGGCGGCCAATGCGAGCGCCGAATGCGCACCGCGTGCGCGCTGCACACACGCCACACGGCGGCAACACTTACGTGATGCCGCCGTGTTGCCGCTCACGTAGCGCCTGCATCGCTCACACGTAGGGTTGCCAGGCGTCCGGATAAAGCCGGACACAGTTAGGCTTTTTGATTGCGTGTCCGGCCAAAATAAACGGTGTCCGGCTTATCCGGATTTTATAAGGCTTTTTAGTATTTAAAAATGTTGATAAGTGTTTATTTAGTAATTAATTTTAACTTGACTTTATAACAATAATTGGACTGATTAATAATAAAGTAATTAGATTGACTTGGCCTTCGATTTTTTTTATATTTCATTAGAATTTAAGAATATTTATGGTAAATATCATAAAGCTTGTTTTTAGTAAATATTTTACTGTCGTATTTTTATTAATACTGAGACAAAATCGTCAATAATGTTGGGTGTCCGGCCTTTTTACCCAAATGTCCGGCCAAACTAGTTCGTCTGTCCGGCTATTAGGTTTGGCGACCTGGCAACCCTACTCACACGCCCGAGGAACGCGCACGCCTAATGTGGGGGACGCGTTAGCGTTTAGATTTAAGGTAGGTACTGCTACACTATTGTTTTTGTAAAAAAAAGACACAAGAGCCAAGACCACTTAGTTTATATCATTAAAATACAATATAATTTACTTACACTTCACTCTATAGGTATAGAGTGAGGTAGGTATAAATTGTAGGTGCCTTTCACTCCGATCGAACCACAGCCAGGTAGATACTTAGTACAATTTTTTATTTAGTCGCTTCATGTTCGCGAGCAATTTGGCAAAGTGCTAAATAGGGTAGCAGCGCACGTTATCTCTGGCTAAAATTATTGCGTTACTGGCCCATACTGGCCTAGCCAAATGTCCTGCAGGTATTAGGTCTTTGGCGCTAAGCTCATAGCAGTCTTTTTCTTTTATTGTTGGCCAACATTCAACAACCAATAACGCTTGTTCTATTATTATAAGCGTGCTTACAAAACAAATTTTTGATTTAAGTAAACAAAAATCCCCTTTTATTCTGTTTTTAATCGTCTTCCAAAAAAAGGAGTCTTTACTTTGTTCCAATTTCTTTTCCATATTTCCAATATTCATTCTTTGATTACAGGATAGCAGTATGTGAATGGCACCTATAAAATTTCATTATGATCCTCTTCGAGTGATCCTTTGGTAGCCATATCAACCCTCTCATTACCAGCTATACTTACCTCCGTGGGAGGGAAACCCATACTAATTCGACATTATTTTTATTGCTGTATAACTTATATGCTTACATATTACATTTTTAATTTTAAATATCAAATAATTACATTTAAATCTTAATTAATATTGTCTAAAGCTAATAAAGCACTTTTACTGTCCGATATACTAAGTAATTACATTTACTTACATTGGTCCGGGATTTAACATACAATAATGCCATATAAATTGCATAACATTCAGCAGTATAAATGGAACAATTATTGTTTAGTAAAAAGCATTTAACATTAAGATGTGGGTACATTATAATAAGCTGATTTTACCTCATCTAAAGTTTTCGAACCGTCTGTATATAATTCTTTTTTTTTTGCTCTACGAATCTAAGAAATTCAACTTTATTACAGATGTCTTTTTTATTATTATTATTATTTATATATGGCATCGGCTTATAACCATTTGTCAGTGTAAAGTTAAAAAGGCGGGAAATAGAACTTTCGTTTCAATGTTCAACACCGTATTCCTAAATCGTCAAGACTAAAGTCTAGTCAAAGTCCAAATAAATAGTCAGTGCAGTCCATGAGTCATGTTAGTCGATTCAATAAAGTGGTAGAAGCTTTACTGAAAGTTCCTAGGGAGTTTTGGCGGAACACAAAATAGCACGTTTTTAGAAGTGTACCACTTGCCCACACTTGTGCACGATAACGAATATTTAATGGTTAATATTCTACCAATATTACACATTAAGAACCGAAATAACACAAATTTATGAGGGAAATACAAAATCCACAACGTCACCCATGAACTCCCCGGCAAAACTTCCTACTGTCTTTAGTTGTTACTAAATATTATTTCTTCTTTTTTAGAGTACTTTCAAAGCTGTCATAAATTAGCCATATATCACAACAATAGATATTAGATAGTGTAATTTGTAATATTTTTAACCAACTGTAGTAAACAGTGGTCTCGAACCTACCGATTTTTCAGTATTTCTACCGTAATCTACCAAGATACCGAAATGATACAATTTTTCCACGATTTCAAAGTATACATGAAAATTCTACCTATTTTTCTACGGAAATTTCCAAAATGTTACATTTTTTGATTCGAAAACCCTCCTTTTTAGGGTTCCGTCGTACTCAAGGATCCCTTATAGTTTCGCTCTGTACGTCCGTCTGTCTGTCTGTCCACTCATCCTGCCTCTGTGATTATGAATATAAATTGATGAAATATTGTATAGTTATAGGTTGTGTATATAAGTTCCGGTAAAATCAATTACGGATATTTTGGCTGCTGCTACTGCTTATTTAGAGACGTTTAGACAAAAAAATGATGGTTATACTAAAAAAAAATCTTCCTTTGTATGGGCGAATTTGTGATGAGCGGAGAGTCACCCATACATGAGATGATACTTTTTTTACTATGAGTAGGACGATATTCTTTAGCCTAAATATATATTAAGCAGTAGGTCATATACCCAAAATATCCGTTATTGATTTTACCAAACCTTATATAGATCGGTTTCGGCATCATAAAATAATAATAATTTTATATTTCAGGGGTCTCTCTCCATACATGTGAAGTGGGGTTCAAAAATATTTTTTCATTCTACCCTAATGTGTGGGGTATCGTTGAATAGGGGTTTTTAAATAAAGGCAAGGTTTCACACATGACTTTTTTTACAAAGTCAAATATTTTCGAGTAATCGGCCTCCGAAGTGGTTTGTAAGTTGCCCCCGCCCCTTGCATTTCTAAATTATGAGACTTAGAAACTGCTGATAGATTGCTTGATGATTCGTGCTGATAGATCATACTAAATACTCTTTAGGAAAATTATTTTGAACGTAATCGGACAGTAATTAGTAATTTTTGAAGTAATTTGAAAAAAATCTATTAATCGTTATATATTGCCTAAGACATGTCTTGACTTTACTCTTTTTTTTTAAATGGCTTGCACTCTGTACATAGCCAATTACGAACGAGAAAAACGTGTGTAATAATAATATAGCGAGAACGAGGAATTTGGAAAAGGTATTCAGGACAGGATCAGAAAAAAATAAATATCTATTTACAAAGGAAGGGACAGAAAGACATAAGTACAAATATACATAAAAATTATATCTCAATGTTATTATATAAAATAAAATCAGATAGTATTTTATAAATAACATATTTTCTAGGGAACAATTACAGGATGTAGGATGATGTAAAAATTACTGATGTAGGAAAAGGGATTTTATTCTCTAGCAATGAATCAAGGAAATGGGTGCGGTTGTAAAGTGGACAAGTAAATAACAGATGGTTGATATCCCCAATTTCAGTACCACACACACAAGCGGGACTGGCAATGATATTAAACCTAGCGAGATGGTCTGGAGAACAAGTGTTGCCGAGCCTTAATCGTGATATAATGCTACATTTTCTATTGAAATCCGTCTTACAAAACCATGGTTTTGACATAATTTCTGGCTGAAGTCTACAGTAATGCGCTCCTTTTTGCCTACAACTTTGATCATAAGACAATTTCCATGATGCGTCTAAATAATTTTTGGGCAAAGTTAATAAATCTAAATAGTAAATTTTATAAGGAACTAAATCTCCACATGTTAACGCATCATTGGCAAGAGAATCAGCTCTAACATTTCCAACAATTCCACAGTGGCTAGGGATCCAAGCAAATGTTATTAAATAATCTTTCTTGATACTTTCTATTAGTAACTGCCTAATATCAAATATAACAGGATGCTGTTGCTTAATTTTAAATGGATTTTTGATAAGGGCTTGAATAGCACTTAGAGAATCTGTAAAGACAATGGACTTTTTAAGTTTTGCTAGTGTTATATATTCTAGAGCTTTTAAAATACCTAAACACTCCCCAGAGAATACAGAACATTTAGAAGGAAGTTTGATTTTTTGTACTATATTATATAGAGAGTGAAAAATGCCTACCCCGACATGGCCATTAATTTCATGTTTTGACGCATCTGTGAAAACATAATGATAGTTCCTAAAACTTGTTTCAACAATTCTATTGAAATTACCCCTCAATGATTTTTTTCTATACCAATGCTAATGCTGCTAATGCTCTCCCTTATATTTGGAGTAGTAGTAAGTGCCTCATATGAGGAAGAAAAAATTGGTAATTTACATGAGTTATATATAGGAGCAGAAAGCGATTAAATACGGATTTTGTTCATGTAACCAATACAATTGTTAGAAACAAAATAAGCAAGTTGTTGAAACTTTGCAATAATTGGATGATCATTAAGTTGCAGGCATCGAAAGAGATATTTATCTGATAGATACTGACGACGCAAATACAGAGGAGGGTCACAGTATTCAACCTGTAAAGCGTTAATCGGGCTAGATTTCATGGCATCGCAAATAATCCTAAGGCATTTACTTTGAATTTTATCTAGTGCTTTAAATCCCGACTTACACCCGGGCGCTAACAAGAATGTGCCATATTCTATAATACTGCGTATCAAAGCATTATATATCATTTTTAAGTAAAAAGGATGAGCACCCCACCAAACACCTGCTAAACATCTAGTAATATTTATATTTTTTTCGCATCTATTTACAATAAAATCACACTGAGGTATCCCTGAAAGTTTTTCGTCTAGTATAACGCCTAAAAATTTATGATGATTATTTTGCGGAATAATCGTACTGTCAAAAAATATTTGAACTTGTGGAGACATACGCATTCGATCAAAAAGAACTATGGAGCTTTTAACTGGAGATAAATTCAGGTCATGGTTATCTAGCCATCCCTTAAGATAGAACAAAGATTTTGTTAATTTTGCTGATGCAAAATCAATATTATTTTCTATAATGTATAAAAGTAAGTCATCCGCATACTGCAAAACACTAACACCCTCATAAACGGACAATTCTAAATCACAACTATACAAATCATACAATAAAGGGCTCAAAACTGAACCCTGTGGCAAACCTTTGGATAGAATTCTTATATATTTTTGGAAATCATTACAAAAAATTATAGATCTATCCGAAAGCATATTAATTATAAAATAAATAATTTTTTTTGGGAATCTTTAGTTTTATTAATTTTTGTCTAAGTATTGCTATATTGACATTATCATAAGCATTCGACAAATCAAGAAAGGCGGAAAGAACATTTTTTTTTACAGAAAAAACTAATCTTATGTGTGTGGTAAAAAGGCTTAAATTGTCTTATGTACTTTTATTTATTTCGCCGGAAACCGTATTGGGACGAGGAAAGAAGACAATTACTTTCAACGAACCACTCTAGGCGATTTTTAACTAGGTGCTCAATTATTTTTAAAAGGACTGATGAAAGAGCTATTGGACGATATGAAGATGAGAGGGAAGGATCCTTGTTTGGTTTTAGGATAGGAATAATAATTTGACATTTCCACTCTGATGGAATATTGCCAGACTCAAAAATAAAGTTTAATAATTTTAGATAAATTAGTAGATTATTATCATTTAAGTGAGAAATGAATGAATAATAAATACCATCAGGTCGAGGAGAAGAATCTGATACATATGACAAAACATTTTTTAATTCTCTTAAAGAGAAAGGAGAATTTAATTCCGAAGATTCATAATATTCATTTGTACTATCTTCGTATAAGAGGTATTAAAATTAACTGTTGGAGGAGCAAGTTTGTCTAGAAAATCATTAGCTATACTACTGGGAAGTGATACAGAATGGTTGGTATTATATGCTGACTTAAATCTTTTTATACTTTTCCATACATCAGATGAAGGAGTGTTAGGGGATAATGATGAGCAAAATTTTCGCCAACTTTCGGATTTTTTGCTTTTGAAAAGTAATTTGGTACTATTTATAATATTTTTTAAAGACCAATAGTTTTCTAGAGACATATTGTTACTATAAATTTTTTCAGCCTGTTTTCTCTTTTCAGCTTCAGTACACTCTTTATCCCACCATGGCGGGCTTGGAATGGAAGAAGTTTCATTTTTAACTGGGAAACTTTCATTAGCACTATCAATCAAGACTTCCCTGAAAACAAGAGCATCTATGAAGCCATTACTACCAGACATTTTCTGTGACAGTTTTAAGTCAACTTTATTACTAAATTGTTCCCAAAATTCATCAGTGAGATTATTAAGGTTATATATTATAGGAAACAATCTATTTTTATGTTTAAGAACATGAGCATTATTAAAAGGGGAGGAAGTAATTACAGGGAAGTGATCGCTTCCAAAAGTGGAGGTTAGAACTGAAGATGATAATTGCAATACAAACTATGGAGAACAAATACGAGTAGTTAGGTCAACCACACTTTTGCCCTCTGAAGGACTAGTACGCCTTGTAGGTTCACCAGAATTTATTATACACAAATTATTTTGGTCAAGAATACTTAACAGCTTATTACCGTAATTATTGGTTATGGAACTACCCTATAACTGATGATGACACTTAAAATCCCCTGTGACAATGACGGTGTTTTACCTGTAAATAAAACACATATTAAATACTTACCTTACTTGAAGCTTACTGATATGAGATGGCGCTAGCGTGCTCGACCTCATCTTGTCTCTTTCCTTCGCGTACCTTGAGAACCCCACCATTGCGACGCCACAAGCAGTGGCCTAATTTAATTTCAAATTATTGAGTCGAATATCACCAGGCAGTATTAAAATGTAAGCTTCAAGTAAGGTAAGTATTTAATATATGTTTTATTTACAGGTAAAACACCGTCATTAAATACTGTACGCATACTTGAAGCTTACTGAGTTACTTATGAGACCTGTTTGTTATCGCCTGGTGGGAAAAAGACGATGTGAAGGCATATTATACATTAGAAGAGCTCAGAAAATAGGAATGTAAAAAATACCTTACTAAGATCAATAGATTCATTGATTTGTACTAATTAATAAAGTATAAATTAATTACAGAATAAAGTATAAGTAAATATAAAATCAGTTTGTAGGGCTAAATAATTGACCCAAACTTGTTGATTTACCTGTGCGAGACGACTTTACTTCTCTGCGATAAAAACGCGAGAAAGTATTACTTGATCGCCAGTTTCCTTTGGCCAATATTTGATCAAGAGGTATATTATCAACCCAGATTTTAGACGCTACGGCAGAGCGAATACTTCCTGGAGGGGCAGTAATACCTGCTTCACGAAATACAGTTTTTACCCAACCAGCAATAACCGTTCTGGAGGCCGGCTTAGGGTTTCTTTTTAGATTAATGAAAAGATTATGTAAATTACATTCCTTCCGTTTTTCTTTTAATAAACTAATGGTCCGCTTAACCAAAGAAACAGAATCTAAATTTCTGGAACTATTGTTTGAGAAAATCTTCCATCCCGACTGTCTGTAGTTCGCACTATCAGTTTTTGATCCGTAAAGAGGCCAAAAACAAATCGAGTCTTCATTTACAGTGAAGTGTTCTGAATCAACCGCTAATAATGTCAAGTCATGGACTCTTCGGCCTGAGCATAAAAGGAGCAAGGTGGCTGTATGTCGACAAGTTTGGAAAACATTGTTTTTATCGATAATTTGCTTTTCAAAATGCTTCAATAAATCGTCTATATCCCATACACTTGTTTTTTCAAAGACTGGTTTATTTACAGCGATCGACTTAAGCATATGATTTACCAGAACATGTGAAGATAATTTGCCCGCATCTTCAACACTGCACAATGTCGACACGACCTACTTGTGTACTAATATAGTATTGTAAGCTAGACCATCAATAAGATGAAGATCAGCTAAATATTTTTCCAGAACATATCCCGACGGATGAGTGGCATTTTCTTTATTAGTGCGGCACCATCTGAGCTAGCGGTTCCACGCCACTTTGTAAGTTTTTAGTGTCGATGGACGCCAAGAGTTTTTTAGGAGATTAAGGTGGTTTATATTCCAGTCCTTTAGCTCCTCTGTCCACCCCCATATTTCCACACCTGCAATTCCATGTCTTGGGTTCCTGCTGGGGGATGACCTCTCGCAATGTCTATTAAATTCAGGTGTAGATGGTGTATCGTGATAAATGATCTGCATGACTGTTGTACCTTCCCGGTAAGTGGTGTACCTGTATGGTGTAAGTCTAAAAGGTGAAATATTTCTTTTGTCAACTGGAGCAATGGTAATGACCTGGTCCCCCCCCTCGTTTTTTAAATAAGACAAACAGTCTTGTTGTCGCACTGTAGGAGGACTGTGGATTTCTTTATCTTGTGACATAAACTTTGGAGTGCCTTTAACACCGCTAACATTTTTTTGGTTGCTGTGCAAATTTTGTTCTGGACCTGTCCACATTCCACTCAAAGATATTTTCTCCAATTGGGCTCCCCAGGCTACGTCCGAGGCGTACGTAGTTAAGAATTTTGTTGGAGATGGAAAATGAATTTGTGACGACAGGTCGCAATTGGCCATCCACCACTGCAGTTCCATTTCTACTGTGTTTGGCAACTGATGCACGGCAGTAAGCGGGCTCTTCATGGCAACGTTTAAGAACATGAGAGTGTCTCGAAAGTGTAGTCGTCCCCTCGGAATCACAAACCGATCAAAATTGAGGAGTCCGACAAGACTTTGCAACTCTTTTAGGTGTATTTTTTGAGTTTGAAGGATTACGGAAATCTTTCTTTTTAGGTTTATCACCTTCTCTAACGGAAGAGATTTTACATTGTGCCATGGGTCCCATTGAAAACCCAGAAAGGTCAGACATTTGGACGGAGTCAACGTTGACTTTTCGAAATTGATTTGAAGGCCCACCAGATATTGAAGTCTTTCCACTACACTTTGGATATGTGATTTTAGTATATGGTAATTTTGTTTAACCACCAAGAAATCGTCTAGGTATACTATGACGCGTATGGTTTCCTTAGATTTTGAGCAATCCAGTTGCTAAAACAGGCAAAGACCCTTGGGGCCGTGCTGAGGCCAAAGGGAAGACACGTCATTTGAAGAATTTCCTTTTCGTAAATCAGGCGTAGAAATTGTCTGTGAGAACGAGCGATTGGTAGATTGAAGTAAGCCTGGGACAAATCCACTTGGCACAACCAATCATTCGGTTGTAGGAAGTCTGGGACTCTGTTCGCATTTATTAACCTGAATGGTTCGGTTAGTACATATTCGTTCAACTTGCTCAAGTTGAACACTGGACGGTGCGAGCCGTCTTGTTTCGGAACGAGAAACATGCTCGAAATGAAGCTGGGGGAAGATCGAACTACTTCGAGAACTTTCTCGTCCTTCATCTATTGAATTGCCTTTGACATTGCCTCGCACTTTCTTGTCACTAGGCAGGTGCGTGTCATGTCGGGGAGGCGAAGAGGAGGTTTCTTGTAAAAGGGTATGCGATAACCTTTTATTATTTTTAAAAGAAAACGTGGTGCCTTCAACGCCCTCCAATGACTGTGATACGCACAAAGTCGGCCCGCTTGGAATCTCGAGTCAGAATCTTCTTCTCTTACCTGAGTTGGATTCTCTATTAATAGGCAGTTTTCTATTGTCCTTCGCATGCTCAAGCCGTACCGCTGGCTGCCCGTCGACTCGTTGTCGAAAGGAACTACGGTTAGCTTTATTGCTACGCCATGCGTTAGAGTTTTCGTGAGAACCCTGCGAAGGATAACTTGTTTACCTTCCCTGCGAGGGTTGGTAATTCTGTAACGGTTGTGTGTTTTGAGAGCCACAGCAACCTTGAGATGTGCCCTGCGAGGGCGCATGACTATTTCATTGGATGATTAGAGCCACTATTAACTACCTGCGAGGTAGTCCCAAAACTTTTTAGTTTTATCAAAGGTATAAAAGCTTTCTAACGCCACCTGCCTTATCAAGAACTCCCGATAGCAATTCAGAATAAAAAAAGTTTTTATTTGAAGGAGGGATTTTGCGTAAATATGATTTGGTTAGTGGATCACGTGCATATTTTATGATCCTATTTCGGCACATCTGTATCACCTCAGCTCTGTGACCTCAAACGAGCTGTAAGAGGTCGGCAGAAACAGACGTATAATCGCCGCTTGTAAATAATTCCTTAACCTTCGTATGCAAAGAGTCGGCATTTAGGTTTACCTCATCTTTAGCCCAAGATAAAAGTAATTTTAGAGTCTGTTGCAGAGCATCGCGCTGTTTTAGCAAACAAAAGGCAATACCGGCGTAAGCTTTATCTGCGTAAGCTAAATGACGTAGACTATCATAAGCTTTAATCTCATCGATAGTTTCTAAATCAGTAAAACCTGGCGTATGATTATACCGCTTTTGCACTTCTGAATAGCGAACTTAGCTTCATTCATCTTTATCAAAATGTTGAATTTGTTGCAGCAAATTAAGAAACTTTTCAGGTGCCTTTGGTACCGAAGGCTCCTTTAATTTAACTTCAATATCAAAATTAAAATCTAACTTGGCATTATTAGTATGTTCTTCATCATAAAGACTACCACTAACTTGATCGTCAGTAATATTATCGCTATAATAGTCTCTGTTGAGGTCTATATTATCAATTACTAAAGGCGAATAGCTTTTATCTACGTGATCGTGGTTGTATCTAAGATGCCTTTTAAGTTCGCCTACTTCCTGTGTCATTTTTTTCAAAACTCTATCCTTGCGTTTACGGTGGCGCTGTCGCCGTTTCTTCGTACAAGAAGATGAGGAAGAGGAAGATGAAGAATCCGAGCTAGTGTCGTAGTTGGCGGTACTCGGGCCCGGTTTATCTACGACCGGGTCAACTTCATCATTAGTTTTTTCCATGCTAAAGATGAAACCTAATATAAGGATTCCATGCAAAAAGCTTGAAAATGTAAGATATGAACGACAAACAAAAGTATTCCTTGACGGTAGTTAAAAATATTTGAAAACCATAGAAAGATTTGTGTTTTACTAAAAATACATACTTAAAACTAAAAAGCACGAACGTAAAAAGCATTACCACTATGCGTTATATTATAAATAGTTCTAATTATAAAGAAATCTAAAAAAAATAAGTACAAAAAAGTTTATCTTCTAGTAGTCTACCTTCAGGTAGATAAAAATTTCTAGAAAAGTGGTAAAATTTTCTACATTTTCTTATAAAATTACTGAATTCCTTTAGAGGGTAGCGTATATAACTGAATTATTATAGATTCTATAAAAATAATGATCTATTTATAGAAACATTTTCAATACGAACGGTAAAAATCGTTAGTTAGTTGTATTCACTTTGTAAAGAAAATAAAAATGAGCACTTACATGAATAACTGCTATATCAGGCTCAAACTTATAAAATAGAATAAAAACTTAAGCACTTATCACAAAATTAACTGTTGGTAAGTGCAGACGGGTCGAAAATTCAGACGCCAATGATTTGAAATTAAATTAGGCCACTGCTTGTGGCGTCGCCATGGTGGCGTTCTCAAGGTAGCTGTGCGAGCGAGAGGGTACGAGAAGGAAAGAGACAAGACGAGGTCGAGCACGCTAGCGCCATCTCATATCAGTAAGCTTCAAGTATGCATACAGTATTTAATTAAAGGTTTTGGAAGAGATGCTAAAATGTTACTTATTTCATTTAAAATGTTAATAAAATATGGGAAATATACACAGAAACAAAACAAATATTATTTACACTTATTGCTAAAATAGAAAGTTCAGGACTATGTATAGAAATATTAATTAAACTAAAAGGGTACTTTTTCTCAAGAAGAAAAGCTACACCTCTATAACCATCTAATCTATCTTCTCTGATGGTATTATAATTTTAAAATCTAAAAGTATTACTTGGCCTAAGCCAAGTTTCAGAAAAAGAAAATAAAAAAGGTTTATAATTATTTAAGAAATAAATTGTCATTTTTTTTATTAATTACACTTCTAGCGTTCCACTGAATCATTGCCTGGGAACTGGCCATTTTTAAGAATATTTACTATACATTGTATTAAAGGGGCAACGATGGACGGTAAACTATTATTATTTTGTGAACAAGTTTGTAATAATGATATAACATCTGTAATTGTGGAAAATTCATTCTTAGAATAAATGTTATTATGTTTATTTACTGGTGTTGTAATTTTTTCTAATTCATTGAAAGAGAACTCTTTTAATATATTGTTGTGAGCAATTTTATCGTATCCTTTACTTGGCTTATAAGGTGCACGAGGTCTAGATATTACAGTTTTTTTGTATACTTTCAGTAGGTATACTTTCAACGTTTGGAGGCAAATGAACTTTAGTAGTTGATAATGTTTGTGAGTATGACTTATATGATGATGGAATTTCTTTATTAGCCTCCGAATATGAGACACAATGTTCGGCCATGTGTAATTTTATAGATTTCTGTCTGTTAAATTCCGGGCATACTTTGTCATTTGCCATATGATGGCCAGAACACAAACAACAGTGTTCATTAACAACACAAGATTCCATTAAATGCTCCTGGCCACACTTGATACACCTAGGTTTTGATCTGCACTGTAATTTTGTATGTCCATACCGACAACATTTAAAACATTGTATGGTGGGAAAGATAGGTCAACTGGTAAGGAATTATAACATATAAAGATTCTTTTCGGTAGAATCCTGCCATCAAAGTACACAACTACTGATTGTGTCGGTTTCCAGACAGGAGAACCCTCTACAATCGTTTTATAATTTAAGCGTCTGACCTTTACAACTTTTCCACAACCAATAGGAGAAGAAATATTTTTTATTATTTCTTCAGGTGACCACTCAATAGGTACACCCCTCACAATTCCTATTCGTATAACATTGAATTATAGTATAAATGCTTCATAGTTGCTCTCAGTAAGTAAACTGTTATTTATAAATATGTTTGCATCTGTATAGTTAATAAATGAAACTGAAAGTCTATTGCGCCCTATCTTTTTTAGGCTGCCGATAATAATATTGTAAATATTGTTTTTCATGAGAAAATCATCAAAAGTGATGGGGTACTTACCTAAAATTAGAGAAAAAACAAAGTAAATAGAAAACTAAAGCTAAATAATTAAAAATATATATTATACACCTGAACTGAACTATTTAAAAGAAAATAAATTTAAGGCTTGAGAAAAAACAAGACCGCCCGCGTTCGAGTTTCCCGCCATTTTTTCGACTTTACTCATGGTTAGGTTATATTAAACTCATTACATGTAACGGGAAAACCCATATATTTTAGCCGTACACCGATTTTGGGTATAAGTCTACCAATTTTTGCTGGCAACTCTACCGATTTCTCAATTTGACTTTCGAGACCACTGGTACAGGTAGCGGCACGAAACTCTAGCGCTGACCGTTATTGCGCAAAAAATTAGGTCTCTCAGGGACGAAGGGTACTCGTGCGTAGCGCCGATTGGCTAGCCAGTCGTACTCCGTCCCCCGCCGTGATACGACGCTCCGCGGTCTTCTGACTGTACAGTCGCGTTCTAAAATCTATTGTTATTGCCGTTCATTATTATTGTTTTTTGTTAAGTTTGAGTTCGATTGTTATTGTTGGTTTCTCTTATTAAATTTGTTTGTGACTTTAAACAGTGAACATGCCTAGAAGAAATACTGTTTTGAAAAGACAGGCACGAAAAATGGTGTATGACGTGCATTGTTTTGTTAAAAAAGAAACCAATGAATTGATTGATTCTTTAAATCAAATAAAAAGTGAGATTGTCGAAGCAACGAGTATTTTGCTCAGTCATTCGAATGACAGCACGATAAGACAAACTTCAGACGTTATTAAGACGGGGAACATGAAAATAAATGATATAATCAGTTGTTTGGGTAAAATATATTTATAATAATATATTTTACCCAAAATATATATTTTTTTCTACTCCCCATAAACTTAATCACTCGGTAGTCTACAAAGAGTACATTTAAATATGTTCTTAAAATTATTTTATTAAAGTTATAATTGTATTGCGTCCGCGACTGTACCCATGCACAGCTATCCCCTCTACATTTCGCTCAGCGCTAAACTTACGTGCCGCTACTTGTAGTAAAGTTGGCGTCTGAGACAAAGTTCCACAAGACACAGTTTCTGATGATATTACAGAAGAATCTAATAAACTAGCTATTCGTTCAGACACTAAGTTTTCTTACAGGTAATGACGACTTAATTGCAATCATCATAACAAAATATTTCTTTGCTAACATAAGTCGTCTCAAGACCAAAGGAGGTATACCAGTTTCAATTTCCATCGAGTTTATTTGGGTTGATCTCATAGCTCCGTTTATAATGCGCAACGCTTGATTCTGTATAATATCTAAAAAAAATTAAAGACGCATTAGCATTTATATAAGTAAGCTAGACAGCTAATCAAAGTGACTCCTAACCAAACTTTTGTAAAGCATTGAAAGAATCTTTGGATCGGCACCCCAAAAAACTCCCGCTAAAGATCTCAGTATGTTAATTCTCTTAAAGGCTTTATTACATATATAAAGCCTTCATCATCTGTAAACTTTTCTAAAAATTCAGGTATAAAACTATCACATTTGCTATCAACACTAACATCTAAGCATTTAATAAATTAATAATTTAATATTAATCATTTATACTTTTAATAAATTTCCATATTGTGTTAGTTACTGAAGTAGGTATACCTATTACTTAAATGAAGAACATAAATTATGCCAACTTTTCTTCTTCTCTTCCTTTACAATTATTTTTTTAAGAGTAGTTAATATAACTTTCTATATTTAAATTATTTCTGTATAATTTCAAAGCCTCTTTACAATCTTTTACAGCCTTCGCACAAGTATCATTCCACCAAGGCGCAGAAGTCCTTTTTAATTTTATATTAGAGTTAACATGCACTTTAGGTATACATTCCTGCCTTAAAGTATTAAGAAATGTCACAAAAACAATATATCTATAGGATTTTAAAAATTATATACAAAATCATTAAATAAACTTTATGACATATTTAAATACCTTTCCCAATTATTTTTACTATATACATGTTTATTTATATCATAGTGAACATGAAAAATTTTAATTTTAGTAAATGTTGGGAAGTGGTAGCTTCCCAACGGATCATCACCAACATGCCGTTCACAGTAAGGCGCTAGTTCTGGACATACCAGTGTTATGTCAATTGTAGATAAATTATTGTTTGGTCTGCCTACCGTAGTTGCACTGAGTATTTAAAATGCATAAATTAAATTCATCTATAATGTCATATAAATCTTTTCCTCTTATTATTATTAATTGTACAACCGAATGCTATATGATGGGCATTAAAATCACGCGCAAGGATGTAGGGTTTGGGAAGACTGTCAATTATTATTTTTAATTGAGATATATTAATTTTGTTTTTAGGTGGACTATAAACACACAGGACAGGAATAGGACCAAAACTTGTTTCTATGGATATGGCATGTCTTGAATATTTTGAAATATTTGAATATTTTAAGAGTTTGAAGTTGTCCATACTTTATAGAATAATTGTCTTCCGTGTTCATTTTTAGCATTTTTGAAGATAAAATTATATCCAGGAAAATGAAACCGTGGACTTGAAGTTTTGAGCTATAATTCAATTAAGCAAGGCAATGTCTATTTCTTTATCTAATAAAAGGGATTGTAGTAAAGGTTTTTTATTATTTATGCTCTGAATGTTATGTTGTACAATATTAATAATGTCCATAATTACTTTATAAAGTTTTTAATAAATGTTTCCTTAATATGTGTTGTAGTCTTAATATAATTTGAGTTACCTATACATACAATAGTGCTTAATAAGGCGTCCAAAATTTTTTGATTATTTAAAACATCTTAGGCAGTTAACTTTCCTGGTACGGTTTTAACATTCTGAGATTTCGGTTTTGTAAGGGATAGAAAAGCTGCTAATTTACTTGTTATGTCTGCATATTATGTACTATTACTTTTATTATTTCTTAAAGACCTGTTTTCGTTAATTTTGGAGGCCTTAATCGGACACTCCTTAGAAATAGTCAGATAATTACCTCCACAATGCCTGCATTTTAAAAATCGGTTGTCTATAAAGTCGGTTTACTGACGATAGTTGAACGTGACAACGTCATGTTTATAGTGCGCGCGGAACTAATTAGCCGCGCCTTAGGTAGGCGTATTGCCGCCACGAAGTCCGGCGCCGAACTGAGTAATAACATCAAGCGCCCCCGCCTCTCCGTCCCACCGCTCACATACCTAAGGCGTGGCTAGCTGAGGTAACGGCAATGCGTCATATTTAGCGAGGTAACGCTGGTAACAGGTAACGCATGAGTATTGTTTTTTCGTGCGTGCAGCCGGCTCCATCAAATTATAAGACGTTATCACGTCAAAAAAACTAGCATTCCTTATAGTAATGATTATCTGCGCACTTTGAACATGTTTGTTCATTAAAGCAATATTTTGCAGAATGGTTAAATAATAAACATTTAAATCATTGAAAAACTGGAGGTAAGTATGTAATTATGTATCTACCTTAATACTCCAACCGTCTAAGAAAATGCATTGTGGTAATACTGTACCAGAAAAAGTTATAGTTACTTTTAATGGAACCAATGTATTATTTTCGCATTTCATAAATCTACGTTCACCTATTATATCCATGTCGGAACTAGTTTTTTAAAATAATTCCTTAATATTACCATTTATTACTAATATCTTTATGTATGTATCTTACTACCCCTACCCTTTCCACAGAGGCCGCTGGTATATAAGCTCGATTAATTTCTTCAATAAATTGAGCGTTAAGAAAATCATTAGCCAGTGCCGCCTGCTTGAATGTAATTTTGATTTTCCGAGCGTTTACTCGAGATCTCTTATAAACGTCTTTTGCAGTTTTGAAAAATTGTGACAAAGTAAGGGTTTTTTGTAAATATATGGCGTCGGCTTATCTTAAAACCATTTGCCAGTGTCGAGTAAAAAAGGCGGGAAATAGAACTTTCGTTTCAATTTTCAACACTGTATTCCTATATCGTCAAGTCTAAAGTCTAGTCAAAGTCCAAATAAATAGTCAGTGCAGTCAGTCATGTCAGTCATTCAGTAAAGTGGTAGAAGCTTTACTGAATGTTCCTAGGGAGTTTTGGAGGGAAACTCAAAATAGCACGTTTTAGAAGTTGTACCACTTGCCCACACTTGTGCACGTTAACGAATATTTAATGTTTAATATTCTACCAATATTACACATTAAGAACCGAGATAACACAAATTTATGAAATATTACACATTCCACAACGTCACCCATTGAACTTAAAATTTAAATTAAATTTAAAAAACCCAATTAAACGGCAACACTCATTTAATATAAATATATTAATATTAATATAATATTATAATATTATCTTTATTATAATTATAATAAATAATTGTAATATTATTATATTATATATAGGGTGTGGCGTAATTAATGGATAATCCTTCACCTGCAGCTGGAGAATATCATAACGGATCAGAAAAATACAATTCATATTTAGTAAAAGTATCATGGTTTTTTAGTTATCGGCCATTTTTTTTAAATTATAAAAATTACACCCTTGCTCACTAATTTTGTTGTCACAGTCGCAAAAGCATAAATTATCGCTATCAGATTTTTATTTATTATACTTGAATAGTTGTATTATCAAATTTATCATATCACTTTTGTGCTGTTGCCAAATTTTTTTTTTACAAATGCAACCGAAAATATTTTTTTTCTTTCAAATCATTTTTCTTGTTTGATCGCTCATATCGTTAGAAAAATGTATGGGGACTTGACTGACCAACTTACAAATAATTAGCCTATTCAATTGAGATTGTAAAAAGGTATAACAGATGGTATTTAACCCTTAGATTTCAAAGTGATTACCTAATGACTTTGATGAAGGCCTCTTTTCCTAAAAACATACGTCTCAGAAAATATTTTAATTATTTCTTTTTTTTATATTTATAATATCTTTTTCACTATCACATATTATACATTTTATAAAAGGGCAAAGCAAAGCTATTCAAGTCGTAGAAAAATTCCCACCGAAAGACCCAGACCCATTGCATACATATATATATATATAAATTATATGCATAATTTTCAATTTTGCATTTAATTATATATATATATATATATATATATATATATATTATATATTGTACTACACTACCCTTGGCAAGTTATTTCAAAAGATGGCGCATTTAATAGCTCCCCACACCGATTTCGGTGACGGTGGCCTGTTTCATTGAAACCAGGCCAGCTACGCAGGAGTTATGTTATAGTGCCCAAGTGTGTGCGCAGTACACAAGAGCACTTTCTCCTCCTTTTACTCCGATTTAGGCGCAGGTCCGACTTTTTACATGCCCATCCGACGCATGGATCATCTTTCTTGTCAGACAATCAGGTGATCAGCCTGAATTGTCCTAACCAAACTTGGAAACAACATTTTTTTTTGTTCCAATGCGGGAATCGAACCCACGACCTCCGAGTCGAGAGCCAAGCTCTAACCACTAGACCACGGAGGCTGTTAAGTTAAGCTTGATTAAATGCTGTGGCGCATTTAATCAAGATTTAAAAATGGTGCAACACTAACCACTTTTCTCGCCATTAAAATTTTTGAACAACTCATTCAACATCAACATTAGGAATTTTTGTTACTAGAATTTGTTATTTTTTTGTTTCTGGTCTGAAATAAAATTATTATTTTTAGTAAAGAGGTAATTGAGTCAGTTAATAACCAATCTAATTGTAAAAAAACATAATAATAATTAATAAAACAGTGAACGAACCGTCGTAAAACTTTTTATTTAATTATTCTCCTTAAACTACAGTAAATGTTCGAATTGTTTGCCTCCGGCACGAATACAGACTCTGCAACGCCTTACAAAAGACCTTTACACCAGTGGTGCCAAATTCCTTGAATTTATTTCTTCTGACGCTGCATCAATTTTTTGGCGAAGTTCTGATAGATTTTGTATTGATTTCGAATAGACTTTTTCTTTTATGCATCCCCAGTAAAAAAATCAACTGGATTTAGATCGGGGGAACGAGGAGGCCATAAAAATTTAGCAACCGCGTCCGATCCATCTGTCAGGATAATCAGCGTTCAAATAATTCAAAGTTCAAAATTTTTGTTTGGCTAAGAATTCTAATTTAAAATTAATTTTATTTTAAAAACATGGAATTCTTTTTCTAAATGTAGTCATTTATTTATTGATTAGTGTTACATTTTCATCGCATTTCAATCTTTTTCGTCATCATGGATACGTTAAAAATTCGAGTAATTATGGAATATGAGTACCGTCGTGGTAGCAACGCGGCACAAGCGGCGCGCAACATCAGCGACGATTACGGAGCTAACACTACAAACCAACGCACCACCTGTTATTGGTTTGCTCGCTTCCGTTCTGGAAATTTCGACCTGAAAAATGATCCTCGCGGTCGTCCGAAGACTTTGGTCGACAATGACGAATTAAAGGCGATTGTGGAAGCTGATGATACACAATCTACGGCTGAATTAGCAGCAGCTTTCGACGTTAGCGTCAAAACAATATTGGTCCATTCGCGTCAAATTGGCAAGGTAAAAAAGCTTGACAAATGGGTGCCCCACGAATTCAATAATCGCCAGCGCGAAGTACGCGTCGAGACGTGCCTTACACTGCTCAACAGACACACAAATGAAGGAATTTTGAACCGCATTGTTAGCTGCGATGAAAAATGGATTCTGTTTGATAACCGCAAGCGCTCAGCAAGTTGGCTGGATCCTGGTTCAGCACCTAAACAATGCCCTAAACGAAAACTTACCCCTAGAAAAGTGATGGTCACTGTTTGGTCGTCTAGCGCCGGTGTGATTCATCACAGCTTCTTACCAAACGAGGTGAGCATTACTGCAGATGTGTACTGTGAAGAACTGAACACAATGATGGAGAAGCTGGCACATCTGCAACCAGCATTGGTCAATTGCTCGTCTCCGCTGCTCCTGCACGACAACGCGCCACCTCATACTGCACAGCAGACGGTCTCCAAGATGCAAGAACTGGGGTTGGAAGCTCTCCGTCATCCGCCCTACTCACCAGACCTTGCGCCTACAGACTACTACTTTTTCCAGAATTTGGATAACTTCTTGGCAGGAAAAAAATTCAATACCCGAGAGGTAGTACAAAATGCCTTTGAAGAATTTGTTGCCTCCCGTCCAGCTGATTTCTTTAAGAAGGGCATCAATAAACTGCCACTGAGTTGGCAAGTTGCATCAAGATTGTATGGGTGATTACTTCGATTAATACAAATAAAAAATACATGGAAAAAATTCGTTTAAATATTTTCATACGTGGGTAACACTGAAAATGTTTAGAACTGGCCAGTTAGAAACATTGCTAAAGAAAACTTTTTTTGAATTTCAATTTTAGAACTCTTTGGTAACCTAATGTAGTATATTGCATTCATTTGTCATTTGTTTTTGTGAATTGGCGGGCGGCGGCAAATCTAAAACTCTTGTTACACGTGAAAATGAATCTAACGCGAGAAAATTTTCGGTCAATTATTTATTATGTATAATAATATATAATATATATATATATATATATATATTATATTGGCCGATCCTCGAAAGGAAACACCCACTGAGCTGATTGTCTTTTGGTTTCCGATTCGTTGCAATATATCCAGCTTCATCACCTGTGACGATGTCAAATACAGCATTTTAGTCACCGCCGTTGAACTTATCTAACATTTGGCGACACCAGTCCATGCGAAGGTGTTTCTGGTCATCGGTTAAAGTATGGGGAATCCATCTGTTACAAAGCTTCCTGACGCCTAAGTGTTCGTGTAATATTTTTTGAACTTGACTCATACCAATGCTTAGGCTTGCCCGTATCTGCTGATAGATCACTCTCTTATCTTCCTCTATCATGCGCACATATCGCACATCACTGATGTTATCTTCAGTAGTCGCTGTTAAAGGACGTCCCTCACGCGGATCATCATTGAGATTGCTACGTCCACGCTTAAACTCGTTAAACCAATTGTAAATAGTAGCACGAGATGGGGCTTCATTAAGAAATACTAATCGTAGCCTATCATAGCTTTGTTGTTAAGTAAGCCCACAACGAAAGTCATAATAAATCATTGACCGAAAATTTTCTCGCGTTAGATTCATTTTCACGTGTAACAAGAGTTTTAGATTTGCCGCCAATTCACAAAAACAAATGACAAATGAATGCAATATACTACATTAGGTTACCAAAGAGTTCTAAAATTGAAATTCAAAAAAAGTTTTCATTAGCAATGTTTCTAACTGGCCAGTTCTAAACATTTTCAGTGTTACCCACGTATGAAAATATTTAAACGAATTTTTTCCATGTATTTTTTATTTGTATTAATCGAAGTAATCACCCATACAATCTTGATGCAACTTGCCAACTCAGTGGCAGTTTATTGATGCCCTTCTTAAAGAAATCAGCTGGACGGGAGGCAACAAATTCTTCAAAGGCATTTTGTACTACCTCTCGGGTATTGAATTTTTTTCCCGCCAAGAAGTTATCCAAATTCTGGAAAAAGTAGTAGTCTGTAGGCGCAAGGTCTGGTGAGTAGGGCGGATGACGGAGAGCTTCCAACCCCAGTTCTTGCAACTTGGAGACCGTCTGCTGTGCAGTATGAGGTGGCGCGTTGTCGTGCAGGAGCAGCGGAGACGAGCAATTGACCAATGCTGGTTGCAGATGTGCCAGCTTCTCCATCATTGTGTTCAGTTCTTCACAGTACACATCTGCAGTAATGCTCACCTCGTTTGGTAAGAAGCTGTGATGAATCACACCGGCGCTAGACGACCAAACAGTGACCATCACTTTTCTAGGGGTAAGTTTTCGTTTAGGGCATTGTTTAGGTGCTGAACCAGGATCCAGCCAACTTGCTGAGCGCTTGCGGTTATCAAACAGAATCCATTTTTCATCGCAGGTAACAATGCGGTTCAAAATTCCTTCATTTGTGTGTCTGTTGAGCAGTGTAAGGCACGTCTCGACGCGTACTTCGCGCTGGCGATTATTGAATTCGTGGGGCACCCATTTGTCAAGCTTTTTTACCTTGCCAATTTGACGCGAATGGACCAATATTGTTTTGACGCTAACGTCGAAAGCTGCTGCTAATTCAGCCGTAGATTGTGTATCATCAGCTTCCACAATCGCCTTTAATTCGTCATTGTCGACCAAAGTCTTCGGACGACCGCGAGGATTATTTTTCAGGTCGAAATTTCCAGATCGGAAGCGAGCAAACCAATAACAGGTGGTGCGTTGGTTTGTAGTGTTAGCTCCGTAATCGTCGCTGATGTTGCGCGCCGCTTGTGCCGCGTTGCTACCACGACGGTACTCATATTCCATAATTACTCGAATTTTTAACGTATCCATGATGACGAAAAAGATTGAAATGCGATGAAAATGTAACACTAATCAATAAATAAATGACTACATTTAGAAAAAGAATTCCATGTTTTTAAAATAAAATTAATTTTAAATTAGAATTCTTAGCCAAACAAAAATTTTGATTTGAAATGGCCAGTACTGCAGAACGGCAATTTCATAAGTAAAGACCTATTATTACTGTGAGTAATAAAT
Organism: Phengaris arion; assembly: GCA_963565745.1. NCBI lineage: Eukaryota > Metazoa > Arthropoda > Insecta > Lepidoptera > Lycaenidae > Phengaris > Phengaris arion. The sequence goes on from OY751431.1 coordinate 5,633,742, forward strand.
AAAACAGCATTAAAGTTAAGTACTGGTCAGTAAGTATGTTAGTTTTGTTAAATAATGAAGAAAAATTGGTTTAGAGTTTTTCCGGGGAGTTCAATGGGTGACGTTGTGGAATTTGTAATATTTCATAAATTTGGGTTATCTCGGTTCCTAATGTGTAATATTGGTAGAATATTAACCATTAAATATTCGTTAACGTGCACAAATGTGGACAATTAGTGGTACAACTTGTAAAAACGTGCTATTTAGTGTTTACCGCCAAAACTCCCTAGGAACTTTCAGTAAAGCTTCTACCACTTTACTGAATCGACTGCGGACTGACATGACTCATGGACTGTACTGACTATATATTTTACTTTGATTAGACTTTAGACTTGACGATATAGGAATACGGTGTTGGAAATTGAAACGAAAGTTCTATTTCCCGCCTCTTTAACTTGACTTTACTTTTTAACGTGATTTATTTGCTGGCAGCCCTGCTGTCAAGTGTCAATAATCACACAAAGTGTCACATTTAACAAAGTGGCACAGTTTTATTTGGAAATCAATTTAATGTAATTTTATACCTTATTGTAGATGTTAAAGAGTTTATAATGTTCTATCAAGAACACATTTTAGTAGAGTCCAAACTCCAAAGTTCCAAACTCATAAAGTTAACTTTAAAATTTTCTCCTAAACATAGACGTTATTATATTACCTACTCGTAAAGAACATTTAGAGGATTGTTTTCATTCATAGGAATATTATTATTAGTATTAAATCAACATTGCCCGAGGTAAGTTCATTGGTTCATTGTAAATTTTTGCAGGATGTATCTGAAAAAAGTAAATATTTTATAAATAAATGTTATAAATAAATATTTATTTTAAAATAATTCTTATACTTAAAGTTAGCTGTTTTTGTTTCAGAATGTTTATTTTGCGTCAAACTTTAAAAAGTAGCAGGGGGCTTCTCCCTGCTACGAGGTCCATGGCCAGTTCTGGTCCTCTGGTAGACTTGACTGTGGATGGAGATGGAATAGCAATTATGACACTGCAAAGGCCACCAGTTAACAGCCTAAATTTGGACCTGCTTAAGGCGATCAACTCGTCCCTGGATGAGGTTGTAAAAAACAAGGCAAAGGGGATGATTTTAACATCGGTATGCATAATAATTTTTAGTAACAATCCTGAAAATCCTTTTCAATACTTTAACTAGAATATTTTCATGATTTATCTTGTATTTTAAATCACTTTATAGTTCCATAATATTATTTTTACAATTATTTTTTATAATATTATGTAAATTAATTAATAATGAAATTATAATAATGCCCAAGCCTAATAGTAAACACTATTGCTAATTCTATATTTCAGGCCTCACCAACAGTATTTTCAGCTGGTCTAGACATAATGGAAATGTACAAACCAGACATTAAGAGAGCTGAGGAGTTCTGGTCCACGCTCCAGGAAGTCTGGATGAAGTTGTTTGGGGCTAGCTTCGCAACGGCTGCTGCTATCAATGTATGTGTATTAACAACTTCATACAAAACAAGTATCAATATATCTACTTAGGGCCAATGATCATTACTAATAATTATATATAGGTACAACTAATTATTTAATGATTGTTATCAATTGGATGGCTTATTACCAAAAATCAGTATCATTAAAAATAATCAATTAAGAAAATATTATTTATATATTATTATATTATTTTGTATGGGATCTCTACTTGAAGTTAACTATAAGATTACTTTTGCAACTTTTAAATAGTAATTTGTTACCATTTGCATCCCTGACACCATTTGTATATTTTTTAATTTAAACCAATTTTTGGCCCCATTTTATTACTATTCAAACCTATGATATCTCAAAATATATTTTGTTTAGGGTCACGCGCCAGCCGGTGGCTGCCTATTGTCAATGTCTTGTGAGTGGAGAGCCATGGTGTCCGGCAAATACACAATTGGTTTGAACGAGACGGCTCTGGGCATTGTCGCTCCAACATGGTTCGTAGACACCATGTGCAACACAATACCTGTGAGAGAAGCTGAATTTGCTCTCACTACAGGGAGATTGTTCAGTGTAGATGAAGCTTTAAAGGTAAATTAAGATTCTTAGTATGGCAGAGAACTTATAATAACATAATGAATAAAAACTCAAAGGCATAACGAAAGCATACCTATCTGTTCATGGTTTTATGCATTACTTATAAATTATAATATAAATATTTTATTTCTAAGTAATTAGTCATTTTTTTAATTTTATAAATAGAAGAAATAGTTAAAAATTTTGTTAAATTAATAATTCCATAATTGTATGTAAATTATGGTAATAAAACATTTCTTCACGGTTATTAACTTTAATTTTTGGGGAGAACTACTCATTGAAAAACATTTTATATTTTTAGAGTTAAGTTTTATACATGCAATTAGATGTCTCAATTATTGTGTTTGAATAATAAGTGACGTACTTTCGAGCGTTTCGACGTAGGTACTTTACATAAATCCTACTCTTGTGAGTTATAAATAAAACAAAGTTATCTTTTTATTCGCTTGTTTTTGAGAATATTTTATTTTTCTTGCAAATTTTATTTGTGCATTTTTTTTATGGTATATTCGAATGTGGATTTTTTTTTATAGGAGCCCTAGCCCTGTGCCCTAACAGAGGTGCTTCTTATATTGTGACGATGCTAATATTCGTTATTATTAATAGGGAATTTGCATAGTTTTTCTTTATTAGCTTTTCGAAAAATACATAATAAGCTGGGAAATGTTGTCCTTGCAATAGCATATCCACGATCAACCGTTAACGAAATACAGTCATCTCAAAAGTGAGATTGTTGAACAACATTAAAAACGCCCTTTACAAATGCATGTCACAACCGCAGTTGAAAATGTATGGAAATAAATACAAAATTGATTTTACTAACTTAACAACTGGGTTTATGTATTTGATTGTGATAAGAAATAACGTTACCAAGACCGTGTCAGGACATTTCTAAGGAGGGTTCCGTAACTATCACTGCATAATAGTTTTTTTTTTTTCAAATTACTTATACAATATATAATATACAATAGTTACTGTCCGATTTCGTTCAAAATAATTTTCCTTAAGAGTTTTTAGCATGATCTATCAGCAGGGAAACTTACAAGTTTCCATCTCTTATACTTTAGAAATGGCAGGGCTTAATGCCAACTTATAAACCACTTTGGAGGCCGATTACTCGAAAATAGTCGACCTTGTAAAAAAGGCATGTATGAAACCTTGCCTTTATTTCAAAAGACCTATTTAACAATATCCCACACGATGGGGTACAATGAAAAAATATTTTTCATCCCCACTTCACATGGAGAGCCACCCCTAAAATGTAAAATTATTATTATTTTATGATTCCAAAATTGACAAACACACTGATTAACTAGACCAAATTTCATCAATTTATATTCATAATTACAGATGCTAGAAGCGCGGACAGACAGACAGACAGACGGACGGACGGACAGAGCGAAACTATAAGGGTTCCTTGAGTATTATTGAACCCTAAAAATGACACAAATAAGTTAAGGATTTCAACGGTAATTTTGGTTTTTCAATTAAAAACCACAGATTTCGTGCCTCAGAAAGACTATCGAGCACATAAAAAATTAATCTACGGAAATATTCGAAAAATATTGTCGCTGAGCGACGCGAAAGTCGGGATAAGGAAAAGTTACAAAATAAAACTACAATGTTGAATAATAATTATTTTATTCTTAGATTAACATAATATGTATCCTCGACATAACGCATGTTAACAAACAAATTGCAAAATTTCCACACGCGTACCGAAGTTTGAATAATTGTGCGCCCTTTTTTCAAGAGTGCTACAGGGAAAACCCTTAACCGGATTGTCTTTGTTTTAGGCTCAAATTGTAGGTAGGTAACTAAATTGTCCAGACGAGTTTTTCTCAAATTTTTGATATTACTGTCGGCTCCAAATCGGGCGCCAAAATCATAAATTCGGAAAAAAATAATTTTTTACACTATTTCAGCCATAATTTTATTCGTTTTTTACTTTCTCAAATAGTTCTTTTTGTACCTTACAACGCTCGTGAATACGCGTTTTTTGAGCCTTTTTTGAATTTCATATCAACTCTTCGAGATATAAGGGGATTTTTTTCGTCAAATCGAAGCCTACACTGGTGCGAACGAAAAGACATTTCCAATGTCAAAAAATATCGTGTTTTTTTTGTTCTGTAACTTAAAATTACCAACTGATTACTGTACTTTCACGTTTTTCATATTTATGTTTCCTTTCGGAAAATAGACGTCGTTTGTTGATTTGAAACAAATTCATAGTTTATTAATTACATTAATTATAAATTTATAATTTTCAGGTGGGTCTAATAGATGAAGTAGCAACAGACAAAGCTGACGCAATCAACAAATGCAAAACCTTCCTGAAAAGGTTCGAGAGAATTCCTAATTTGGCCCGGTCTTTGACCAAGAATAGAATAAGGTCCGGCCCAGTGCAGAGTCTACAAAAGAACAGACAAGCTGACATCCAGGAGTTCCTACAGTTTCTACAGAATCCAAAGGTCCAGCAGTCTCTTGATATGTATATTCAAGCCCTTAAGAAGAAAGCTGCAAAGTAAAAAGTATCTAATCTTCTATCTAAATTTATATAATATCTAAATTTTATTTACTATATCTAAATCTAGAAATCGTGATTCTCATGACCGCATAGGGACCGTGCACGACATTAAAAATTTTATCGGCTTATGTCAAATAGCGAATGAAAAGTGATTTTTATTTTATTTAAATTACAGTAAATTAAATTTCGGTCAAAATAATTTTTCTAAAGAGTTTTTAGCATGATCTATCAGCATAGAAACTTACAAGTTTCTATCTCCTATAGTTTAGAAATGCCAACGAAATCCCTTATGTTTCCACTTTGGAGGCCGATTATATTTTGAGAGAAATCGGACTTTCGAATCAGATCTTTTGAAGTATTTCAAAGATAACCTATTGCGTGTTGATAGTTACGGAACCCTCCTTAGACATGTCGTAACATGCTCATGGTTAGGTTTTTATCCTAGAGTCTTATACCCAGAATTTAATGTATAAGTTTTTAAGTTTATATATCGTGTTTTTATTTTTATAACCTTTTTCCAATTTACTTTTACACTGGTCTGGCAATGTTAAATGACTTGGCTTTTTTTCCACAACTGTTTAAGTATTAAACTAACACTATCTTAAATTTCAAATTGCCTCAAATATGTTTTTTGGGGATTAAAAAATTCCGTTTTCAAACTATTTGTATATTGATTTAGCCCCGCTTCTGATCAGCCAGTCCTGCAGTCTCCTGTCGGGGTACAATAGGAGAAGTATAGAACAAGGTTTCAGCTTGCATCAAACAACTGCTCTAAATTTCCTAGTAGCTCTATCTATAAGTGATTTAATATTAATCCATACCCAAATAAGTAGCTTACTCATAAAGTGTATTGTTTAAAAAATTAAATACTCTTTTTTTTTCATCGAAATCGGACATTTAGTTTGGAAGTTATCACGAGTTTAAAAATAAAATCTGTAGGCAAAAGTACCTAATGTTGAATTGGCCGAGCCCGTGTCTCAGATTAGATCGTAGTAAGTGTAGGTGTGTGTGAAGGTTGTAGAGTTATTCCAACATATATTACTTTTTCCTTTTTACAGCAGCATTTTTAATATTTAGTAAAATTCACACTGACTATTTCTGCTGTTATATTTGGAGTTTACAATACAACAACAATAATGATCCAGTACCTGGGTAACCGAGCTTTGCTTTGGAGTTCTGATAAATTTATAAAAATACAAAAGAATCACAAAAATATTTATCTGACCGAGATTCGAACCCACCACATTCCGAATTTTCGAACAAAGTAAAAAATATACTGTATACGCATACCAAATTGCCAATCGGACTGATTTAATAGAGTCGAAATTATTGATATAAGTATTGTTGCACGATGTAAGAAAAAAACATATAATATAGCTTCAAAATGCGCAGTTTCCTAGGGACGAGACGAGACTTGATCGATTATTCTCCCCCGAAACCGTTGTAGCCGTTTTCGAGAAAACGGTTATAATTAAACAATATGGTCTCGTAGTTAATATAAGATTTTCAAAGCAATTCATTCATAAGTTCCACTTAGCCCCTATTGTTGCACATTTCTGCCGCGGCATGCGCTGCGGTCGTGTAGTATATCCCCGCCATACACTTGCACGGTCCCTATACAAGTATTCTAATACAACAATGAAATTCTAATATACTTTATTAACTTGCTTCAAAATATTACAGCATAGCCAATTCTGATGATCAGTTTAGAATTGAGATGTTACCACCTGTGACTATTAAAAATGTAAATGTAACGCATGTATTTGTAATATTTTAAAAGTGTTGGTATGTAATCCTGCAAATTAATAATCGATTATTTTTTAGTGTAAGAAGGTATACTATTTGCTAATTTTTTTTTATTATTTACAGTGGTTATTATATTTTATAATAATATATTATTATGTTCCTATACGCTTTTTTTTTGTTGTTTGATTCTATACTTTCAGATTTTATTCATATCGTAATAATGAATTCCTTTATTTATCAAGGAAATATTCAAGGGCTATCGTTAGATACGCCGCTGCTTAAGATTCAAAGAAAGTTTTATGGGCCTAATATTTTTCAAATATATAATATGTTCAAATATAATATTTCGTCATTTAAAAAAAACTCAAAACTCGTCTCCCAACAGTGCAGCAGTTTCGGGGTCCATAGTCTCCGTCATGGTCATCTGCATGTCAGTCCACTCCTCGCGCTGATTGTCTATGTAATAGCAGATCTCCATAATCCTGTCGCGGTTCCGCTTTATTTCGTTGCTGGAAGTGGAAAGAAAAAAACATTTTATTACGAGGGAAAGAAAGACGAGATAAGTGTATCTTGTCTTTCTCTATCATACGTGTCCAACTTTAAGTACTATTAAAAATAGGAAAGTAACTACTGAACGGATTTAGATGAAATTTGACATGACAGTAGATGACGTAGGCTACTTTTAATCGCAGCAAAATGTACGGTTCTCGAGAGATTTCTTTTTGCGTGTACAAAGTCGCAGGCAACATCTAGTCGTACATAATAATTCAAAGGCGACGCAGGATGCAAAATGGAAATATTTTTTTTGTCACCTTGTCTTTATAGAGACGTATAAAAAGAAAATAATCACAACACAATACTTTTTATACCTTATTTAAGGTAATTTATCTTACCATCGCACCGTAATACTTTCCCGTTGTACAAAATCACTCCCACAGAAGATAAAAGGTTGAGGAAAGATGTTACACATAATAAAACATACACATTAGTATTCTGCACGAGCTCATCCCGCCACTTGTTGGCGCGCGTCATGAGCGAGTCCTCGCGCGCGTCGATGAAGCGCATGTGGTTGTCGGACGACTGCGCCACGAGGTTCATTATCAGATCGCGATCCATCATCGCCTGGAACGTTCCAGAATAAGGGTATAATTGGGAAATTGAATGATTCTTTTTTTTTGTGATAAATGGAAAGGTCATAGGGTGAAACATCCAATAGCTAGCACTGCACCAAATTATCAGCACCCAACCCATGGACAAATAGTAGAATTATAAGCTTCTCACTAATTATTATTTTTTGTTTCCACTTAATAAAAACAAAAATATAATGTTTCTGGAATCTACTGCCGGCGACACCACACATTTCAATTTAAAAACAGCGACATTTATGTAAACGAGTGTTGGTGTCCTACAGTTAGAATTTTTGACGTAACAACGTCTTATAATTCGATGGAGCCGGCTGCACGCACGAAAAAACATTACTCATGCGGCGTTACCTCGCTCTGAGGCGTTCCATTTAAGGCTTGAAGTGCAAGCGAGAGCGCGGAACGAGCGACAAAGAGGCACTATCGGCCTCCGCGTTCGGCAGCGTTCGACATCTGTCTCTCTCCTACTTGAGTGAGCGATCCATCAGTATTCTCTTATGACGTTGTCACGTTCAACTATCCGACTTTACAGACAACCGACATTTTTTGTCAGGTTTCTTGTGATCGATTGTAAGCTCACGTGTTTTCATATTATGCTATGTTGCTTGCTTTGCTTGCTTTTACATATTTTTTACTGAAAATTTTGGTCTGTCTGAGATGTTTTATGAAGCTTATCTAATAAAAGGGAGTTAAAGTTATAAAAAAATTAATGATAAAACATAATATGGTGCTGACACATGGGTCTATTTCTGCCTTACGTTTTAGCAGGTAAATTAGTACTTATTTTGACTGATATTCTGTTGGTTGTTACAGATTCTTGAAGCTAGATAAAATCTACGTCTTTCAGTACCAATTTTTAAACCTTCCTGTACTATAAATTTCCCGTAAGTTCCATTAAGTTTCCCGTACTATACACTATAACTCAATAGTATTTTACCATATTCATTTTCATTGATGCTTTTTAAGACTTAAAAATATTAGTGAAATTAAAAGTTAATTAAAAATAATTCATTAAAACTTGGAATACCTATATACTGAGCATAATGAGACAGACTTGGCTATTTAATGAGAATTAAGGTTATATTTTTTAAATACCGAATATACATAATAATTATGAAACTTTCATTAATAGGCAAAGTATAAAAAAGAGATTATTCATAAAAAAGTGATTATTCTACGAACATCGTTTTTTTCATATTAATAAGTAGTTAAAGAGTATGAGAACGTTTATGTGCTATATAATAGCATACAAACGTTCTCATACTCTTTCTTTTTGTTCTCACCTCAAGCAACTGCGGCTGCACGTCGCCCAGCAGAACCCTATTACCCAGCATCTTAGAAAGCGCCTCGAACTGCCGCATCGACCACAGCCCTTGGTGCTCCCGCCACGCGCCAAACGCGCCGCGAGACTGCTCCAGAAGATTCGTGATCATCTCCGTTATGTTCACGCCGAATTGAATGCGGGATTCCTGAAAAAGAAGTTAAAAAGAGCCGCTAATCTGACAGAAAAACCTATGTCGACATCAAATTGCGAGGAAATTTGAGTTATTTAATCCACCGCTAGTATAAAGAAAACTTCATATTATACTGACGGTAACCACCCTAGATTATGTAGCAAGCGTATTTAAGTCCAATTCTTCTCGCATTGAGAATACATCCGTAAGTATAATAAGTATACTTAGTAACTGAAAACATTGGTGGTAATAAGATATGGGTAGTATGTACTGGATAGATTAAGTATCTATGGAGAACGCTACAAAACGTGGCTATTTCCCATATAAGTATTGTGATAATGTGAAGTGATGTGATGTGACCTCATTAAAATATGACGTATCATAATTATCAATTAAGTAGTATGATTTTTCTGACTCCCTTTATTCAAACCCCTGCTGAAAGTTCCAGATAAAAAACGATGATTGATGGAAATTGATGGGAAGTTATTGTAAACTATTGTGTGTTTGAAACAGGGATTCCAAATACTTTATAGAAATTATGACAATTTTTATTTGGTTTTATCTGGGCATTTTTCGATCCAGATAGTTCCATCAGGATCCCTAATGGAACTTAACATTTTATATCGGAGTTTTTCCACAGGGACATGTTATATGCTAGGACTATATTATGCTCCGGAATCGGGAAAACCTGTGAAAATTCAGAGCACCGAAAATAGAACGGCGCGAACACAATAGAGTTGAAAATCGAGTTGAAAGATGAGTGTCGAGTCAAATGTCAGTGTCAAATATGACAGCTCGACACTCGAAACTTATATTTTCAACTCTATTGTACGGGCGCAGAATTCTATTTTCAGTGCTCTGAATTTTCTACGCGCGGCCTTCCGGATCATCTAGTCCCAGCCATTTTTATCTATGGATAGATACGTTATATCCATACAAAACTGACAAAATTTCTGTGCCGCGACACACGTTGACATTTTTCATTACTGTTACATTTCACACGCACAGCGAAAAATCGTGAAAGGGATGGAATGCTTAATTCAATAGCAAAAAAAAGATGACTAAATAGTGCTTGTCGCTATCAATTAAGCGTATTATTAAATAACCGCGTATATCTATTCATGTTTGGAATCTCTGGCATAGGACATTTGACGACACAGAAGGTAAAAAATATAAATTCTATTTGTTCATAGTTATTTACCTTTGAGGACATGCTGTGAATTTAATTTTTTTGTGTAATCTGTGGTTTGAATATCATTATTGTAAGATTCATCAAGACAATAATGGCGTGAATGCATACTATTATTTAGTTAAAATTGCAATTTTTTTTTAATTAATGTCCCAAACAGGAATCGAAACGTTATTTAAAAACACATTTGTATTTTGCGCTTTTTTATAGTGATGTTGTGGTACAAATTCCGCAAAGTAATAAAGGACGTCGGACACATGAAGAAATTTATTTTTAACAAAATACTCCTTTGTAACCAAGCTTTGTGTAAATATGAGGCTTTACCTATGAAATTGCCGTTTTGTATAAAAAAATTTAAACGATTTTTTTTCATGTATTTTTTATTTGTATTAATCGAAGTAATCACCAATGCAATCAATGCATTTATGCCAACGCAGAGACAGTTTATTGATGCCCTTCTTAAAGAAATCAGCTAGACGGGAGGCAACAAATTCTTCAAAGGCATTTTGTACTGCCTCTCGGGTATTGAATTTTTTTCCCGCCAAGAAGTTATCCAAATTCTGGAAAAAGTAGTAGTCTGTAGGCGCAAGGTCTGGTGAGTAGGGCGGATGACGGAGAGCTTCCAACCCCAGTTCTTGCAACTTGGAGACCGTCTGCTGTGCAGTATGAGGTGGCGCGTTGTCGTGCAGGAGCAGCGGAGACGAGCAATTGACCAATGCTGGTTGCAGATGTGCCAGCTTCTCCATCATTATGTTCAGTTCTTCACAGTACACATCTGCAGTAAAGCTCACCCCGTTTGGTACGAAGCTGTGATGAATCACACCGGCGCTAGACCACCAAACAGTGACCATCACTTTTCTAGGGGTAAGTTTTCGTTTAGGGCATTGTTTAGGTGCTGAACCAGGACCCAACCAACTTGCTGAGCGCTTGCGGTTATCAAACAGAATTCATTTTTCATCGCAGGTAACAATGCGGTTAAAAATTCCTTCATTTGTGAAGTGAATTTGTGTGTCTGTTGAGCAGTGCAAGGCACGTCTCGACGCGTACTTCGCGCTGGCGATCATTGAGTTCGTGGGGCACCCATTTGTCAAGCTTTTTTACCTTGCCAATTTGACGCAAACAGACCAATATTGTTTTGACGCTAACGTCGAAAGCTACTGCTAATTCAGCCGTAGATTGTGTATCATCAGCTTCCACAATCGCATTTAATTCGCCATTGTTGACCAAAGTTTTCGGACGACCGCGAGGTTCTATTTTCAGGTCGAAATTTCCAGAACGGAAGCGAGCAAATCAATAACAGGTCGTGCGTTGGTTTGTAGTGTTAGCTCCGTAAACGTCGTTGATGTTGCGTGCCGCTTGTGCCGCGTTGCTGCCACGACGGTACTCATATTCCATAATTACTCGAATTTTTAACGTATCCATGATGACGAAAAAGATTGAAATGCGATAAAAATGTAACACTAATCAATAAACAAATGACTACTTTTGGAAAAAGAATTTCATGTTTTTAAAATAAAATTAATTTGAAATTAGAATTCTTAGCCAAACAAAAATTATTTTGATTTGAAATGGCCAGTACTGCAGAATGGCATTTTCATAGGTAAAGACCTATTATAACGTAATAATAATAATTATTATTATTATAATTATAATATTAATAATAAATAATAATAAATATAAGTAATTATAATATTTTAAAATTCACTGAAATTAAAATCCTCCTACTACACAACATCCATTTATTGCTTAATAGATATTTTTTTTTCATATTTTATGGTATAATTAATATAAACTAAAAATATATTAAATACTTATTTATAATGCGTTCACAACGCTATAAATTATATCTTAAGATATTTTAGTTATAGGTATCAAACACTGAAAAATCCTTTCTTTTTTCTCGTTTAGAATATAAGTTTAATTAAACTCCAGGCGAGACTAATAATATGTTATTGAGGTTTTTAAGGTGAATAAAAATGGGGGGGGGGGGGCGTTACAATATATTAAAAGTACTCATGCACCTTGCACAAAATGCCATCGTGTGCTATAAAAACTGTAAAAACCATGACAAAAAAGTGAATAAAAGTCAAGGAATTTGATTCCACATGTAACTTTACAACTTTGGAATGAAGTTCCTTATTAAAAGTTGTAACGACACTTTTTGCTGTAGTTGTAAGCCGTGCGGCGTGCGCGTGTTTCTCTGTCTGTCTCTCTCTCTCTCTCTCAATTATTACTAAAATTAAGCCTACTGATTAAGTTTATATTACATTATATTTCTTAATAATAAAAAAATATTATTATAACTTAAAAAAATAAAATTTTATTACAATTCCTTCACTAATTAATCGAAAGGAACTTCGTTCCATCCGGGTGTCCGTTGACACATCTCTATTTTTTTTTATTAAGTACTATTTGTCAAGTAGGTATTTTCTAAAAAATATATTTTTAAATACTTGACACTATATTAGTACCTACAGCAGCGAATGTCGTTAGTTGATCAGAATTACAGACAGTTCACTTTATTTTGATAAGATCGACGAAAAGAATTTTATTATATCATTCAATCAGATAAATAAATATTTATATTTATATATAAATTTATTTACTCTCAAAAATCGTTAATCTACAAAAAAGTTAGTTGTGAGATGTTATATAACTTAGAACAAACTGAGGGTCTAAAAGTACCTAACAGTAGAGTAAAAGCTACTTTTATTTGATATAAATTTATCAATCTTATTTTTTATAAGTTTCCAAAACACACATCAAACTTGCGCCTTTATAATATTATAATATATATAAACACACAGTAAAACTATATATATATATATATATATATATATATATATATATATATATATATATATATATATATATGTTTTGGAAACTTATAAAAAATAAGATTGATAAATTTATATCAAATAAAAGTAGCTTTTACTTTACTGTTAGGTACTTTTAGACCCTCAGTTTGTTCTAAGTTATATAACATCTCACAACTAACTTTTTTGTAGATTAGCAATTTTTGAGAGTAAATAAATTTATATATAAATATAAATATTTATTTATCTGATTGAACGATATAATTAAATTATTTTCGTCGATCTTATCAAAATAAAGTGAACGGTCTGTCTAACGACATTCGCTGCTGTAGGTACTAATATAGTGTCAAGTATTTAAAAATATATTTTTTAGAAAATACCTACTTGACAAATAGTACTTAATAAAAAAAAATAGAGATGTGTCAACGGACACCCGGATGGAACGAAGTTCCTTTCGATTAATTAGTGAAGGAATTGTAATAAAATTTTATATTTTTAAGTTATAATAATATTTTTTTATTATTAACAAATATAATGTAATATAAACTTAATCAGTAGGCTCAATTTTAGTAATAATTGAGAGAGAGAGAGAGAGACAGACAGAGAAACACGCGCACGCCGCACGGCTTACAACTACAGCAAAAAGTGTCGTTACAACTTTTAATAAGGAACTTCATTCCAAAGTTGTAAAGTTACATGTGGAATCAAATTCCTTGACTTTTATTCACTTTTTTGTCATGGTTTTTACAGTTTTTATAGCACACGATGGCATTTTGTGCAAGGTGCATGAGTACTCTTTTTAATATAATCCATCTATGGTCCAGCCATACCTCGCATTGCTCATACAACTGCATCTCTATGGTCATCAACTTCTTCCACATATCAAAGACAGCGTCATTGAATGACTCGCCCGCGTCGATTATAGTCGGTTCTAGTTGCTCTATGGTCGCCTGTTGAGCCGTGAATTTGCCGATTATGGTGTTCAACTGATCCACCAAGGGTTTCTTTCGCTCTTCATACGCTTTTATTGCCCTGTAAATAGTCTTACTTGTATTTGATTATGGTAGGTTTGATTCTGTTGAGTTTGCTTAATGTAATATGTTGCAAATGCCACATAATATATTTTACGCTTACTTTTCTTATTCTACGTTTTTTGCCTGGTAGGTCCTACTTTAATTTTTAAGTAGTACTAGGGGGGACCTAGTATAATTCGCTGCGACACACATGAGAAAAAAGTTGACACAGTGTAAACGGTGTTGCAGTGTGAAAAAATGACATTTTTTCACAGTGCAACACAGTCGACACTTTAGTTACTTAGTGCATAGATGATAGGTACAGTATATATAGAGAACTTAGTGGTACATTTAGAAAATTAATCGACACTTTTTTACCGAAACAGTGTTCCCCTGGGATACTGTATTTACGCGGGCAGAGCCGCGGGCAGAAGCTAGTGTAATATAATAACAAGAACAACTACCTAAATAAAATATCTTACTCTTTGCTCTTTTTAACGCTTTCCTCTAATGCGCTGTCAATCAACTTCTTGAATATTTTGATCTCGGCTTGTCGAGCGTTGTACGCCTCTTGCGCATACTCCACCAGTCCAGCCATGGTCTCTATGTATTGTTCTTTGTACCTTAAACACAATTAAAAAGATAACTTTTATACATTTTTGTACTCCTTTCACATTTATCTCATAATTTACAAACTAAGTAGGTACATAAGTACGTGGAAGTGTTTCAAAGGCAATGGGCATGCGAAGCAGCGTATTTTACCGACTTTGTTGAAAAAAAGAGCAACTTACTGATCATAGTATCCTATGAGGTCGCCCCCAACTTGAAGCAGTAGAGATCCGTCGGGATCCTTTTCAAACATCTTCTCGAACAGCTCCGGTCCACTCAGATACTCTACGAAGGATAACGCGTAGAATTCCACCCTCGCTTCGTATTCTTCTTGGGCCAATCTCTTGGCATCAGCCTTTTCATCCGCTTCGTCCAGTTTTCGTAGAAGACCCCTGATAACGAAAATCAATCATCATCATCATCACTAAACTGATCATCTGATGATGATGATAGTGTATGCAGGGGATTCGGCTCTTGCAAAAGCTTGCTATTTTCTTTCTTTGATCTATATGAAATGGACCAGAAAACGAGCAGACAGATCGCCTAAAGGATCGCGCAAGCGATCATCGCAACCTACGGACGCTCGTAACGCACACTTGCGTTCCTGGTCCTTAAACCTTTTTGTTTTTTCATAGGGTAAGACATTTAGGCCCTTCCTGGGGGTTTGGGGGTCCCCGGGGGGTAATGTGGGACTCACCGGCGACTGGTCGCCGGATTACCGCTCTTAACCACCTACGGGTGCCTTCGGCCGCATAAATAAGGTTACCCCGGATCTGTCAAGCACAGGGTAACCTCGCGACAGGCTGGTCCTGCGGCTAGAAGGACCGGACTACATCATCAAAGGGGTTACTCCGGCAACCTGGAGGAACCCCGCCGACGCCAAGATCGTGCAATGGGTATGGCGTCCCGCGGGGGAGAGGACACTCGTGCGCGAGTCACAGGGGGGTTACAAAGATGACCCCCCATTACATGGTCCGCCGGTCGCCCGGCGTCCCTGCAGACCGCACAACTCGCCTTGGCAAAACAGCTGGAGGCTTTATGCCCCGGCTGACCGCAGCAGAAGCATAGATGGCTCCTTACCTTAGTTGAAGGGCACCTCTCTGCCACATGCCCCAACCCTAGGCACCGGTAACAATGCCGGCGCAGCTCGGCAATGTGTTTTAGCTGGACGCGAGTCCACCCAACACCAATACTGCCCAGTGGAAGCAGTTTTTTGGCTGCAACCACTGGTAATCGAATTTTGGAGGTAGGTACTCCACTTTGTAGGTACTTGTCGAGGCAGTTTAGGTAGAGAGTAAATCTCGATCTACAGTTGTGAAGTGAATATATTATTTACAAAATGTACACGTATTTATACAAAAAATTACATTATTATTATTATTAAACAAAGAATTTACAAACATAAAAATTACTTCTGATTGGCTGTTTGTTTACAAACTTAGAAGGTTGAACCTTATTGGTTGTTCGTCTGCGCATGTTTCTGCGCATCGCTCCATACCGCTGTGTCGCGGCCCGCGGCGATTGGGTATAAATATAAGAAGCGGCGCCGCGCGTCGTTCGACGCGCGCCCTTCGACGGAGGTGTTCATCCCCCGCCACCCCCCAGCAGCTGCCACAGTGAGCACCAAGCTCACCTTTACCGCCTCGCCGGCATCACCACCGCAAGAGGAACGCCGTGCGGTAACTGTTCCTGCTCCGAGGGCCCCCGAGCTGGCCCCCTCCTCGAGCATTATGCCCCCGCCCCCTGCCCCTCCCGTGCAGGTAACCAAACGGCAGCGACAAGAGGTGTCTTCCGACGTCTCGCCGCCTGCCAAACGCGCCGACCGTCCGGCCACCTACGGCGCAGCAACTATTGCTGCCCCGACCGGATCTCAATTGGCCTCGACTTCGAGGGCCACATCGCCGATGGACACCACCACGGCAACTACCGCAACACTAACTCCGAACGTATCATCGCCGCCGCCTCCCCCCGCCCCCCGCTGTCCGCCACTCATTGTGGAAAAGCTGGAGGACTGGGTGAGGCATTTCAGCCGCCTCGCGGAGCTCCTTGGCCACCCTTCCAACGCGAAGCCGCTGGGCCAAGGGGTCAAATTTACCCCAAAAGGAGAGAAGGAGTATCGCTGCGTCCAAAAATACTTGGACGAACTGAGCAAGACCGAGTGCGTCAGTTGGTTTTCTTACGCACCCACAGGACCGTGGACTCAAGGTAGGTATCCACGGCCTGCAACACTCCCACTGACGCTATAGCCGCCGCACTCAATAGGAAGGGCTTCGAAGTGGAGCACGTGTCCCAGATCCTAGCCAGGAAGGATCGTCCCGGGTGCTCATACTTCGTGCTGCTAAAACGCACCCCGGACCTGGTCCCCGGGATATACCAGCTGACGGAGCTACTGAACATGCCAGGCATTAGAGTGGAAGCCTGGCGCGGTAAGGACGGCCCCGCCCAATGTCATCGCTGCCAGCAGTTCCGGCACTCCAGCCGGTACTGCCACCGTAGGCTGGCGTGTGTCAGGTGTGGCGAAGAGCATTTCGCAACTGACTGCCCCCGCCCGACCACCGAACAGCCCACCTGCATTAATTGCAAGGGGGCCCACCCAGCTAATAGTAAGCACTGCCCGGTATTCAAACAGGAGGCCCGGAACCACCGCGAGGGCCCCATTGCCCGCACCAATCGCGCATCCAACCGGGTAAGTCGTGACCCACCTATCACTGAGAAAGAGGTCCTCCCACCACCGCCTACGGCCACATCTCTTATGGCCGAGGCTAATGACATCACCCCTCGTCCCTCCTCCTCCACTGTCCCCGCCCCCTCAGTGCGAAAACAGAGAATTAGAAAGAGAACGAAGAAGAAGGGCCCCAAGTCCGGAGCCACTTCTACGGCAGCAACGGACTCCGAATTCGAGCCCTTGCACTCCTGCTCCCAAATGTCGAAGCCGTTCTGTCACTCCTTCGGGAGTACGAAATAGACATCGCTCTCCTAAGCGAAACCCTTCTCTCCCCCCCGGACTGTTTTCATGTTCCTGGGTTTATTACATACAGGCAGGACTACCTTGAATGAGAACAAGTGTGCAGAGGCCTCGCTGTCTTGGTCGGCAGGAGGCTCCTCCACCAACTCCTCCCAACCCCCTCAGTATCATTCCTTTATGCGCTGGGCATCGAAGTGGCACTCGGCACCCACCGCACTCGCATATTCACGTGCTACAAGCCCCCGGGCTCACATTTAGATATCTCCGACATCCACAGGCTCATATCAGATGAGCCGACTGTGATTGCCGGAGTTCTAAATTGTAAGCACCCTGAGTGGGGCTCCCGCACGCCCAATGCGGACGGCAGACGTCTGCTCGCCGACTCCGTGCAAGTTGGGTATACGGTGGTGGGTACATACACCCCCACCCATTACCCAGAGAACCCCTTGTACTCGCCAAACGTCTTAGACGTCGCCATCATTCATCTTATCGCAGGCGACCTTCACCAGGAGGTACTCGACATGGCCCATGGCTCAGACCATCTCCCGATCTTGGCCATCATCCGAGCCTCCCCGGTTAGTGTACCCCCTCTCCTCTCCTACCCAGTCCGCGGCTGGGACGCCTTTTCTTTGCAGCTGCACGAGAATACGCCAAATTTCCCGGTGAACTCTGCAGAAACTGTCAAAGCCATGACGGTGCAGCTCACCGGGGCGATTGCAGCTGCAGTGAACGCGGCAACCCAGCCGCCAACACAGCCCCCCCCCCCCCCCCCTACCACGCCACATAGCCGACCTGATCGCCGAAAAGAAGCGCCTGCGACGACGATGGCAGCTCACATGATGCCCAGCAATAAAGACGCAGCTCAACCGCCTCACCGCAGAGGTAAGATCTCATTTAGAGCTCCTCAATGCGGAAAACTGGACCCGACTCATCCAGGAGGCGGGAGAGGACTGGCCCTCTTTACACCGCTTTTGCCGCAGCCTTACTAGAGCCACTGCCCCGTTTACCCCCTGCTTCACCCCGACGGTCCCCGAGCAGACGGAATTCCCAACTTTGACCTTCGACACCTCCCATTCAGGACGGTGGCCGCCCTTACCCGCCTGTACAATGGAATCGTCAGGACCGGCCACTTTCCCACCCCCTGGAAGTTGGGGTTAATTACTAATATCCCCAAACCCAACAAAAACTTGAGAAGGGCAGAGGGCTACCGCCCCATAACCCTCCTCTCAAACCTCTCCGAAACGTTTGAACTCCTTCTCCTCAAGCACCTTGCCCCCCACCTGAGGGAGGTGGGGGGCAAGGTGCTCTTGAGGACCAATTTGGGTTTAGGTCGGAGCTCAGTACCACACTCCAACTGGTACGAGTTATACACCATCTCTCCGTTGCGGCGAACAAGAAGGAAGTTTCGGTCGCAGTCTTCCTCGACATGGAAAAGGCGTTCGACTGTGTTTGGCATGAAGGTCTGCTTTTCAATCTCATCCGAGCCAACGTCCCACCCCCCTGGTAAGGCTCGTGGCATCCTACCTCTCCGGTCGCACCTTCAAGGTACACGTACCTTGAAGGTGCGACCGGACCGGTGGATGGAGTCTTCTCCGGAGAGCGCCCCATCACCGCTGTCGTGCCTCAGGACAGTGTGCTCTCTCCGGGGTTGTACAACTTCTACGCCAGCGACGTCCCCAAAGACCCTGGCACCATCGCAGCGTTATACGCCGACGACACGGCGTTTATAGCCAGTTCGTTGAACCCCGATCACGCCGCCTTGAAGCTTCAGAGGACACTGGACCTTCTCCCTGACTAGCTGAGCGATTAGCGACTATCCGTTGACGCAGGTAAGTCCCAAGCGCTTGCCGTCACCGCAAGAAGAGGGTTTCCAGCTCCTCTGAAGATCGGAGACGCCGAAATTCCATGGGGGAAAACGGCGAAGTATCTGGGAGTCGTCATAGACCGCCGTCTTTCCATGGTCGTCCAGCACCAGTCAACCGTGGCAAAGGCCAAATCGGCCACTGCAATACTTCGCCCCGCCTATTCATCTCCTCAGATCCCCCTCAACATGCGGATGGCCTTGTACAAGACGTACATAAGGTCCCGCCTGACCTACGCAACACCTGCGTGGCACCACTTGCTCTCTGCACTCCAGAAAAGGTCGTTGCAGAGAGCCCAGAACCGGGTGCTGCGCTTCATTGCGGGCGCCCCATGATACGTCCGCAACTCCACCATTGAGAGGGATCTCAGGATGGAGAGTGTGGAGGCCTTCGTGGCCCGGCTCACCACGAACATGTTCGCGCGAGCGGATGCCTCGTTCCTGGTCGAGCTGACCGACCTGGCGCCGTGGCATGCGCCCGCCCGACCGCCACATTCTGCCGAGGGACGCTGTCCCTCCGGCAGACCCAGTGGAGCCCCGCCGCCCGCCTCACCGCCCCCAAAGAGGAGCTCAGGCGCAATGATGCGCCACCCCGCCCTCGAAGAGGAGTCCAGGCGCAATGACGCGCCACCCTGCCCTCGAAGAGGAGGAGTCCTGCCGCAATGATGTGCGCCCCGCCGAGGTGCATGTTATAGCGCTACATCCACCGCTGGATCGCAGCCCCCCTCCTCCCCCTGCACCGGTAGAAAATTAAAACCTACCGCTGCAACTTTCTAATATTCGCCTGGGGCCTGTCGGAGTGGCAGCCCTCTTGCCACCCCGTCACCTTGGTGCACCTTCCCCCCGACACAAAAAGTCGGGGCCCGGAAGTTTATTCCCACCCTTTCCCCAGGTCGCTTGTATCCACGGTCCGGTAAACGCGGCGCGTGAGGGAGTGGACCCAAATATCTCCGGGTCGGGACCCCCACGCGTCGTTTGGAGCCGACCGCCGGTCCTGGTCATGCCTGGTTTTGGCAATCGACATTCTCAATTGCTCGCCCACGGGTTTCCCTCGCGTTCTGCCGCGGGGGGTCTTCCCCTAAAACCAGTGACAAAATGCGTCCAGTACTCGTACTGGGCGCGTCTTCCCCACCCCAAATAGAAGGGCTTTTGCCCTTGGTTTTGGCTCCCCGCCCAAGGCCCTTTTCAGGGTCCTGGTGTGAGAAGACGTCTTCTTCACGGCGCGTCATTCATTTTGGTTCGAGCCTTGGCTGGAATACGACGTCTCGCTGTCCTTCGGCGCACCGACTGTTGGCATGTGAAGAATGAGGAATGTTTGTGATGTGTAGTGCTACAAAGTGAAATTCTTATTAGAAAAAGTTTTCGGGCTGCACCGTTGTCAAGATGAATGAAGATGCTTCCAGTCACGCATTATTATTCGGATACTCGTTTCATTCGTCGAACGTCGCTTTTATCGAAGTGTTTATTGTTTCACTCGACAAACGATGTAAAAACGCTCTTATGAGAGCGATGTTCTTGTTTCACCGTACTTCGAGCGTATGCTACAAAATCAACGCTGATCGCGTCCTTCTCTTATCTGGGCGGATTGCACTTACCCAGATTTGATCCGGGGGGCAACCACCTACGCGTGCCACTGCTATCCGCAATCGGTCCTCCGTGGAAGTATCATCCAGACCCGTGACTCTGAAACTAGAGTACGGAACTGGCCTGGAGATATCAACCGTCTCTTCCAAAGAGGCTCTCAGTTTGGCCGCCAAAGCGTCAGCCTTCTCACGACTCTTAGAGCCTGTGACCTCAAAAATACGGGCTCCCGTAGCCGATTGACGGATCCGGAGCGGTCCGATCTCTAGCTCTGTGAGATCCACGTCTACCATGGCCTTTTCTTAAGGCCGCTTTATATGTCACCCAACTAATGTAACCCAACACCCCTTGGGCCTCGAGCCCTAGACGCAAAAATCTGTTCCTAAATCTATAATTTTACCAACCAAATATTAAATTTAAATTATTATATGTAAATCTGAACCTAGGTACCTAAAAACCGAGCGACCCTGCTCTCTCTCTTCCTCCGTTATCAGCTTGTAATCTAAAAACGTAACCCTCACGAGGGCCGCTTTTAGGAACTGGTATGACATTGGATCGGTACAGCAAGGGTTGCCTTTGAAGCTCACAGAACGCAGCTTACGAAATCGTCGCATGTAAGCCATCTGTAAATATTAGAGATGAAAATTAACTAAAAAAAGCGTTACTATAATAATTTACCTTCGTTACTATAATAATTTGTACTCGTTACTATCTCATAACATGCTATGTTATGTAAGAGCAACGAATCAAGCCGTATTGCGTACGCGTATTGTATGATGTCGCGGTATCGCAACATTCGTAATTTGAAGAAAACATACTTATACATTACGTACTAAGCTGCGTAAGGTGCATTTTTTCACTTTTCCGTATTTTGTTTAACTTATTCAAAATTTAGTTAGATTTAATAGGTAAAGTGTAGTAAAACTACAAGTGAACTGTTGACGGAATCTACTGAATTTGCCATGGATTTACTATTTTTAAAATTTTAACCGTGAGCTTATGTTATATCACATTATCATCGCAATCCGTTATGCATCACTTATAATGAAAATATGGATCGAAAATCATTTATTGACAATAATATTTAAATAATAGTAATAATAATAACAATAAATAAATATATAAAAACATATTTTAAACAAAACTAAAACAAGAAAGAGAATCTTTTTCTTTAGAATGAAACTGAACCTAGAGTACCGCAATTGTTATGGGGTATATATATACATTTTATTATACATATTATACCCATACTACGAAAAATGCGAGTAACGAAATATATTCGTGTGTAACGTTTTGTTACTCGGTACTAGATGGCGCACCCGTTACTCAGTACCGAATACATCCGGTTTGCTACAGCTTTAGTAAATATAGTACTGGACTGTAGCGATGTGGTTTTCCATAGTGGTATCTTTCCAATAGCCGGCCAGTTCCACGGTACGAAAAAAATTAAAATGTACTTAACTAAGTAGGTACACTGCCTACACAGGTCTCACCTCTTTATAATCTTCTATTAGATTGTCCCCTATACTAAATACTAGCAATTTCTGTAACCCACCCATATTCTCTAGCTTCCTTATTTTGTTATGAAATAAAGTTAGAACTTCCAAATTAACGAGAGCATCTAAGTTTTCAATTATTTCTATTTTGTTGAACGATAAATCCAATTCGTTTAAGCCAGTTATTTGGTCCAAATTTTCTATTTTCTCTATTAAATTGTGAGAAAGAGTTAGTTTCCTCAACGATTTTAATATCCAAAGGTGATCAATTCTGATTATATTTTGAAACTCCAACCGAATAACAATAGCTTCATCTAAATGGACTCCCTCTTCTGCGAATAGTCTTCCAGCTTCCTCCTTTGGTCCTAAACAAAATGAAAAGATTTTCAAGGCTTATGTACCTACCTATATTAACATTTCCTAATTCCTACACAATAGGGCCTGAGGACGACTTAATTTCAATTAATTGCCAATCTCATTCTAACATCCTAGTTACGACGTTAATGTTCCTTTGTAATTAAGCTAAGTACCATATTCTAAAATACAGCGAGAAAGCATAGCATTGTCTATAACGCCTGGTTCAATGTCCGGATGTATGATCAAACTGTTCAATTTAGTTTTCTGGGACATTATTTTCAAGCCTTTTATATACGTTTTGATAAGTTGTGGCACTTCGAGAATTCAATAAAACCATAGATGATAAGTACTACTACTGAAGAATAAAACATGATTTGTTGCTTGGATACATACTGTTAGTTAACGTCATCATTGTGACCTGTTAGTATTTTTACCTTTGCCTATAAACTGAGTTAATTAAAAAATCAAACTGTCTTTTAGATGTCACCTCAGGCCAGCTGTCAAAAGTCAATACTCAATGTAATGTCACAAATTTATTTAGAAATTATTTGATGACAAGAGAAAATTGTGAAAATAATTATCTATAATAGTGAAAACTTTTACAAAATGTCTTTTTTCGGGGTCGGAAATCCGTTTGCTACGCCAGTTGGTCAAAAAATAGGTATACAACATCTTATAATGGGATAGTCACGAGAAAAGTATTTCTAAGATCAACCAGTTTTATGTTTGTTGCGTACTACTAAAAACTCTTTGTTGTAACCAAAAATAAAAACATTCCTTTGAAAATATTATGCACTGGAGAAATTACTTAGCGTTAAATGAAAACAATGATATTGCGTTTCATAATAATGACAACAATCATTAATTCTACCGGAATAATGTTCCGACTTCTGACTCATGATTACACTATTATTTTACAGAACAAGCCACTGATGGATCTTTACCATCGGAAAACTGGGCATTGAACATGGAAATATGTGATATAATAAACAGCAGTCCCGATGGACCAAAGGATGCAGTCAAGGCAATTAGAAAGCGATTGACTCAGAGCGCTGGCAAAAATTATACAATTGTTATGTACACTCTTACCGTACTGGAGACTTGTGTTAAGAACTGTGGCAAAAACTTTCATCTCTTAGTGTGCAGCAAGGATTTTATATCTGAACTTGTGAGTAAATTTAAACTACATACTTATGATTATAATAAAGTTCTCTACCAAACTACCAAACAGAATAGGCTGCTTGACTCATATTTAATTTCATACATTGAAGGAGTATTTCCTTTATTACTTGGCTTAGGAAAACATATTCTAGCGATATCATAAATTAAAAACTTAATATTGATAAATAAAGTTGATTTAAAAATATGTATTTTTGTTTTTTAATTTCTACTGAGTACTGATGAAAACACTTCAAAGTAACTTCCGGCAAGGATGTGATGACACAAATACACTAAACACATACATAGTGGTGGAACGGAATGTGTTTCTGTAAATAAATAGTTCATGACATCTTATAAAGTTATTTATCTGAAAACATCACACCGCCATTTTGTCTGAGCGGACTATAGCACAGATTACAAATAGTACTAGTATGACATCACAGCACTATTTGCCATGTTGGTTGATAGATGATAATCTAATGTGTAATAAAACATGGCGAATAGTGCTTTTGGCGGTTTTTAGAAAGTATTTTTTTGTAGGTTTTTTAGGTTTCAAAATAATGTAATATTATTTTATTTTATGTAATTATACAATTATGAAGTGTTTAGGATATAAACAAAAACAAGGTCAAGTAGCCTATTAGAGACTGAGATTTCTGAGTTATGATTTAATTAACTTATGGACATTAATTAAATCCATATTACAAAGGCAACTAAAAATAAAAAAAAAGTTTAGGTATCTGCTGAAATACCAAACAACCTATGAAATATAATGTCTGGTGATGCTAAGTGCTAGAGACAAAACAAATTAAATAACCTTCGATTATACAATAAGTCTTGTAACAGGTTTTGTTCTATCAACACATTTTAGTTAATGCCAATTTAAATGTTGTTTGAAATTAATGTTTGGAATCTTAAAATATTCAACAGATAAAGTTCTTTGTCTGATAAAAGTTACTGATAAAAATAATTATTTTTATGAATATTGATTATGTTTTTCAAAGCCTGTCAGGTTTTCATTACCATACCATACCATTCCATACCATATTTAGACACTACATACATCGATTACAGACACCAGACAACAAGACAAACATTTGTTAATTCAATTAAGTATTGTATGTTCTACTTTCTACTGCCCTGTTACTATAACAAATGTTTATAAGGATCAATTTATGTTTCGCGCAAAAATGCGACCGATGACCTAGGAATACGAAGATAAAAATTCATTCCTTGGCATTATCAAACTCACATAAATATGAAGACCACAAATTAGTGAATCTTATTGTGAGTAAATTACTACATACTAATGTGGTCATCCCACAATTAGACTACTGAGGTCAAGACTGAAGACAGCCAATCTTCCAATTAATGGACAGATGAAGGACCTTTTATTTTTGTAGATGAATACATTATTAGTTATTATAAAATGTGATAGTGATTTATAATTTTGTATTACTCTATAGAATAAGTATTTCAAAATATTATAAATTATATTATATCAGTATTGACTAATCCTATACTTTAAACTAGACAATCTTGAATATATACAGGATGTCCCGTAAATCCCGTCCGTAAGTCCCGTAAAGTAAGAAAAAATTGTCGAAAACTGACTTCCTTTACAAAAATCAATATTGTCCAAAAAGATATAATTTAACAAGTGTCATACCATTTTGGAATCCTTATTAGCTGCGCCAACTTTATAATTACCTGCCAAACAAGTGTAGTACATTTTTTTTCCAGTACAGTCGGTTAAAGTAGAGCAAACTATTTAATTCGAATCATTGTTTAGGGCATAAAGCCTCATTTCCTTTCAAGTCGGAGTCGTTTGATTTAAATCTTAGGCACCAGTTTACTAAAGCATTATTCAGGATTACATACAAAAAATAATTACAAAAAAAATAGAAAGTTGTAGTGCCGGGAACTAAAAAACCACCACAAGATGTCGATTTTTCGATTTTTTTTTAAAAGCTTTGTATATTTTAAGACACATTACTTGGATTTTTTTTTTAAATTTTTCTGATACCTATTGTAACTTGGCCTATCGCGGGTTTACGGCTTGACGTCGATTTACGGGACACCTGTATATATTGATTAGTCACTACTGATATATAACCAGTTTCTTGATTTGGTGATTGTTTTTAGTTTGTTTATTTTATCAGAACTCCGAGCAAGGCTTGGTTATCCGCATACTTTATTTTTATTGCATAAGTGCTTCTTCTCTACACTATCAAATAAATGATGATTCATATTTTAAACCATTCAACAAATGTTTTCAAAGTATTGTGTTTTTAGGTAAAACTCATTGGGCCTAAAAATGACCCACCTACAGTCGTACAAGAAAAGGTGTTAGGCCTCATACAGTGTTGGGCTGATGCCTTCCAAAGTCAACCTGATCTGCAGGTAATTGATTTACTTACGTCACAATGAATTACCTTCCTAAAATAAGCAAGGTATGTCTGCATTGCACTAATAAATAATGCGGTGAGTGGTGATACTCTTAATATTTAAAGTAGAAAACTAGGAGGCCTGAGTTCTTCTGTTGAATTATTACTTTATAATAAAACACTTTTGCAACTTGCAGTTTTGTTGCGATCTGATTGCTCAACAGTGCATAACATGCAATGAAATATGGTAGGTACATAATGAGACAATTTTCTGTGAGCCTAATTGTATTGAAGACACTTTTGAAATAATGTGTTTTTTTAATTTAGAATGCTAGCACTATTATAAATGTGAAAGCTTGTGAGGATGGATGGATGTCTGTTACTCTTTCACGCAAAAACGACTGAACTGATTTTGATGAAATTTGGAATGGTAGTAGTTTATGCACTGGATTAAAACATAGGCTACTTTGTACCTGAGAAAGTAATCCCGTGGGATACTGTATTCACATGGGCGGAGCCACGGGTAAAAGCTAGTTATATAATAATTTAAAAATTATTGGGGTTAACTGATCAATTATTTTCACTTAGCATGGCTTAATAAGAATAGCGATTACTCTACCGACAAGAGCCAAGCTCATAACATTTGAATGAATAAGTATCTTAATAACATAAGTGTTTCAATATGCGTAAAAATAGTGTAAAACCATATTTTAAAAATTAAGCCCCGAAGACCTGATTTAGGTATTGTTTTTATTTATTTAAACAGGGCGTCGGACAAGTGTACGCTGAACTACGAGCCAAAGGAGTGGAGTTCCCCATGACTGATCTGGATGCGATGGCTCCTATTTTCACGCCACAGAGGGTAAGATTTTTGTAGCATAAAGATTACCAAGACATGTAAAATGGTATTTAAAACTAACAGTAGGTACAGAGTATAATATATTCTTATTTTTTCACCCTGTATGCTCACTAACTTGTCAGATTTCGGTGTAACCGTCGAAATTACTGGCAAAAAACCAAAAACAAGGCGTAGATCGTTTCTATAAGGTATTTTTTAAATATTTTAGAGCGTACCTGACGGCGCAGAGTCCGGCTCGCCCCTGGCGGCCGTGCCCAGCTCCCCATCAAGAACCGTACTTGAAAATAACGCAGGATCTGTAAGTATATTGCGACATATGTTGCCCGCGGCTCCGCTCGCGTAAATATAATATCCCACGGGAAAACTGTAAATTTTCGGGATAAAAAGCCTACCTATGTCCTTCCCCGTGGTCAATGTGGAAAGAATTTTTCATATCAATATCATCTAGAGATGATTGTAGGTCAGTGGTCGGCGACCTTTTGAGTCGGAAGAGTCGAAAATTACAATTTACAAAATTTCTAAGTTTTCGAAAAGCCATAATTTTTTTTTCTTGCCAACAATAGTAGCATAAATAAAGTTTTTTGATAAAAAGCTAATCTATTTGTTCATAAGAACTGGGGAAGACGCTAAACTGTCTTGCGTCAGAAGCGCATTAAAACCTACATAGATGTTTTGGTTGGTTTTTTTTACAATGGTTTTTGATTCTTAATTACAATGCGAGCGAGCGGAGCGAGCGTGCAAAAATGAAAATACAATAAAATCAACAGCCTAATACAGAACGTCGCTAGTATAATATATATAGTGTGTCAATAACTGGGGGAAGGGGTTTTACCCTAGCACCAAGACTAGTTAAATATAGTGTCAATTATAATTCCATATGAATGTTACGTAATATTTAGTAAGCATTAGTTCAGTCAGGTGTGAGTAGGACAACAATAGTAGCATAAATAAAGTTTTTTGATAAAAAGCTAATCTATTTGTTCATAAGAACTGGGGAAGACGCTAAACTGTCTTGCGTCAGAAGCGCATTAAAACCTACATAGATGTTTTGGTTGGTTTTTTTTACAATGGTTTTTGATTCTTAATTACAATGCGAGCGAGCGGAGCGAGCGTGCAAAAATGAAAATACAATAAAATCAACAGCCTAATACAGAACGTCGCTAGTATAATATATATAGTGTGTCAATAACTGGGGGAAGGGGTTTTACCCTAGCACCAAGACTAGTTAAATATAGTGTCAATTATAATTCCATATGAATGTTACGTAATATTTAGTAAGCATTAGTTCAGTCAGGTGTGAGTAGGACATGTGAATGGCATCCCGCATCGGTCAATATCTGAGGTTTATATAGGCCACGGATAAGCGCCGATTACACGATTGCCTGAAAAAAAATATTTAATCCTGATCCGATTATATCTAAGATCAATTCAGTCTATTTTTAGAAAGCTATTTGTAGCAAATAGCGATAGATTGAATTAATTTGTAATATATTTTAATTTCGCCGATAAGCCGACCTACTTAGTATGTGCAGTCCAATTTGAAATTTTATTATTAATTGTCTTATTTTAGCTTGGTTTCTCTATAAACAAGTATTTTAAAGGTATTTTGTAGAGACATACCCCCTTACTAATAAAGATATTTACACAACGGACAACTTAAACAACGTTGCTATCTTTTTCTATCATGGGATATTTCCAACGTATCAGACAAAGACAGCAACGTTGTTACAGTTTATTAGTAAGGGGACAAGAGTATATAATATTGGCACCTACTGTTCAAACAAAATTTGCACAGTTTAATGGCAGTCAGAAATAATATGTGTCATAGTTCTAATTGCTAATAAAAACTAGTATGATATGCAATAGAATTTATTTTATTCTTTCTATTAACAATCAGAATAATTAGATAGATATTAGATATAATATGTACTTTTCTTATAAAGTTCATATCTTTACTCAAGAGGGGTTTATAGTTCTTTACTCTCATTACATAATCAAGTGTTTCCATGTTCTTATTTTATTTGTACAGAACACTCAGAACTTACAGCTATACATATAACAATATCATAACAAAATAGAAACAAAAAGCCTTTTAAAAGTTTTTACAGATTTGTAACAATTAAGGTGAGTGCTATAATTTAGCAGTAACCATGAAGTAATGAGATAAAAAAAGCAATAATAATAATAATAAACCATTACGCAACAAGCAAATAAAAAGAAAGAGAAGAGAACCGCTGGGTCGCAGAACCATACACACAATTAGTATTAAGTATTGCCTAACTATCAGATGAGAAATATTCCGTAGTTGCAAGCCGCCTGATAGAAGAAGCTTTGATTTAGAAAGGATCAGCATCATAATGAACACGTAGAAAGTCGGTAAATTGTGCAGTCGATCTACAAATAAACGAATTTCGACGATAATTTGTACTATATGTTGGAATATAAAATGGGACAAAAGTACAGAAGAACCTAGTGGGTACATTAATCTTAATTATATTGTGCAAACCAGGAGCATCTATGAGATTATTTATGATTTTCTTTAAATAAACTATATCCGAGATTTTCCGACGTACTCTTAGTATGAATAAAATAAATAGGGAGGAAATGATATTTTTTGCATCTGGTTTCGTAGTTAATAAGATCATCGCCACATTTGTACTGCAAGTATCTCAGAAATCTTTTCTGAATTGATTCAATCCTATCTATATAAATATCATATGCAGGGTTCCAGACTTCAGAGCAATACTCAAGTATACTACGAAACGTACGAAAGAGCAATACAATACTTTTATAGGCTTGAGTGATCTGAAATCTTTGCAAGACCTAATAATAAACCCAAGAGCTCTCGGGGACTTCCTAACTACATAGTCTATGTGCTCGTTATACAATAGTTTGTGATCAACAATTACACCTAGGTCTTTAATGCTATTATTATGTAACACGATCTGATTGTTTAGAGTGTAATTGTACATTATTAAATTTAGTTTGCGAGTAAAGTTCACCACATAGCATTTCGATATATTTAGGTCCAATTTGTGATTAGAGCAATAATCACTGAATCTTTTTAGGTCATCTTGCAGCAATCGACAATCCTCACTTGAAGATATACGTTTTATTATTTTAGTATCATCGGCGTATAATAAGCAACGGGCATGATGAAAACAAGCTGACACATCGTTCAAAAATATGGCGAATAGAAGCGGCCCGAGCAGCGAGCATTGAGGATCTCCGGATGGGATTGACATCCAGGATGAAACGTACCCGTTTAATGCTACTGCTTGAGGCCGATTATTTATGAATGAGGAGAACCACCGAAATAGGTTTCCATGTATTCCCGCCAGATGGAGCTTCTCAAGCAAAAAGCAATGATCTATACGATCAATAGCTTTGCTGAAGTCTGTATAAATAATGTCAACCTGGATGCCCGAGTCCATGGATGAGCTGACATAGTCGTAGGTGAGGAGAAGATTTGATGTAGTTGAACGACCCTTTAAGAAACCATGCTGCTCTGGAATGATCCATCCATCCACCTAAGTGCACCATGTACCTGACGATACACAATTCTTTCAAATTTTTTTTGCAAAAATAGAAAGTTTCGAAATGGGGCTGTAATTTTTAATATTTCTCCACTCGCCACTCTTGTAGACTGGGTTTATAAAATCCGCCTTCCAGTTGTTTGGTACGTGGCCTTCGTCCAATGAACGCCTAAAAAGTATATTTAGCGGAGTGACGAGGCTTTTAGCACATTTTTGAATAATTATCAATGGAACGTCATCGGGCCCAGCGCCATTATTTAAGTTACCATTTTCGAGAAGTTTAAGGAGCTCATCAGAATTTATAGTAATATCTCCTATATTAAAACTATTTCATTCGTCCTGTAGCAAGTGAAACTAGGATTAGGGATCAAGGAAGTTTTTGAAGACACTTTGCCCTCTTTCTGAGAAGTGAGAACGTCGAGTAATCACTCTGGTTTCCATAAAGCTTAAATTTTCGAATTGTGGAGTGTTTTTTTTAAAGACCTTTATAAGAGATGTATGTACCATGGAGGGTAATTAGGCTGGAAAAGCTTGTAAGGTACGTAGGAGTTAGTAGATTGTGTAAAGTGTTATGAAAGAATTTTACAGCTTCATCCAATGACTTATTATGTAGATTTTCGGTTCAATTAATTTCTTTAAGAGATGTACATATCGATTTATAGTCACCAGAGTTATATTATAAAAATATTTTATTCTATTTTTACTTTTTAAGACACTATTACGGGAGTGTGATAAAGTTATGCAAAGCGATTTATGGTTGGGAATGTCATCAGGCACTAAGGGGTCGTCGCAAGCGCCAACATCAAGCTCACAATTCGAGAAAACGAGATCTAGAAACCTATTGTTATCATTCCGAACCTGACTACGCTGGATGAGGTCACATTGAGCCAGGGTGTCCATAAAATTTATTTGTGTTGTGTTTGTGTGTATTACCCTAGAGTTATGTATTTTAGTTGTTATGTGTTATTAAAATGGCGATAGCAACGAAGTAGCTTGTGGTTCACACTGCGTATCATGAAAAATATGGTTATATTGGTTATTCTATCGATGAATATACCTATATTCTTAAAACATTCAGTTAGATGTTCAAATGTTTGTAATTTTTATATGACCATTTTCCTTTTTCACTACTTTGTCAACAATATTTATACAAAATTTATACTACAATACTTATTGGTAAGATAAAAAGAGGAAATTTTTTCTTTACTTTAATATTTTTAACTTGTGAAACACAGGAAAATATAAAAGCGTGACATATTGGGTTCTAAAAGTCGAAATTTTGCGTGACGTAATATGTGGACGGCCCCTTATAGCTCAACCACACGCTATCTGCCCACAGGTGTCGCTATCTGACAGTCAGACCAGCAAGCTGCGCGCAGACCTGTCAGTCGTGGAAGGCAACATGACCGTCATGAACGACATGCTCAATGAGCTGACCCCGCAGCCCTACGACCAGCACCACGACAGCGATATAGAGCTACTCAACGTAAGTACTCTGCTAGCAGTGGCCTGGGGTTCCTATAATTCCATTCCTATCGGCTTCACTTACCACTTACCTTTTCAAGGCCCTCTTCGAAATCCCTACGTACGGTTTTAAAGGAGAACCAGCCTTCGCCACTGTCTGCTAGTATATCTTTTAACTTGCCTTCTTGTGATATGTTATAACTATATTTTAATCTAGCTGTAAGTTATCCTAAGTAAATTATCAAAATTACCTCAAAATGTAGCACAACCATCACGCACTACTGCGCGACAGTCCTCATTTAGCGTTAACATGTTGCAGGAGCTGGCAAGCACACTGTGCGCGATGCAGGAGCGCGTGGCCGAGCTGGTGGGGCGGCTGGCCGCGGACGCGCCGCTCACCGCCGACCTGCTACTGGCCAACGACCGCCTGCACAGCCTGCTGCTGCGGCACAAGCGATTCCTCAGCAATAGGTATTGTTTAAACTTTTAAGTAATAAGTTTAGGAGGACCTTTGGGACCAAAAAGCGGCTAAATAATTCATATTTCCTACACATGTCACAAAGATTTAAAAAAAACCCGACCAAATGCGATTAGGACTCGCGCACGTAGGGTTCCGTACCATTATATCAATATTTTTCATGTTTACTTCTTATTTCGTTATTTTTGTACGAAATTTTCCAAGTAAACGCATTTTACATGTGAGGCATCTATAACTCTTATAACTAACAAAGTTATTTATGCCGTTATAGTTTTTCTACAAAGTTCGTCACATGGACCATCATGATTTTTTTCCGACTTTTCGAGCCAGCCGTTTAGCTTTTAAAGCGGGGACGTACTATTTTAACAAAAAAATGTACCTTAAAGTTGAAAATCTCGCAAACGGCTGCCGAAATAGTCGTTTTAGCAACCTCTCAATGTTTTTTAAAAGTGAAAATAAATCATCCCCACTTTACGTGTAGCTTGGGTGAAAATTATTTTAGCACTTTGTCGACGTGTTAAATACACATGTCCATGCAAAGTTTCATCTTTTTCGCACTTACTGTTTGGACGGTAAGCCGAAGACGGACAGACGAACATGACGAAAACATATTAGGGTCCCGAGGCGTGAACTACGGAACCCTAAAAACGGACAAGCCGAAATCAACATCCAACAAAAAAGACGTGACTATTTACAGAGTTCCCGAGAATCTCGACTAGAAACGGAATTTGATAAAAAACCTTATATTTGAAAAATCCTACTAATATTATAAATATAAGAGTTTGTGAGAATGGATGGATGTTTGTCTTTTTTTGATGATCAAAAAAAAGTTTGTTTGATGATCTTTCACGCAAAAAACTTCTGAACGGATTTCGATGAAATTTGGTATGGTAGTAGTTTAGGCTCTGGATTAAAACATAGGCTACTTTTACCCCGAAAAAGTACAGTTTTCCCGAGGGATACTGTATTTACGCGGGTGGAGCCGCGGGCAACAGCTAGTTATTTAATAAAATTCAATTGCATTTCCAGGAACGCGGCGACGAGCGGCGCGACGCCGTCGGCCATCTTGGGTGCCGCCATGGGTGTGCCCGGCACTGCGTCGCGTACGTGTATATCACCTATTTAAAATTTATCTTTACATACTTAGTGTAAACACTAATAATACATTTATCTAATTAAAAATTCATTCTATTCTATTTAGTTAAATATTTATTTCTTTTTCCAGCAAAGAAAGATGATGACGCACTGATTGATCTCAGTGATGATGTACCGGATATGGCCAAACTTAGTAAGTTATTTTTATTTATACTAATTCGTTTATTGTCCGACTAGTGCGGATATTGTAAGTAGAATTATCTACATACAAACTTATAAATTAAAAAAAAAATCTTAATAGATTCTTTTTTATTTCTTCCTGACACACTCTTCACTAGCGACACGATCGCGGGGGTTGTATGTACAATCTTCGTTTTTTTTTTAAGTTTCGAAACAAGAGCCTCTAACCAATAATTACAAAGATTTCAAAACTACTATGACTTACCTACATTTTTACCTACCCACAGAAAAAAAAAATTCGCTTTCTTGATTTCAGAAGACTGAATATACTGCGGAAAGTAAATGTCAAGTTGACCAATGTTACGCCATTTTGGTGTGGATACTTTTTGCCTCGACATGCTTCGTCTATAACTATTATAGTGAAACATTGACAGCGGTGTGTATTGCAGGCGTGAAGGAGCCGGTGGCGGACAAGTCGCCGGGCAGCAAGGACGAATTCGACATGTTCGCGCAGTCGAGAAACGTCACATATGAAAACACTAAAATTGGGTTAGTATTTATTATATAAAGCAAGACGAAGAAATTGTTAAACCTCGCCAATTTGCCGACACATCCGCATGTGAATTAATTAATGTGAACTAAACTAAACTAAAAACGAAATTGAATTATGATGAATGTCAAACCTTCCAATACTACCGATCGCTTGAAGCATTCCAGCTTTTCATAGTGTTAAAAAAATTAGGCGCCCTTGACATTTTTTTCTGCTGGTTAATTTTATAATTTTACAAACGATAATATTTTATATTTTGAATAAGTATCTGTTTGTTAATATATTTTCTTTTCAATTTCACTCGACCTCGACTTACATAGAAAGTATAAAATGCCCAGGTAACAACTGGTGTTTCTAATACTCTCCAGGGGCAGTAGCTATGCAGACAACGCCGAGGAGCAGGCGTCGGGGCTCGCCGCCGCCGCCGGCCAGCGACCGCAGCAGGGCGCCGCGCTGGTGAGTGAGCGAGACGGAGACACGAGTGCGAGCGAGACGAGTCATAGTCGAGTGGACTTTATAGTATATACGAAAGACCTTCACGGAATCTGGTGAAACCAAAACTAGTCTGAGATAACCTAATTTTTGTTTTATTTCTTAATTTATGATTTATTTATTTTGATTATGTTTTATTTCTCCTTCAGCCAACGGGAATGGACCAAAGGGAATTCGATGAAATATCCGCTTGGTTAGAACAAGAAAAGGTGATTTAAAAAAAATAATTGGATTTACTTATTTATTTCGAAATCAACTACACTTGACTGTATGTTGCTTCACCCAACTTTATCATCCGCTTAAATTATTCACCTCCCATATAAAAACTTTTTCATTTATATATTAACATTTTTTAACAATGTTGTAAATATTCGCCTTAACATTTCGTAATATTTTACCACATTATTATTAAATTTGATAATTATAAAGTATTTACATGCTCATATCAGAATTAAAATATTCACTTCATGTGCCGTTTACACTGCATACGTCATACTGGCACGAAGAGATATATATAGTTTTTTTCTTCTATCTTTATAACGCTTATAATCAGAAACACTGACAAGTAAAATTTCAAAATTTCATAGATAGTTTGTGCCGTTGAAAATTAATATTACAATACATTTACAGACAAGTGTTTTGTTTGTTTTCAGGCGTCCTCAGAAGCAAATGCTCAGGAGAGCGTGACCAGCAGTGACTTCGACAAGTTTCTGGCAGAACGCGCCGCCGCCGCCGACAACCTCCCCTCAGCTTCACCCCCTGGGAACTCCCAGAAGACCTCCGGGAACCAAATGACCCCCAACGCGACCCCTCGACACCGTCAGATCAAGAAGGAGGAGGAGGATTCGATGTTCGCGCTCTGATGTGTCACCGCTCACCGATAACTGTCGAAAATGGGAACATGCATAGTTTTTTTATTGGCTTTTCGAAAAGTACATAATAAGCCAGGAAATATTGTGTTTGCAATGGCATATCTACTTTAAACCGTTGACGAAATACAATCACAAAAGTGAGATCGTTGGAGAGATTTAAAAACGCTCCATACAAAAAATTATGCACGAGTACCGTCACACACAAATGTATGTAGATGAATACAGATTTGACTTAAATACTTAGTTTATGACACAAAACAAGGATTTGAACAGTAATGTTCGTCTTTCAATCATAGCAAAAAAAACTTCGCCTATTCAGTCCTGTAACTTGTAAATTTAGCAACAGATTACTGTACTTTTTGTATTTTTCGGTCCATATTTATGTTGCCTTTCGGAAAATATAAGAATATTGCTGATTTAAAACAAATGCATGTTCCCTAATGATGTCTCGAAATGTGTCGCTTCAAGAGTCTGGCTGTCCTCACACTGTGGAACCGGGGATTTATACCCACCCCAAGTATAGTCTGACCCGAAATAGAACCAGCGGAAAATGTATGAAACTGAATTATCATAAGCTCGTTCCTACAAGTGTTTTTAGTGGTCGCGACCGAAAAAACAACACTGTAAAAAGAACTGAGTGCTAATACAATAGAGCTGAAAATCGTGTAGAGTTGTCAAATCTGACACTTTATACTTCGATTCTTGCAGAGTTCTATTTAAGGTTCGAGCCCATTAGGTCGGGCCGCAGCGCAGCGCAAAATGCTTACCTAGCACATTGGTGACGGGCCGGGTCGCAGTGCATTGACAGTTTTTTATTACAGTGTTATTTTTTTTTTGCGTGCAACTACGTCATGGATAGCTCTAAGCTTTCTTTTTTTTTGCCTTCTGTTAGAAGAAGAAGTTAATGAACAGCATAGACAAGAAGTTCGTCAAAAATGATAACGTAAAATATGGATACATCTAATTTGTTTCAAGAGAAAGGTATTCGGCGAATACCATCATCTTATTCCCGATCTTATAGCAGACAAAGACAAGAGTTTTTGGGGATATTTTCGGATGACTCCTGATCGATATTTGAAATAATAAAGCAGGATCTGCATAAAACCAATCCGCTTGCTATAGCACACTGTTGACGGGGCGCAGACCGCAGCGGGGCGAGGCGGGCCGCATTGCACGGACGCAAATCCGCCTCGCAATAATGCGAACCGCTGCGTTCCGACACAGTGTGCGATAATTCATACAAATTGTATTCTAGCGATTTGTGCGGATTTTTGCGTTCCGCCCCGATACGCTGCGGCCCGGCATAATGTGCTCGAACCTTTACAGTGCAGTTTTTTCTCTCGCGACCACAAAAATTTTCTCGTAGAAACGAGGACTCAATATCAAATTTTCGAGAGTTCTAGTTAATTTGCTGCAATTTCATATGACGCGGTGCCGGTTTTTATGTTGCTGGTCAGGCTTAGGTTTGTTGCTATGCCTATAACTACATATATTTTTTTTATTCACACTTTAATACGCAGTTTTAATATTGCATTAAGGTACGTTGGTTTTCAATTGTAAGTCGAGATATAAAAACCCGAAAAATGTATTAAAACGTTTACTAAAATAAAAACAAATTTCCTAGTTTGGGAACAGCCTCAAGTGTCGATAGAATCGTTCTGGTACACCACTAGTACATATACCGATCGGTGCCTAGCCTTCGAAGTAAAATAGGTTAAATAAGCACATAGTAGCCCGACTGTAACTCATATTTTATACTGCTTCTAGAAGTGGCCTCATAGATAAAGTATACCTACCTACGTTTATGAAATATGCAATTATAAAATACTAGCGCATTACTTGCCTTCTTACCACATTTGTAATTAACTAGTGCATACTACAGTAATAATTTATGTCTGTGGTTATTTATTAACATTTAATAAATTAAAAAAATAAAACCACCTAATTTATGTCGATGAATAATAAGAATACCTACTATTTTTATTTGTAATTTCTTATTTACTAAAATAAAATTATATTTTATATTTATATCTACTTATCAATTTCGACATATTCATAATTTCATAAAAATTCTTCTAAATTATTAAACAAAAAGGTTGAGAAGGGTAAATTAGATATTGTTATTTTTTATCGACAGTCGATAACTCCGCTTTGGACGTTTTTTGTTTTGAAGCAGTTATTTGGACCGTGTGAGCATTTTGGAAGGTATTGATTGTGATAATGTAGATTGTTTTATAAGACTCGTATTAATTTTGTTTAACTTTTCTTTAAATGCTATTTTACATTGCATATAATATCTAATCATGGAATTACTACTTATGTAGATAAGCTTGTTTGTTGAACACATTTGTAAGAATGTACTGCGATGGCTTATATTTATTTGTAAAGATAAGTTTTTTGATATATACTTAATATAAATTTCATCGAAAACAACAAAACGACATTATGATTTGTAATAACTTAGTATTCTTAGTAGAAGATATATTTAACTATTAATTATGGTTGACTTACTTTTGGTAACAACGCAAACAAATAATAATAATTGTGAATACATTTTTAATAATAACTTATCGTATCCTGCTTTTGATGCTTTTTTTAAATGCCATGTCAAAACTAAACTGAAACTATTGAACCACTACTGTGCTACAATTGAAGTAGCTGACTTAACTCTCTGTGAATTGCATTTGTTTGAATGTTTGCGTTGTTTTTGTAGTGAATTAGTTATCTTTTAGATCCCACAACTGTTACCCGCACATACCAAAGTAAAACTTCAAATAACTTATATATAAAAAAAAATATTTATTTAAATGGTAGCTACAGTTATTTTTAACGGTTGCTAACGTTTAAAAAAAGTAAAAGTGTGCGCTTCTAACAGAATATGAAATTACATTAACCATTCCAATTGACAAGTATGATATTTTAGTGTTAATGTGATATATAATATGGAACAAGCTTAACGTTAATAATTTAAAAGAGTTATGTTTTAATCGTTGTATTTAAGATTAATTAAATATCATGATGGTTCCTGTGTGTTTTATTTCACCTTAATAAAATTAACAAGTAACAAGTCTTATGTTTTTTTTTAATCTTCTTGAATTATGTAACAAACATGAGCAATAAGCCGCAAATACACCTCTTACGTGCGCTCTAGTACTTCTTCAAGTGGAAAATATAACTCATACAAAATCAAAAAATGTAACAGAAATACAAAATGAGCAATAAGCGACAAATACACCTCTTACATGTGTATGCGCTCCTAGTACTTCTTCAAATGAAAAAATGTAACAAAAATACAAAATGAGCAAATATGCAACAATACTGCACCTTTTACGTGTGTCGATGCTCCTAGTACTTTTTTAAGTTGAAAAAATGTAAAAAAACACTAATATTATGTACGCAGCAAAATACACCAAGAACGTATGCGCTTTTGACGTGATAACGTCTTATAAATCGATGGAGCCGGCTGCACGCACGAAAAAACATGACTCATGCGTTACCTGTTACCCGTTATCGTTACCAAGTACCAGCGTTAGCTCGCATTGCCTTTACCTCATTATTATTATTATTATTGTTGTTGTTGTTGACGTTGTCACGTTCAACTATCGTCAGTAAACCGACTTTACAGACAACCAGTATGTTTTTTTTAACAATCTTTGTTGAGAAGTTCCCTAAAAAGCTATTTTGCCAAAACCATATTTTCGTCAAATCGATGCTACATATTGTGCTAATAAACAATGTGAAACCCATTACTGATAAACTTTAAACTTGCTATACGTAAGAGAGCGAAATACGATTGGTGTGACGTCATTGCGATAGTCCGCCGAACAATTTTCATATCCAAAATAGTTTTTGCGAGATGTTTTCTCATAATTTTAAATCGAGTGAACCGAATTTACTTTTATTTAGATATAAATTTGGTTATTCATAAACAATTAAGTGTCATTTAATAAAATGTGATATTGGACACAAGTAAACTATATATTTTCTGAACATCATTTTTCATATCCTTTTATTATCATTATAAAAACTGGGCAAATAAAACAATATATTTTTATAATATATTTATTTATTAATTTCTGTATCCATAATAGATACATACGTAAGATCTGAATTTGGCGAAAATATTTTAAAGTTATTTACATGTATAACCACAAACAACATACAAAGAAATGGCAAACTATAAGCACCTCATTCCTCAAACATCATCCAACATAAAAACTATACAATAAAAACATTGAATCCAATATATTGTGATGTAAATATTATATAAAGATTATTCAATTAAATGATTAATTTATAAAGGTTGCTACACAAATAACTAGTTCGTTCTACTAAAACCCCCACAATGAGCTTTTTGCAAACTAAATTGTTTGTTTAACAACATTATAAAGTAATATCAGTTCAGTACATTGTCCGCTCCCATCGGGAATGTTAATTATAATATCATTGATACAGAAATTATAAATACATCGCGTAAGCCTATGTTGTCCATACAAAATAAATTATGTATTTATTTAACTTAAAAAAACTCATAAGAGATCCAAAAAATAATTGCGGCAATTGGAAATGTTGGAATACAAAAATATCAAAATGAACTCAGCTGCGAATGTTTGTTTGTACAACTGTTGCGTGTACGCCCCGACGCGAGGGAAAAACAACCTTAAGTTAACTACAGACAGTCGAGAGTGCGCTGACGCGCGGTGTGTGTGTGCGCTTATAACTCGTCGCGCGGCGCTGCGTCGTCGTCTCCTTCTTCTTCTTCCGTCTGTAATAAAGAATAATAAATAGTTAAAAATAATTATTCAATATCTCTACATGTTCTCGTATTTGTATGGATGACGCATAAGTATGCACGTTTATTACTCAATAACGTCAAAACAGGCATACTGCTTATTTTAACACAGATTCTTATTAATTTATACAAAAAAATTCTGTAGGCAAATCCCGTGGTTTGAGGACACGGTCTTCGCAAGTCACATACGATCACTACTTATTATAGTATATTCGCGTTAGGAAGGCGAATATAAAGGATGAATATGTCAAATATAATACGTACATGTATTTGTCAAAATGGTCTACTTTAATTGGTTACACGGAAAAAACACGTTTTTTTTAATATTTTACTATCTTCTTAACGCGAATAGCTATAGATGTATAATTAATTATCGGTGCCCAAGAGCGACTGTAAGAGCTCACTAACAGGCGACCAGCCTACTCTGTTTTCTATGTTATTAACAATACCCTTCTTGGCAGTCAGGTAAAAATATAGTATACTAACCAGGATGGGCTGAGGTTCAGCACCTTCTCCGTCGGTCTCAACGAACTTGGTGAGGCCGGCCAGAGTGCGCTCGCCGTTATAATCGCGGACCTGAAAGTTATACAAGAATATTTTAACCAAGAGTTCTATTTTCAGAATAACATGACGTTAGTTAAGAAGTAACTCATCGATAGTGTAAGTATACTGCGCAAGTTCGTATGGACGACGCATGTAATTCACCCTGGATATTATGCAGATTGAAAACTACAGGAAGTGTGGCACATACAGTTTTCAATCGATAAATAATATACAGACGATAAGACCACGAGAGAGAATAATTTATGTAAACAATTATCATCCGTCAAAATGAAAATAATTCTAAATCCAACCAACGTGTTTGTGCAATTTCACTTGATCGGATTATATTTTTTCGTATGACTCATGAATTGTCAACCGTTGATCGGAATATAATTTTTCGTATGACTCATGAATTGTCAACCGCCTTTTTAAGCAAATTTGCCTGATTTGATCAAGTTACTGACAGAGTGACGAAACTATTATTTCAATACTATCCAAAGATTGCGAACCGCTAAATATTTGTCCACAAAGAATGTTATTGTCTTATGCACTCGGCTATAGAGTATAGTGTACCTGGTTGTCCTTGAGGTAGAGCTTGATGGTGGGGAAGGAGGTGATCTTTGTGTGCTCCAGCTCATTGGCGGTGGCGTCGATCTTGGCGATGACCACGTCGTCGTCTTTCTCGAAGTGTTCGCCGAGCTTGTCGTAGATGGGCACTAGTTGTTTGCAGTGACCGCACCTGGGGACAAAGGTATTTTGTTGGTTAGTAAACATTTTATTTAAAATGGTAAAAGCCCTGATGGAATGGAAGAGAAAGAAAAAGATTTTCTTTTTTTATAATACGGTTTTCATCGTACAGAAGAAATTGAATGCTGCTAAGCATTTGTAACGTAATAATGTAACCAATATCAGAAGCAGGTGCTAACCTGCTTCTGATGTTGGTTACGTTATTATTTTTCGACGGTAAACGACTCGAATCGCTTAACATTTATTTTCCTTAGGCTGGGACTATATTGTCCGGAATCCAGTAGGCCGGTAAAATTCAGAGCATTGATAATAGAACTCCGCGCTAATACAATAGAGCTGAAAATCTAACACACAAGTGTCGAGTCAAATGTCAACGCATATGACAGGTCGACACTTCGATTTTCAACTCTTTTGCCTTAGCGCAGAGTTCTATTTTCAGTGCTCTGAATTTTCTTGGACCCGCTGAATTCCGGATCATATAGTCTCAGCCTTAGAGAAGTAATAATGACAGACAAAAATATTTGAACTTAGCTTTGAAATTTTTATAATATAGAATAGCATTTAACAGAGAAATTGAAAATTAAAAGTACAATAACTGTACTTGTAATGGTTAAAGTTCAAATATGGTACTCTACTGTCCTCGACAGTAGATAATCAAGAAAAATAAGTGTAAGCGACAAGCGGAATTAACATAGTGTCGCCCTACGTCTCACGGCCCACTGAATACGTCCTAACAACT
Organism: Phengaris arion; assembly: GCA_963565745.1. Lineage (NCBI taxonomy): Eukaryota > Metazoa > Arthropoda > Insecta > Lepidoptera > Lycaenidae > Phengaris > Phengaris arion. The sequence continues at coordinate 5,676,480 of OY751431.1, forward strand.
CAGCACTTGTGCAAACAGACAATATCATTATGTAAATTGTCATACGACTTAATTCTTTGACGTGGAGCTTTTTATAAAATTCATCAAGGACTAGCTTTTTTCCCGCGGCCCCGCCCGCGTGAATATAGTGTCGGGTATCCCACGGGATACTGTACTTTTTGGGGATCAAAGTGGCCTATGTTTTAATCCAGAGCCTATTCTACTTCTACCAAATTTCATCGAAATCCGTTCCAGTAGTTTTTGCGTGAAAGAGTAAGAAACATCCATCCATCAATGCTCACAAAATTTCACATTTATAATAGTAGTGAGATTTTCTTTTTAGTATGTTTAGGTTAATTAAATTTATTTAGAAACAATCATTATGAGAATAATAATAATTATTAGCTTTAAATAAACGAAATATCTTAGTTTGAATAATTGTCCTGCTTATATTTTTAACCCCCGACGCAAAGAGAGGTGTTATAAGTAGGTAGGTCTATCTAACTGTCTGTCTGTCTGTCCGTGGCATTGTAGCTCCCAAACGGATGAACAGATTTTGATATTTGTACTTACAACAGTGAGAGCAACACTGCTTGACAATTCGGGACACAATACTTTTTATGTTTTAAGGGGTTGTGCGCTCGACAGAAAATTGGAGTTCTTTGAAACCTTTTTTTCTCAGACATAGTCAATCTGCATTATATTTAGCCGAAGATTCTTTTTATAAATCGTTTTTATTTAAATATTAATTAATGTATATTATATGGACAGGAATCAATAAAATCTGTAAAGGCGCTTTGGACTGCCCCATCGGAGTTGAATTTTTTCCCTTGCAAGAAGTTACCCAAATTTCGAAAAAAATGGTAATCTGTTGGAGCAAGGTACGGGGAGTACGTTGGATGTATTAGACATTCCAATTGAAGCTCCTCTAATTTGGTAGCCGTCTGTTGTTCAGTGTGTGGTCTAGCGTTGTCCTGAAGGTTCAAAACAGCTAGCTTTTCCATCATGATTTGCAGTTGCTGGCATAGACATCTGGCCGTCGTCTGGCCAGATTTAAGAAAGCTGTAGTGAACGACACCGGCACTAGTCCACCAAACGCTCACAAGTAACTTTTTTTGAGTAAATTTTAGCTTGGGGCAGGCTTTGGCTGGTTCGACAGGGTTCAGCCCTTGCGATGAGCGTTTCCGATTATCGTACAGGATCCACTTTTCATCACAGGTAATGATTCGATTTAAAATCCCTTCATTATTGTGCCGGTTAAGTAATGTAACGCAGCAGTCGACGCGCGTTTGTCGGTTTGCTGCACTCAATTCATAAGGTTTTTTTTCCTTAACCTTAACCTTTCAAGCTTTTTCACCTTCCCAATTTGCTTCAAGTGGATTTAAACAGTTTTATCACTAACACCGCAGCCTGCAGCTAACTCGGACGTGGTTTGCGATGCATCCGCTTCCACAATAGCCTTCAATTCTTCATTATCAATTTTGGTCTCCGGCCGTCCACGGGGCTTGTTCAACAGGTCCAAATTTCCAGAACGAAAACGGAACCAAAAACGCACTGTGTTTTCTTTTGCGACACCGCCGCCATACACATCATTAATCCTTCGATCCGTTTCTGCAGCACTGGTGCCACGGTGGATCACGTACTCGAAAATAATACGATATTTCAAGTTTTCCATTTTGTAAACAGATTTGACGCAAAGAAAAAACCAAAAGAGGAAAAAATAAATGAATTACGGTGTTCGAAACACAAATGCATGAGTAAATAGCGGTATAAATTTGAAATTGGAATTCCAAACCAAAGAAGATATATTTGAGATCAAAGTGGCCAGTACGACATAACGCCTAATTTTTACAGCGATTTTTTATCCGATTTCAATACTCTCCAGTCGGTGCGATACCCGTTGTCGCCTACAAAATCAGTAGGGGACTTGACGCTTAAGGTCACTGCCGTTTATACAGAGGCTAAATCTCTCGACGTCTACCCAACTATGTTTTAACCCTGAGAAAGAAACCTGCTCATAAATGCAAACCTACTATAAAGTATGATTAATTAAAAATAAATTTGTAAGCATATCAACATTCACTTAAAATGTTCATGTTCCCTTATCGAATTGATATAGACAAGTTTAATTTTATTGCACAATGAACTGATAATAATTAGTTTGGTTAAAAACACATTTATCAATAATAATTATTATAATCACATAAGTTCCTTTACTTATATCACTAATTGTTTTCCTCTGCTTACCTCTACTATTTTAGTGAAAAATATGTAATTAAAGGCCGGTCAAATGAGAGTCGGACACGTAGGGTCCCGTACCATCATACAAACATTTTACATGGTTACTTATTATTTCGTTATTTATATACGAACTTTTCCAAGTAAGCGCATTTTAAAAGTTAAGTTAAGTTACATAAGTCTCTAAAACTCCTGAACTAACAAAATTATAAATGCCGTTATAGTTTTACTTGTTCATCACATGGTTTACTATCATGAATTTTATCAGATTTTTCAAGCCAGTCGTTTAGCTTTTAGAGGAGTGGTGGCACGCCTTATTTTAACAAAAAAAATGCGTTTTAAAGTTGAATATCTCGCAAACGGTTACCTAAATCAAAAAATAGTCTTCTTAACCGCTTAATGTTTATAAAAGATATATCTAATGGTAGACGGGAGAAAAAAAACATCCCCACTTTACGTGTAGGAGGTGCCCCAAAATATATATTTTTCTTGATTTTTGTTTAGCATTTGTCGACGTGGTAAATACACATTTCCATGCACAGTTTCATCTTTCTGGCACTAACCGTTTGGACGACAAGCCCAAGACGGATGGAGGGACGGACATGACGAAACCATAAGGGTTCCGAGACGTGAACCACGGAACTCTAAAAAGGAGACTATTGTAATAATTCTATCTCTCTTTCTTTAAACAACGAAAGAGAGATGATAAGTATTAAAATTAGTAAAAAGTAAGACATAACTCACCATGGAGCGTAGAATTCGACCAGCACTTTCTTGTTGGCGTCGAAGACCACTTCGTCGAAGTTCTTGGCGACCAACACCTTGACGGGCTTGGCGGACCAGTCCTCGGGCACCTCCTCAGAGAGTAGGTGCTGTTTCAGAGAACCAGCGAAGAAGGCTTGGATGAATTCCTGTGGGGAATGGTAATATTAGTTCATAAATTTATGTAATTTTTTTTCCTTTTTTTTTGTAAAAGGTATATGATATCTGATGTTCGTTCCTTCCTAAAGGTATATGAAATCAATCCCCGACGAAAACAGAGGGGTTTATAAGTTTGACGTGTTTGTGTGTCTGTCCGTGTCATCGTAGCTCTCAAACGAATGACCAGATTTTTTTTTATCTATTTTTTTTGTTTTGAATCTGACATGACCGAGTGTTATTAGTTATAATTCATCAACATCAAGCTCGCTCACTGCTTGACAATTCGGTGGTTACTTTTTTTTTTAATTACTTTGGGTTGTTTTATCACGAAAGTATTAAAAGACAAGGGATTATATTTTATTGCTTAGATCAACAATTTGTTGCCCATAATATTTACTTATTAAGACATCATATTATATGATTATAAGACATGTACTTTTGTTGCATCTCAAGAATGTCTTCTTCATTCAATAACTCGTGACATTTATAAATACACACAATAAGAAAGCATTGAGTATGTCGCGACTCGCGACGTCGTAAAAAGACAAAGGAAAAAGTCGACATAATTGTCGCAAAAAACATTGAATTATTTATATACTGCACAGTGCATACGTATTTAACCTTGAAGATCGAAGCCGTTTTAATACAGTAAATAAATTACAGGTTAAAACGCCACTGCACATCTTTTTATTTAACTCGTATTGTCAGATAGTCTAAGTAAATACGGCCAGTACCATACAAAATATATGTTTCTCTTAACCCAGAAAGATTTAAAAATTTTAAGTAACCCTGAATTGTCAAGCAGTGAGCTAGCTGATAATGACGAATTGTCAAGCAGTGAGCTAGCTGATAATGATGAATTGTCAAGCAGTGAGCTAGCTGATGATGACGAATTGTCAAGCAGTGAGCTAGCTGATAATGACGAATTGTCAAGCAGTGAGCTAGCTGATAATGACGAATTGTCAAGCAGTGAGCTAGCTGATAATGACGAATTGTCAAGCAGTGAACTAGCTGATAATGGGAAAGCAGTGAGCTAGCTAAGAACACTCTCGATTACGTCAGTTTTGAAACAAAAAGCGGGTGGGGCTGTGTCGGGGCACACGGCCGTTGGATTTAACGTGAAACGTCTATGTTAGCGAATCGCTTTTAAAGTAAAAGATTGAAATGAAAACAAGATGGACGCTGTTTTAAGTATTTTAATAAAAAAGAACAGGTACGTAATAGAAACAACAAACACACGAAAGAATCACCACGCTATAAAGTCGGAGTCATGAGTTACACTGAATAGAAACAAGCGTGAGCGCCGGTTTCGCACAGTTATCGCAGTATCCCTCCCCCGCCGCCCCGCTTGACCCCGACACGAACTCAATGTCATAACAGCGAGCTGACTATATAAGTGAAATATTTACACCACATTTTTGTTTCTAAGACTAATAGTTTTTTAATTATTAAGTTACGATGATATAGACCTTTTCGTTACGGTCCAGTTTTTAAACCTGGTACCCGTATGTTTCGGCGCGATTTTAAAGACGTTTCACGTCAAAAAAACCGCATATTATTTGGACCGTTCGTTTAGGAGCTACGATGCCACGGACAGACACACATATACGTCAAACTTATAACACCCCTCTTTTTGCGTCGGGGGTTAAAAATAAAATCTCTTGCCCCATATAGTCGTAAAGATGTTTATAATATCAACATGGTTTTGTTCCAATACAATTAATTCGCAAGATTATAATACAAGTCTGAAAATATGTAGCGATTATGACGCATGGAATCGCCGTTTCAGCGTGACGATATAAAACTACAGTTGGCGATATCGGTGTGAAATATACAATTTACCACAGACTTTTTTTATAGTTAATCCTGTTATTGAAACAATGTTTCTAAAACAAGATTAATTAAGCTTTTAAGATATTTGAATATATTTTTGCAAAGAAATATATTTGTCTATGTAAAAATGTCAAAAGTGTTATGATGAAAAACAAATTATGTAAAGTATTTGCACCACAATTTTAAAGGTTACATTTGCATGTTGTGTTTCATTCTAATTTTGCATATAATTTAATACACTCTTCAATGTATGAAATAGATCCCTCTATACTATTTATATTTACACCAAGAAAAATAATTATTATGTTTTTGGTTTTCGTAACGTGAAAGCGACATCTATCATTTATCTGGTAGCATATTTCGTTTCCAAACAAAGTAGTTACTAATTTCATTACGTAATTATTATCGCTACTAATAGATGTCGCTTTTCCGCAAACCGCCACTAGGACAATTATTGAACGATAGGTAAGGTTAGGTTATATTTAATCAATTATCTTTTATCCCCTGAGTTTGATGTATAATATTATTGCTTTATTTGTTCCTATGTTCATAAAGTACAACTTACAATAAAATATTTTTTGTGGCCACATATTTTAATTACCAGCTAGTAAATGTATGGCGACTTGCCCGTCTTCTTTATTAGAACTCCGAGTAAAGCTCAGTTACCCAGGTACTAGCGGTGTTATAACAGAAGGACAAGGAAGGATCAACCATAGTCTGTGACACATTTCCCACTCAAGTGTTCATAAGCAGTTGCAACTGCTTACCATTAGGCGCACAATCTGCTCATTTTCTCCACGACAAAACAGCCAGGACTCACCTCAACAGTGTTGGCAGACAGGTCGTCGCTCTCGGGCTTGTATTTGGCCATGTCCTGTTCCAGGGCGATGAGACGGGCAGACGGCACCTCCTCCTTCTTCATGCCGAAGAACTCCAGGATTCTGGAACATGGTACTCATATTAGAATGACAAGTTACGTTACAAATTGCTGACTTTACATGAAAATATTATATGACATACAACTATAATTTGATCCCAAAATAATCATTTTTAATTTGACTTGATAGTTCCTTATAAGCTCTAAACTGGCTGACTAATATATGGTACTATTTTACCCAAAAATGGAGGAATTACAACAAGATTTTCGTGTTTTAGGGTATTAAACTTGAGGTTATGTTCATCACTGGCCAAATTGTCTTTTCAGGAGGTAATTTCAGATTAACTTTGTAAATTTTCGATCGATTTGTACAAAATTAATCAATTCTAATTTCTAAAATTACAGTACGATAATATTAGGATGTTTACCTCTGGTGGTCATCCTGATCGGTGTCGATGGCGACGCTCATAATCTTGTCGCGGTAATTCTTGGCGACGGGCTTCAGCTCCTCAAGGTATTTCTCGAAGTGGCCACCCTTCTGTAACAATAGGAATAATAATTGTTAATACAACATTTAATTATAATGTATAGAAAAAGACCTTGGTAATTCTAACAAGATTTGCCAATCAGAACTAGGTTTATCATCATAAAAGAAAAATGTCTTCTATTTTTGTTAGGGTCCTATTAAGTGACGTCTGAGGTCTTTACCTATCTAGTATATTTTTTAACATATTTTTAGTAGCAATTCCCTTCATACTTCGTTCTGCTACATTATTCTATCCTACTGCCAGTGGCGAAAGAAATCCATTCTTATCGACTTCCCTTTCAGATTACCTTATGAAGACCTCCAGCCAAAATTTGTGTATAGAAAATAATAATCTCATATACAAGTCAGGTCGGACAAGCGTTAGCGCGATGTAGACAGACTCAAGCGTTATCTATGCGCTGCACGCCACAACTTTGACACGAATTGATTTCTTAGGTTTACGCGAATATTGTTTTAAACACTTACGGATTATGTCGCGGTGCACTTTTCTTTTTTTCCGACGTTTCGGCTACTTTCCAGCAGCCTTGGTCACGGGAGGACTGTCTGAGTCCTCCCGTGACCACGTTAAGTGTTTAAAACAATTTGACACGAATATTGGAATCACAGATCTCTTTATAAGCCGATATATTGGGAGTTATGGGACATAGGAACCTTATCTCGTTAGATATAAAGTTGAAATTCAAACTTATATGCCGAAATATTCGGAGTTATAGGAGAACTTATGAACTTTATTTTGTTAGAAATAAAATTTAATTTCAAACTTATAAGCCGAAATATTTGGAGTTATGGAATCATATGAACCTTATTTTGTTAACAATAAAGTTATATTTATACTTCTTTTTAATGGCCGGCTGCCCAATTTACTTAGAAGTAAAAGAAGTACATTATGATTTGTCCGATGCCAGTTCGAAGTAATTAAGGGCTATTTTTCTGTGACAATAAGCCGCATTTTTGTAGTTTTCACCAATGAGGAATTAGTTATTAGATAATAATCATGAATGAAATATGAATTTTGAAAAGTAGCTCGGCGATACCTCATCCGCGCGTCCTTGAATGTAGCAGGCGCATGTAAAATCATGTTATTGCGTTCATAATAATCGTTTAATTATTATTTTTGAAATTATATTGAGCAGTGGAAGTGATAAATATAAGTCGTCTTAATGTTTAAACTAATACGTTTTTATGTACTTATACATGAATATTGAATGTGAGAATTCTTGTGTTTATTGTTGGTGATAAATCGTTTGAATAAATTGACTTTTACGGTAAGTGGAAAGTTGAATACGGACCTACCTGCTATTAATTGTTATTTGTAGATTCATCATCATCATTTTGTAGAGAGCATATTACATATATTATATTTAATAGGCGGTAGTAGCGTGGAATTATGATTATCTTACAGAAGTCAATACACAGAAAACACGTTTTAATAATAAGTAGGTATTTTGTATTTTGAAACATAGGTACCTAATTGTAGGTATTGTTATAGCAACATTAGTTAGTGTTTATTGTTGGCGATAAATCGTTTGAATAAATTGACTTTTACGGTAAGCGGAAAGTTGGATACGTACCTACTATCAATTGTAATTTTTGTAACAAGAAAAAGTAAGCAGTAATTTCGAAATATCTACCTAACCTCTACACAAAATCATATGTATATTAATTTGATTAGGAATAGTTTCCGTGTTCCGGCACTTATCAGTAAAATTTAATATTAATTGTTTTTCCTTATTATTATTTTAATTCAGTGTTTTATTTCTCAGAAAAGTGGCTGTGTTTTGTGTTTGCTGAGTGAAGTGATTCTTAAAGAATGTCAAGAAAGTGTAAAAATGATCCTGACAAGTTCTGTTACATTTGTGGTGGAATTACTTTTGTATCGCAACGAAGAAATTGAACACCTTTTGGCCAGCAAGATAAAGTGTAGGTTCATTAAAGATAAATGGAAAATTTGCGGAGATCTAAAAGTTGTTGTCCTTTTATTAGGATTGCAACTTGGGTATACAAAATTTTGTTGTTTTCATTTGCGAATGGGACAGTAGGGATAGGAAGAACCATTACGTTAAGAAAAATTGGCGCGAAAGACGATCTCTTACTACAGGAATAAAAAATGTAAAACATGCTCCATTAGTACAACCTAAACATATATTTTACCACCTCTCCATACAAAACTTGGTCTTATGAAAAACTTTGTGAAAGCAATGGATAAAAATGGCGCTGGATTTCAATACCTTAAAGAAAAATTCCCTAAAATCAGTGACGCCAAGATTAAAGAGGGTGTTTTTGTAGGTCCTCAAATCAGGCAAGTGATATATTTAAAGAACAACTCAATGATCTGGAAAAACCAGCTTGGGAATCATTTATAAAAATCACTGAAAATTTTCTTGGAAATCACCGATCTAATGACTAGAAAACTATTGTCGAGGAAATGTTAGAGAATTATAAATCCTTAGGCTGCAATATGTCCTTAAAAATATTTTTTTTACATTGACATTTTGACTTTTTTACCCCAAACTTGGGTGCCGTTAGTGATGAACACGGGGAACGATTCCACCAAGACATTTTTACCATAGAAAAACGATACCAGGGAAAATGGAGTCCAACTATGCTGGCAGATTAGTGCTGGGGATTACAGAGGGACGTTCCTGACGCGAAATACAGGAGAAAATCATAAAAAAGTACTTATATTAATATTATAACATTGATAATAATTTAATTTTTGTTAAAATAACTTGTAATTTAAGAAAACTAAAAAAAAAACACATTACAATAAAACTATTCGTATCTGAAATTTTAGACTACTAATTCTACTCTACTTGACCTTATTCCTAATAGAATCAGCCAAAATTTTTCTTGTTACACAGAAAAAAGTTTTCTTGTTGATCAGTGTAATAGACGATCATAATATTATATATTATTTAATGGGCGGTAAGTACCGTGGAAGTATTTTAATATTATGATTATCTTACATTAGTTAATTAATACACAGAAAAACTTTTTATTATTAAGTACCTATTTTGTATTTTGAAATATACCCAATTGTAGGTATAAGAATACCGTACATAAAATATAAGAATAGGAACCGTAGGTATAACTATAAGAATAGTTACTTAAGTATTTGCAATTTCTCTCGAACACGACACAACTCTACACGCTTGTAACCGTGACCATAATATGGTGCTAAATTTCCTTTCAAAAAACTTGCACAACTCACGTCTAGCGACTAGGGCTTCCCTCTGAAGTAAAACCACCCGTCGCCACTGAAAGCTAGTAAGTTAATCTAATTACTACCTTACATAGGAGATCATGAGCTATTTCTAATCAACATTTTACATGTTTCAGTTTTTATTTCTATACGTTAATTTGGCGTAAAACGGCTCAAACTAAACAGTGGAATTATTGGAATGTACAAAACTGCGCATTTTATTTTTCAAGTTAATGAACATAGCGAGTGTCATTATCATATCTACGCGTTTACAGTTAGGACAATGTTAAGGTCGGCGGAGGTCGATGAACTGTGACGTCCGAATTCATCGATATTATAACTCACATCGGAAACTGGACATTCGTCTTTATATACAGGAGGATGGCGGTAGTAAATGGTCGAATTTATAATTAGTTTAGTATGTGGAAACCTATACATGAATTTAAATGATACAAGACATTATATGTAAGACAAAAGCTACAAACAGAGTTTACAACCTCTTTTAACTTTTTTATCTGACTGGTTTTAAATTTATTGATGACCTCCGTGGCTCAGTGGTTAACGCGTTGGCGCTCAAGCCGGATATCGTGGGTTCGAATCCCGCCAGGGAACAAAAAGTTTTCTATGTTCCTGGGTCATGGATGTGTATTATTAAAAATCTTAAATATAACTATAGTATAAAAAGTATTCAATTTATTTCCGTGGTCTGGTACCCTTAACACAAGTTCTTCGAGAATTTACGTGGTATGAAAGTGTCCATAGATATTATTATATTGTTATTGAATATAAAACTTATATGATAGTTGTATTACACATAACACTGTAACATCCGACAGAGAATTGTCTCTATGCAACGTTTTATGTTTACTCATATACCAATAAACAATATTGGAAACGTAATGAATTTTATTTTAGCCATTCCTCATTTTGAAATGTTTTGTATGTCTGAGCTTCTTTGTCGATAGTTTATCTATTCAATTGCGTCTTCAATAGGGATGATGACTACAACTTAAATATTTAGTTTCATTAATATATTCAGATATATTGAGGCAACACTACTTGGTAAATGTAAAAAAATATAATATTTTATATGTAGTTTAGTAATTAGAGACATCTAAAAAATACAAAAGTTTTTTTTTTTTTTGCTAAATTTATAATTTTGTTTACTACATCATTAGTTTACTTACATCATATACAAAAACATTAATTATAGTAAGTAAAACTTAAACGCACAAATATCGGAGATATTTAAAAATATGTTCCTGTGGCCATATACTTCATACGCTTTAACCTGGGCGTGACGTCCTTCGTCTTCCGAAATTTTTAATTACCTTTGAAAATGTTGATTTTCAATATACTGTTTCTTCTGAGCAGTTACTCATATTTAGGAGTACTATTCATTACATACTATGCAATAAAATAAAATTTAGTCATCTAGCCTAGCGGATGACGCAAACGCGTTAACAAATCAAAAACCGACAAAAAAAACTCAGAATCCTGGCATAATATATCAAACTTGAATTAATTCATTAACGGCCCTCTATCTAAGTTAGTTTATTGAAACGCAAAAACCGGCAAATTATACCAAAGGTGACTTTTTTAACAAATAGTTATTGGTAGATAGGATATTGAAACCGGCCGTTAGCCTACTGAATCATCGGTTAAAAAAAATATGGATATATAATATGTATATCGCAATACCTTGCAGAATTAGGTACTAGATTTTTAAGAATTCATTAGTAATTTCATCCTGATTAAAAGAAAGTAGTTTCGTTACTTTCACTGTGTCAATACGAGAGATCATCGTCTAGACTCTAGTACCTACTTGCCATAAATTCTAAGAACCATTATGCACGCCTTAACCTTTATTCGCATGGACGCTTTCTGTCAGCACTTTGTAATCGGAGAAAGTTATCCCGTACTAGAGGTTGTGACTTCAAGATGCGCAATGTCTAAGGTTATTATTTATAGACATTAAAAAAGTATCCCATATAGTAAACCTTAATAAAGTATCCAATTTGTAGAAAGCTTTATATGGAAATCGCCAGGAACTTTGGCTACTGCTAGAATTGTTTAATCTTAATTAAGCGACATCGACCTCTCTTCCTGAATTAGGTGTAATTATATACATCGTAAAATCGCGTCGATTAGTTAAAGCTGAGTTTCTGATTAGTGAATTTCTAAAATTGTAAAAGACAATAAGACTTATGTGATATGTCTCATTAAAAGATTGATGTGGTTGACTTTTCACAGCTGACATGAATTGTAAGAATTATGAGACCAGGGATGATAAATGAGGTTTTCCCAAAAAGGCTTTCGCGGCATGATCCGCATCATTGCGGCAAACAATGCAACGTGTTCAAACCACATGCAACGTAAATAATATTCTTTGTTGTAACTTTACGTAACACATACGAGGGCGGCACTGTAAATTTCGGGAATCAAGGAAGTGACACAACATTTGTATTTAAAAATGTATTTATTGCTTTTAGAAGTATACTCCGCGAAATTTGACACATTTTTCCATACGATGGAACCAATCATTGAAGCAACCATTCCATTCGGAAGTTGGGGTCTCCAAAATGGCCGTTTTGTAGGCGTCCACAGCTTCTTCAGGTAATGAAAATCTCTGACCACGCAATTTATTCTTTATTTTAGGGAAAGTATATAAATCATTAGGGCTTAGGTCGGGGCTGTACGGCGGATGGTCTAATAATTCTATGATTTCTTGCTCTAAAAACTCTTTTGTTCTGTGCGCGGTGTGAGAACTCGCATTGTCGTGATGGCGGATGATGCGGCGGTTGCAGTTCTCTTTACGGAGTTCAGAAACGACCTGTTGCAAACAAATGTTAGCATACCATTCTGCATTAACCGTTCTTTGTCCCTCAAGAGGAATGGTCGCAACATGGCCTGTTTTGGAGACAAACGTGGCCACCATTTTTTTTGCAACACTCCGTGAACGAACAATTTTTGTTGGCTTTAACTCATTTTCGAACACCCAAACTCGTGACTGGTTTATTGTTTCGGGTTCGTACGCGTATATCCAGGATTCGTCACCTGATACGATGTTGTATACAGCATTTGAGGATCCTGCGTGGAATCTTTCGAGAGTTCTGACGCACCAAGTAACGCGAGCCGCTTTTTGCTCTTCACAGAGCAAATGCGGAATCCATCGGGAAAACAACTTTTTTACACCTAATTATTCATGCAAGATTATTTGTATTTGACTCATGCCAATGTTAATTGTTATTGTCTAAAGTTGCCTGAATTTCGCGGTATGTCACATGTCGATCTTCCTCAATCAGCTTACGCACAGCATCAACGTTTTCTTGGGTGACTGCAGTTTTTGGACGACCTTGATGGGGATCATCACTGAGCTTGACACGTCCACGTTGAAATTCAGCAAACCAGTGATAAATTGTGGTTTTGGATGGGGCTTCATCACCAAATGCAGAAATCATCCGGTCAACACACTGCTTTTGTGTTAAACCACTTCGAAAGTCATAATAAATCATCGCTCTAGAATTTTCTCGAGTCAATTCCATTTTCTCAACGACTAAACAAGTTTGACAAGACCTTGTGACAAGACCGAGAATCTTTTTTTAAATAAATAAACGGTATTCGATTTTTAAAACCGAGGAGTTTTAAATTAAAAAGATTTTAATATGACAGGAACAGTGGAAATATTCCATTCCTGATACTTTTAGTGCAGCCTATGTAATAAGTACACTTTGACCCGTGATATCAAATTTCAAGAGCAAACATTACAATGCACATAATACTTAACTACATAGTACTACAATATTATGTGGATAGTGAATACTTTATAGACCTCACAATGATGTACAGATATTTGGAGTATTATTTTACAGAAAAAATAAAAAATACTGCACAATCTTGATATTTGAGAAGCTTTATATATTTTAGTTACATTAATAGACTAGGTATGAAATATTAGTAATCAGGGTGCTTCTATACTTATTATTACTTTAGAGATACAGAAGACTGGCATGTGTCAGTTTTGCTTTATTGGAAAATTATGCACAATATAGAAAGATTTTAGTGGACCAACGTCCAACATAATATGGAAAATGTGATCCTAATTTTTTAAATCTTTGGATTGGACCTAAACTACAACATCTCCAATCAGTTTGAAAATATAGGTGCATATAAAATGAGAAAATATTTCAATTTCAGCACAATACTGCTGTCCAAAACAGATCAAATAAATAATTTGTGGAATAAATAAATTATCTTATGTAGTATTAAACACAGATTTATAATTATTAAGATCTTACCTTTGACAGGAAGAGAAGCAGGTGGTATTTGATCTGTCCTCCGAAGATCTTCGATGCAGTCTCGTGGGAGAACTCCACAATGGTTGGCATGCTTTGTACGAACACCCAGGTTTTGAATAGGTCTTCGTTGAAGGATTCGCTGTCATATTTGACCTTGGGGTCTTCAAACTACATAACATAGAATATTATTAGTTTTTATGTAGAAAGTTACAACAAAAGCAATAAATATATTTCCATTGTCTGGCACCGTAACAAAAGTTCTTTGAGAACTTACCACAGGCCCAGATTGACATGGTGTGAAAGAGTCCATAGAAAAAAAAAAAACTATTTATGCCTACATCATAGGAAAAAATATTTGTAATACATTCAATATAGAAAGTTAATCAAACTTTTTTTATGAAGCAGCAGGATATCTAAATTTTGAAATCATTAGACAGTAAGTATAGTAATGTTAAATATTATTCTATTAATTTCTGTAAAATGTTGATAATGATGATGACCGTATAAGATAAAAATTTGTCGGTCTGATACAGTATTATATTAAAATTAACATTAATATTAAATAACATAATGACTAACCCAATAAGAATATCAACTCAGCAGTAGCACCTCTAGCTTTATTGGTACGAATGTGACATGGAAACTAATCATAATCATCGTTAATTATTCAACTACATATTTTACATGCAGGTGCTTCAAGATTTGTTATGAATTACTACCAATTTTTAATATAATTAAATATAATATTGGAAATAAATTAAGATTCTTACGTTTTTGTATAGCACAACATCCTCTGCTGAAGATTCGAGCTCTTCAATAACCTTCTCGTCGGTGACAATAGCGAACACTTGGTCGTCAACCAAACCGGCAATGTTAAGGAATGCCTTCGCCTTTTCGGTGCTTTGGTCAGCGAAGAAGCCGAAGACAATGACTGTGTTAGCAGCAATCAGCTCCTTAGCCTGCTCAGCAGAGGCAACTTCGATGGCTGGAGGGCCAGTCTTCTTCTTCAACCATGTGATAATGTCATCAGCTTGACGACCACCTATATAAAATACTTAAGACATTAACTTTTTTCCTTAAGTGGGTACTACAGTACATGTCGTATTGGAATACTGCAAATAATAGCTTGTTTTCGTTTTCTATTCCGAATTAATCAGGTAGAACTAAAAGAAGTACATAAAATACACATTGTTAAGTATTAATTTAAAAAACTAATTAGTGTGAACACTTTGCTTTGAAATCAATCTTTCATTATGACTGTGTGGCAAATTGCAGAATAACATTTCTTATCACGATTAAGCTTATTACATACCTGAGTAATCAATAGGGTTTCCGTTCTTGAAGAAAATTAAAGTCGGATAACCCTTGACTTTGTATAGTTCTGCCAAATCTTGTTCCTGAGTTGCGTCAACTTTAGCCAGCTTAATGGGAGATTCTTCTTCCAATAATTTTGTGGCGGCTTTAGCGTATTCCGGAGCGAGCGACTTGCAGTGACCGCACCATGGTGCATCTACGTGACAAAACAAGAATGCTGTAATGCCGCCCGGCAAACTGTCGGCATGGTGAGATAAAATTTTGCTATGCTATTTTAGTAAGTAAACTTAGAGCACTAGATTGATGAAATGTGTTGAGATGAGTGATGAGATGAAACTTACAGAATTCCACTAAGATGTAGTCGGTGGAAGACACAACAGAATCAAAATTAGATTTTGAAAGAACTAATACATTTTCTTCTGTTGGAATATCGTCTCCGAGTGCGGTACCCAAAAGGGCTATCGCTAGCGAAAGTAATATAACACGCATCTTTCTACTAGAACTAAGTTTTAAGAACTAATGAATCGCACTCGGGAAGACGGAACTAAACAAAATGCAGAATTGCCACTTCATTCACGTTCACAAATCTCCTACTTGACGTGGCAGCGTCGATGTGTGTTTGGCTGTGATTGGTCAAAATTATTATTTTTTAAGAAAAACTGGCAATTAATATATAACTGTACAGCCATATAAAAACCCCTAAAAATATGATTAACAATCAAAAGACATTTTATAGCTTACAGGAAAAATAAAATCGTATGTTTTATAGCTTCCCAGTTCCCAAGCAATGTCGACACGGTATCGATATGAGTTTAATACTTAAGAGTTTAAGCTTTAATCATACTTACTAAGGTCTAAGTATTTTCATTTTTAGTAGGTACCGTATTTTATGTTTGATTAACAAATTATAATTAGATTAAATATGACTACAGATACACTACTAGTCAGTACACCTGGTCCACTACTTTCGATGATAAATTTAACCTTTGTTGTTCCGTTACTATAAATTTCACTGTTGAGTTACCTGTTACTAAAAAAATTACATTTTGGAGGAAGATGAAGGAGAGCATGACAAATTGACAGTGGCATGGTAATGTTTGTAAACAATTTTAGTTTTAGTTTGTGAAAGTAATTGAAAATATTATGTACCTATGGATTTTATTTTGATATTATGTTTTTAAAACGCTAAACGCCTGATCTACTTATTAAATGTAAATAGTTTAGCTGCTAAGCTTCTTACATGTTATTTGTTGGTTAATAATTGTATGTGTCTAATAATAATATTTCTTGTTGTATTTTGTAAATATCTCAATTAAAGGATATAACTTAATTGGATTTGCATTACTATATAATCAAGACAGTATATCAGTTAAACCCCTCATGGTTAAGAAATTATTTCAATAAATAAATGTTGACCTTCGTTTTATTACTTACGAATTATTTTAGAATTTTACCCCTGGACTGCGTCCAATTTTTATTTATATGTATACCGCGATCACTCAAAAGTGTCTTAACGCAAGCCACGAGTATTTGTAATGGTGTTGAAGTTCTAGCTTTAAAAAGTTGTTAGTGGTTCTAAAATGCCAGAGTACACTATATCGTCTGAAATATATGAAGAGTACAGCTATTTAACAAAAATTCCACCAACTATTGAAGGAAGTAAGTATTTATAAGCTAAATTAGGTGGTAGGTTTTATCTAAACTGGCAGTAGGGCTTGGGCATGCCAAATGCATGTCCATCATGTTCTTAGAAGTAAAAAAATCTAATTAATGTTGTGTGTTACCTATATAATTAGTATAGAATTAATATCAGTAATATGAACTATTTTATTTTAAGAATGAGTTTTCTAGGACTTTATGATTGTGCATAATTATATTATGCTATATTAAAATATTATCCAGATTACACAAATTACATATCTCATAATAAGTTTTTAACTTTCAGATGTTGTCTCAGAGTTTCCTTTCTTCTTACCCAAGCGTGGTAAAAAGAAGTTTGACAGAGATGGTGATTTAGATATAAATAAACAAAAGGAAGTAATCAGAATTGGTAGGTCTATCTATCTCTAGTAAAAAACTGTTAGTAAATCTCTAACAGTTTTTTACTTATTTACACTTACTTTTCAGAGCATAGACCTAAGACCAGGATAGCTCTAGTTGGTCTTCAGGTATGGAGAGGTGCATTCCTTTCTGGAGATTTGTTAATTATGTTGGGTGAAGCAGGGAAGTTGAAAGACAAGAATGTTTTGGAGCTTGGAGCTGGTACTGGACTGGCAAGCATAGTAGCTTCAATGTTTGCTAAGAAAGTTTTATGTACAGGTAAAACTTTACAACATTTTCACAAGATGCCATGATGAAATTGGTTGTCAGTTAAATATACTTTTAACTTCAACATAAACACAAGTGTTCATACACACACAAGCAGACGCATTACACACATGACACACGCGTCCATCCACGAGAATACACTCGCTCGCAGCTCACACAGATGTAGACACATAATATGCACAAAGCATATACACACAGCTGCATTTATTTACGATGCTCGCAAGTAGAACACGCACGAATATATTTACGGACGCAAGTACATACACACAAGAAAATCTTAATTTGATAGTTTTCACTATTCTATCAAGATAGTCCATCAAAATTCAGACAGATTCTTACAGTGTTAATTTTAAATATTTTTAACTTTTAGATCTCGAAACTGGTGGTATACTCGATTTGATAAGGTTGAATGTAAAAAATAATGAAAAGTATGTTAAATCATATTTTGAAGTTATGGCCTTAGACTTTATGGACAGAAATTGGAATGAGTCATTAAGTAATGCCATAAAAGAAACTGACATTATCATAGCAGCTGATGGTAAGTATTTCAAAATTCCACATGCTAAATGAATATTTAATTGAATAAAGCTGGAATATAAGCTTATACATACAAGCCAAAGAGAGCATATTGACCGCACAGCAAGTTTTTGCTCGTAAAACATGATAATATTAAATCAACTTCTTCTTTTCAGTGATCTACGATGACGACGTCACAGAGGCGTTTATTTACACAATAGAAAAAATATTAAACTCAAAACCCCCAAAGACGTTATATATAATATTGGAAAAGAGATATGTCTTCACACTGGAGCACAGAGATTCTGTAGCGCCTTGCTATGAGACTTTTATAACTTTACTGGACAAAGTAAAAGCTGGATCTAACTGGAATGTGCAACAAATGCCAATTAATTTCATAAAATACTTCACATATTACAGAGTGGAGGAGTTTGTTATATGGAAAATATCTTCTGGTGAATAAACTGTGATCATGAGTGAGTATTTTATTTTTAAAGCAATTCAATAATGTAATACCTTATGAAATCTTGATGCTTTATTCAGTAATAGCACCTTATCCTACAGAAAGTTAAAAATCATACAGACTACCGACAAACTATCAAAAACAAATGACAATATATAAAATATTGTTTAGTTTAATTTTTAAGTAAATGTCCATGTCATATAACATTCACATAACATACAAAACTGTACACGACGCAAAGTAAATTTTAAATAACACACACTGAAATTATTATAGACTGAGAAGATATTAAGCCATTTGCCTCTCAAATAGGTTAGCTATTGTTCACCTTTCAAAATATAATAGTTAATAATACATTTACCACCTATTAATAAAATATTTACTCAATGGTTAAGCTATACAATGTTGTTCTTGTCTGATACGTTGGAAAACTTGCTTGACAGGCAAGGACAAAACATTGTATAGCTTATCAATTGTGTAAATATTTTTATTAGTAAGGGGGTACAAATAATATTATTTATGGCTGTACCGCGGGCCGCGGCTGCCGCGAAGCAATCGCTCTAGTGTGATGGGGCCTTACAGCTGGGGAAGGTATACTAAAATTCAAGATCATCTACTTCTTCCGTTTTCCATTTTTCGGCCACAGCTCATTATATTTCATGAAAGTCTTCCGCAGTTCAGAGTTTCTTTCCTGTTGGTCATTCTCTTTACTCAAAGTTTCCACGCTTTGGCCAACGCAGAGATCGCCAGTGAAGTGAAATATAAGAACTTGCGTGTCGAAAGACACATTTTTGTCTGAACTCTTTAACCCGTGCGACTCATAATCCACTGCATACTGCAAACTCTCTGAAGCATAGGAAAATCAATTAGTTAAAATCGACGGGAGCTACAATTTGTAGCTCGGTCCGGCCAAATCGTATGTGCTGCCAATATAAAATTCATGCCAAATTACGTATTAATTTGTAATGGGAAAAGATTGGACAAGTGTAAATTGGGACACGTGCACCTATATTGTTTACATTTGAATCTCGAAATAGCGAGCGCGTAGACAGACAACTCTACTCTTGCGGGCACCGAACCAGAGTCTCCTGGTTTCTGTGTTTATAATACAAGCCCAAAAAGGGAGCTGATTTTCCTCTCGCGGAAACCATACATTTTGCTTTTGTATGTAGTAGTAGGCTTATAGCCTAATTTAAATTTTCATTCATTTTTGGGCGAAAGAGGCATACTTGTTACCTGTAAATTCTTCATCTCCACGAAAACTCGAATCGCCCGTGCATTCGGGATCGCACCTCACATCTTTGAGAATACCACGTGAAGTCGCATAGCTTAAGGATCTACCAGCATTGGCATCTCGATTGCTTTTGTCCACTTTACGGAGCAGGCTTTTCGTCTGAAAGAATATTATTGAGGAATCAATTTTAATCTAAGAGTACCCTCAGACCAAATAAAAAAAGTGAAGACAGCTTTGTCGAACAAGTTTGCCGGATTTTTTACATATTGTATAATTCCTGACAATGTGTACCTAATTACACCGGCCTCACTGTGCACTGTGTGGAAATCTGTCTTCATTTTTTCATTTCGTCTGAGCGAGTATTTAATAGTTTACCGAAATAGGTGTATAAGTAGCTAACAGCTATTATCATCTGGAGCAATTTACATATTTTGTAAAAGATTAGAGTTGATTGGGATTTGGGCTTCAATATAACAGTTTATAAACTACAAACCAACTACCGACCAACGTGCGGCCCCCGAGTTAATTTAGCGATCGAATCGGTAAACGAGCGGTCGGCTTTTTAAACTCGTCATGTACACCTACGCTTATGAAAGTAGACAATTTTCTGTTTTGCGGACAAATTGTGGATTTGCATAGATGTGCGGCCCGTTAGGGTTTTGCTAAATTAAATAATGGCACACAATCATGAAATGGTCGGTCATGCGGCTCATGCCTGGGAACGGTCTCGTTAGCAGTAGTAGTAGTAACTAACTAGTCAGTTTGTTAGTTGTAGTCTTAGTATTTGTAGAGTTTCCAGTCTTTCGTATACCCTACACGAAAGGCTCGAAACTCTAGGTTTTCTTTAGCCTAATACCGTCTTTGACATCTTCTGAGGTGGGTCCTGATACGACATTTTCGGTTCGCCGGGATTGCTGCCGACGACGTGTAGAGTATTCCTCGTGATGTTGAAGTCGGAACACACAGCGTTCCCGATTCCCGTCGGCCGATCCGAAGTACTTGACGATGTGCTAGTCGTCGGCACATAGGAACCTTTGTTGGTGCGTATGATTCGTTTCAAGTTCTTCTTTTTACTGGGCGTTTCCTCGGTCGAAACACTGTATTCTGAAGTAGACGGAAATATCTTATTCAAGCTTAGTGTTTCGACGTCACAGTCGTCGAGACTGAAATCATTTTTCAGAGTCTACTTGGGACGTCTGAATTTAGTGAGATGGAATACGCGCTTAACAATAATGGCCGATTGTGGTGATGTCACCCCCGCCCTGCTCCGCAGACCTTACTCACCCGTTAACTATGTACTTTATAGCCCCCAAGGTCTAAATTTTACATCTTGGATTTGGTTACATATTCCTTACGCTTTGTTCATTTATTACGAAATTTGTTGTCGGAACGACAAATACTACGGAACGATAAATCTTGGCTCAGTTTTCATTTATTAATAATAAGGGGGTAAAAGTATAAAATGTTCCGGACCAATCTCAGCTACCAAACTTTATGATAACGCGTAGTTTTCAAGGCTTGCTTATTACTGTGAAGTCAGTACTCAAACTAAGGTATAACTTACCAGCATAAATAAACTTTTCTGCATCATGGGGATTTTTGGTATCTGCAAGTAAATATTGTTTAGTAAAATAAGTGTGGGGTTTACTCGTGTGGTCCCTACAATAAGGATCATAAATGGATGGTTTTTCGGTAAAATGTCAAATGACCAATGTTGCTGTTGTTACCATTGTACCTATTTTTGTATAATATCTCACCTTGTTTTCCGTCGTTTGAATTATTGTCTGTTGTTCTACCATCATTCGTCGGATGTAACATAATTTAACAACAAATTTTAGTTTCTATACTTTGTCAAATGACTTCTGGTTTTACACGATAATTTGACAGTAATTTCAAATGCTGTCAAGTTCAAATCTCTTCAAAATATTCCATAAATAGTCTATTCAATCAGCCTGCTCAGCCACTAACACATCAAATATTTTTTGACTCAGTTTTGTATGCGGTGGGGGTGAGGGAGGTGGTTCCCTGGTGGGACCCTTTTTAAACTAAATTAAAATGGTTATTTATTATTTAAATAAAACATGAACTTCAAAATTATTGTTATATTTCTTTTGATAAGTACAAAATCATTACTGAAGTCACTTAAAATGGAAATATACAACATAATGTAACAAGATTTGTTAATCGGCAGGTGACAATAATATCTTAATGCAATAGCTACTATTTTGCTAAACACAGTATAAAGGACATCGTCCAAAATTCTTACTTTTAAAAACACCGCGTTGACAGCAATGAAATGTTTGCCACTGGGTTCACTTTAAACCATATTTAATTTTGATCTCACCAAAGGGGCAACCCTGATATACGACGGGTAAGTTACGAGCAAGAATAAAATCCAAAATAATAGTAGGCGGAGAATCTCCACCTACTACTTTATAAGCGTTTCATGTAAAATTAGACCGTCGAATTTAAATAAAATTTAGTATAAAGTTGATACCAATTTTATTTAATTTTTTTAGGTACCAATTTAGGTATTTTTTTGTCAATTACAGCCATTATTTTTTTTTTTTCAATGTGAACTATTTTTATGGAAACTGAGAAATTTTAAGTACAAAACTTATTTTGACACTATTTAATGTATCCATGATAATACATACTAGGCATCGTAGTGTTTTACCAATATAATCAATGTCGCAAAACAAAACAATGTAGGTATGTCCTAAAGGCGTGTCTCCTGCGCGTGTTTTTTTCGAAACATTACACAAAACATCGAAACATTGGGGTGGAAAGACGGAAAACATTCCCCGCGCGGGTAGAGGGAAAGGAATGTTTCATTTCTTATCAACTGTTACACCACTCACATGACCATTAAACGTAGATGATACGGAAGAAATTATTAATCAATCCCAATTCGTTCTTCTATTCATAGCTCCTGATAAATACTAAAATTACGGGTCAATAAATATGGCCTAACTCGAAATCTGGGGGTCTAAAAAGGCCCCTTTAGATGTTTCATATATTTTTTTCCATACAAAATGCGTGAAATGGTAAAATAACTACATGTTTCATCTGATTTCATCATAATTATGAAATTGCCGTTCTGCAGTACTGGCCATTTCAAATCAAAATAATTTTTGTTTGGCTAATAATTCTAATTTCAAATTAATTTTATTTTAAAAACATGGAATTCATTTTCCAAAAGTAGACATTTGTTTATTGATTAGTGTTACATTTTCATAGCATTTCAATTTTTTTCGTCATCACGGATACGTTAAAAATTCGAGTAATTATGGAATATGAGTACCGTCGTGGCAGCAACGCGGCACGCAATATCAACGACGTTTACGGAGCTAACACTACAAACCAACGCACCACCTGTTATTGGTTTGCTCGCTTTCGTTCTGGAAATTTCGACCTGAAAAATGAACCTCGCGGTCGTCCGAAGACTTTGATCGACAATGACGAATTAAAGGCGATCGTGAAAGCTGATGATATACAATCTACGGATGAATTAGCAGCAGCTTTCGACGTTAGCGTCAAAACAATATTGGTCCATTTGCGTCAAATTGGCAAGGTAAAAAAGCTTGACAAATGGGTGCCCCACAAACTCAATGATCGCCAGCGCGAAGTACGCGTCGAGACGTACCTTGCACTGCTCAACAGACACACAAATGAAGGAATTTTGAACCGCATTGTTATCTGCGATAAAAAATGGATTCTGTTTGATAACCGCAAGCGCTCAGCAAGTTGGTTGGATCTTGATTCAGCACCTAAACAATGCCCTAAACGAAAACTTACTCCTAGAAAAGTGATGGTCACTGTTTGGTGGTCTAGCGCCGGTGTGATTCATCACAGCTTCTTACCAAACGGGGTGAGCATTACTGCAGATGTGTACTGTGAAGAACTGAACACAATGATGGAGAAGCTGGCACATCTCCAACCAGTATTGGTCAATCGCTCGTCTCCGCTGCTCCTACGCGACAACGCGCGACCTCATACTGCACAGCAGACGGTCTCCAAGTTGCAAGAACTGAGGTTGGAAGCTCTCCATCATCCGACCTACTCACCAGACCTCGCGCCTACAGACTACTACTTTTTCCAGAATTTGGATAACTTCTTGGCGGGAAAAAAATTCAATACCCGAGAGGCAGTACAAAATGCCTTTGAAGAATTTGTTGCCTCCCGTCCAGCTGATTTCTTTAAGATGGGCATCAATAAACTGCCTCTGCGTTGGCAAAGATGCATTGATTGCATGGGTGATTACTTCGATTAATACAAATAAAAAATACATGAAAAAAATTCGCTTAAATTTTTTCATACAAAACGGCAATTTCATAGGTAAAGACCTAATATTAGAAAACATGAATTTTGTCAGTTTTCAAGAGAAACGCGTCAAATGGGGCACATAATATGATTTGAAAAAAATATATGAAACACCTAAAGTGGCCTTTTTAGACCCCCTGTGTTTTCTCCTAGATTCTACATCTGCAATCGCTAAAACTGCGAGTGCGAGATCTTGTCTACACAAAATGTTTTGTTTCAATCAAAAACATTTTCTATAGATGGAGACAGCTTGTGTATGAAAACAAATGTTTTTGTTTCATGTTTTCTGTGTAATGTTTCGAAAAAACATGAACAGGAGATGCGCCTTTATACAGTCATTTGCCATGATAAAACAATCCGCACACTTTACGCGCTATACTGTGGCAGTAAGGTACTCCTGTAACATCCACGCAACAGCAATGAGCGAGCGAGAATACGTTAAATGCGCGCTTTACCGCCAAAAAGACAGTATTGCTTTCAAAGATTTCAAAACCTAAAATACGAGCTGAATAAGCATTATTAAGTAAAAACATTGTATTCTTGAATAAAGTGCTTGCCCATTACACGTTACACCTCCGCCTACTATGATTTTGGATTTTATTCTCGCTCGTAACTTTTTAGTGGTACTGTAGTATTGTATTTTTTATCTGACGTACCTTCTGTGTACAGTGCTACCCCGATCGCAATGTCTTCCGGCAATCGTTGTTTTTCATACGTCGCCTGTTGCCGAGGGCCATTAGCAACGTGGTTTTAGTGTACGCGGTTCTACAAAACTTAGAAGTACAAGTAGTAGTACACTGTAGTAGTATTATTATTTTTACCAAATATCCATGACAACATGATTGAGTATTTGAAATTGAGGTATACGTGGGAAAAACGTTATAATGTTAGCAAATGTTAATTGCGTCGTATGCAGGTAATTGTAACAATGAATGAATGCTTATAAGTTTGTCGTCTTAAAGCGAAAAAAATAGTGTTTGGTGTGTACTGTGTAGTGTGTACGTGTACAATCGAACAAGTTGTCGCTCGACCAGGCATTAGATCAAAATCGCTTAGCCGCGCCGATGATTGTACATGTGACACTTAAAATTCAAAAAGATGTTAAATGTGATGAGTTGAGTGTAAAAAAAGGTAAAATATGGCATACAGTGAAATATCGTATTAGGATATTTTCAAAAGAAATTGTACACAATATTAAAATGAATAAATTAAAGTAAAAAAAAAATGTTAAAGTCTACTACTTCATTTTGTTCAATATTTTATAACTTGCTGCATACAATGCGTGTTTTGATCAGTCTATTGTTATTCAATAAAAATTATGCTTTACTTTAAAAATGTTACTGCAACCAATAAACGTAAAAGTATACTTTGACTAATAAAATTAAAACTTAACTAAAGATTTTTGGATCACTAAATTGATTTTGAGTGTTAATAAAACATAGAATTGTATAATTTGTACTTTTGCCACATTGGTAGATCGAGATCGGCATAGCAAAAGCCTAACCTTCTTATTCATAATACGTCGATAAGTCGAAATCAGGTAATGTACTGTGTATGAACACTTCATATCTCTCGCTCTCCCTTCACCAAACATATTGCCATCTCTATCACACCTATGACATCCATTGCCTACTCGATTAGGTGGGTACGCACAGGCTCGCGCGGCAGCCTCGCGACCCAAATGCCTCGGCTGGTGTGGACGTGCCTCGGGCTGCCTCGGGCGCGCGTTTGCTCGGCTGAGCGTGGCTCGGCCCCGAGCCAGATGTTGTCGGTAAACTTGACGCGCTCAAAGGTCTGGTGCCTCAGTGAGCGCTGTGCGTTAGGTGGGAACGGTTATGTTTTGGCTCGCGCGCGAAGCTACTTCAAGTTTGTCTCTTGCCGTGTTTGTCTCTATCTATAATATTGATATGATTGATTGATTTTCTAATCCAGAAGCGTCTAGGTTTGTTCTTGATACGTGAGTGTTTTCGTTTCTTTAAACAATAAGCAGCTAGGAAAATAGCTGCAGCTGAAAATACACGACTGTCCATTTCGACTACTCGCGGAATTATGATGGCTTAGCCTGCCTCGCGAGGCGGCCTCGTGTAAATTGGACAAAACTACTGAGGCTGCCTCGGGAGCCATCGCTCGCGATCCGGACACCGAGGATGCCGCGCGAGCCTGTGCGCTAGGTGGGTACCCAGCTATTGGCAGAAGCTTTGAAGAATGATAAGAAAATGAGGGTTTTTAAATTTGTGACATCTGACAGCTTTTGACACAAGGACCGTCGTGCTACCAAGCGCCGCCTGGTGACAGAAAACGAATCGAAAATTCTTATTGACCGTTTTTGATACCACTTACGCCACCAGATGACGCTTTGTGTGAGTTGGGGTCTGCCGGCATAACGGCGGAAAAAATATCAAAAACCCTCATTACAGTAAGACGTTTCGATGAAAATGATTCGCATAGTCAACGGCATCAACAATTATTGAAAACGACAACACGTTTAATAGTAAACTAGCTGTCCCGACACACGTTGGTTTATCGCACCTATAAATATAGTGTTAATATTTTACCTGCAATTTTTCCAATATTTCTCACCGTTTAAATATCAAGACCAAAATTAGCCAAATCGGTCCAGCCGGTCTCAAGTTTTATGGGAGATATTGGAATTTCAATGTATTTTTATTATACATAACATAAGTTGAGAGAAGAGATAAAACCTATTTTACATAATACAGGATTGGTCAGTATTATGAATAAGGAGGTAACATTAAACTAAATCGCCCATTTCATGGATGGAAAGTCTTGTATATAGATTAAATTGCTTAGACTACAATAGTCAAACGTAAAACTTAATTTCAAATAAGTAACTTTATTTCAAACTAGGCATTATGGTTTGAACTTTTATAATAAACTATCTATGTGAATACTTATATGAATGTAAACTACTTATATGATTTTCTTTTAGGCAAAACTAAAATTGTTGGCTTGCACCACAAACATAATTAACCTAAAACACAATAGAATAAAAAAGGCAGTAAAACGATATGGCGCCAATAAAAATTAGTCTTGATAAAACAAATCAGAACACGAAATTCAAATGCTGCTAGATTTCTTTATCAAATCATAAAAAAGTAAATACATCCAGAATTTTCATCAGATGATTGCATTCTAAGGAAAAAGAACATGTCAAATAATCATACACTTGTTAAAAATATAAACACACACAGTTGTTAAAAGTAAGTTAAAAGGAAAGGTACTTTGGGTATTTTAAATTCCTTTTATAGCCTAGCATCAGTTGAAATTGCTTTAGTCACAGCCTTTTTAATAATAATTGTGAGTTTCTGCTTATTCATTACATCCAATAAACCACTTAAATAGTAATCTTAAATGTGTAAGCGAAAATTTGTTTAGTGGTAGATGCATCAAATATGCCCCTTACCAAATTCTTTTTATAAAAATCTTTCGTCGTGGTTTGTTCAACTTTTGATTAATTTTGTAAAGTCAATATTGAGATGTTTATTGTGTGATCAGATTAACAATAAATTACCTGATATATATCACAATCAGACGGGGAGCCTCAACACAGGTTCTCATGCACCGCTGAATATTCACTATACAGAGCTCTTCCTTTCCGATATGGAAGATCTCTTTCTGCTTTGTATACTTCCGGAAGACAACTTCCGTTTGTTGTCAATTGGACCGGGACTGGACGATTTATTAAAATTTGAACTATTACTTGCCATTCTATTAGCGTTTTGAAGATTTGATGTTTTTCTTCTAACGGATGGGGATGCTTCTACATTGTTTAACTTAGCAGAGGTGGTCGGCGGTTTCTGTTCTATGATAACAGCTGGTTGATATTTCCCCACAGCGTTCCAGTGTTCGCGTTGCGCTTTGAGTGAATCGCGCATCTTTTCTTTGGCTTCAGCGTTATCCGCTAGCATTTGGTTGAGCATTTGTATAGTTTGGTATAAAGCGACTGGGCTGATAAGGCCAAAGTCGTGCAAGGAGCACATGTGTAGAATGAAGTTTCTGTATAAATTCTTCTCGAGTAACTCTTTGCCTCTCATTTGCAGGAACATTTGGCAGGCTAGTGGTATCTGACAGTCGCCCACGTAGTTATACTTCATCACATGCAAGTTCCACATTTTCATCAACTCCTTCTCGCCTTCATTCACGTCCGTGAACTCGTCAATCATCATCATTGTCTTCTGCTGCAGCCATAGTGGATCAGTCTCACTTTCAGAGTCAATGTCGAGCTCATTGGGATACACCGGTAGACAAGTGATTGTGTGATGATACAACCTGCAAGTAAATATAGGAAATTTTAAACTAATAAAAATCGCATTGAAAATAAATTAATGTAAAGTTACATTAATTTACTTCAATACGATTTTTAAATCATTACCTTTAATACGATAAAGACTTGTGTTAAGAGGGAGGGTTAAGAGATTTACTATTATTTATCAAAAAATGGATTTACACAATACAAACTAAAGAAATAAGCATTAATATCTAAGGGGTAAGAGATACTGGCATGTAAGTATTTTACGTAATAAGTATTTTTTTTAATATTCTATCATTGAACCAGCAGCCAAATTGCGGAAGCAACTTGCCAGCAAAATGTAGGACCTATTTCTAATTAATGTAATGTTTTTATGTATAATAAATAATAACAATCAAATTTTCCTTATATGGGTCATGTCTTACCTGTTATGTCCAGTGAGATACGGTCTCTGCGCATCACCAGTATCCGCATCATCCAATTCCAAGAACTCCGCTAGACTGTGCCTAACGGGACGACGGCGGGCCCTCGCTCGCCACACTAGCAGATGCGTGAGGGAGGCCCTGCGAGTGGGCCCCGCTCGAGGGCCCCCGGCCCCAGTGCCCGTGGGCCCTCCGCCGCCGATGGGGGCCCCGCCACGGCCCTGCGCCGCAATCAGGTCGTGCGGCGAGCCAGTATACGACCCGTCGTATAACTCGTTTATTGATACGTCGATACGCGCCCCGCCGGGTATGGGCTGAAAATAACAATGACATTTGAAAAAAAGTATACCTCGGATTTGTATAAAAGTAAATTAAATAATATACGATATACTGATCTAGCAATCATAGTAAAAACCACAAAACGTGACGTCGTCTTCTTGTACTTTTTTTTTAAATGGCCTACCTAATCCCATCACTAGCGACTGAGATCTCGGTCGGACCTTACCGACGAGTGTCATTTTCTTTCGGCTTAGAATCGGGCGCCGCGCCCGTACGTGGTAAATTCAAATTCACTGATCGTAATTCGTAAGTCATTGCTTAGCCGATACCGAGATATCGGCTCGATTTTTGGCCGAGAAAGCCGAGACTGAGATCTCGGTCGGACCTTACCGGCGAGTGTCATTTTCAATTTTATTGACAGTTTTGATATCCAAGTTAAAGACGACGAAGTGAAGAAACTTGCTTTTCTATTTATTCAAAGGTTGCAAACTCTGAATAATTGTTTACAAAATTTATTTAGTTTCGTAGTTTTTACTAGTGTGGGTGTATCTCCAAAAAACTTGACTTCCGTCCACCCACACTCACTAGTAAAAACTACGAAACTAAAAAAAATTTTGGCGACGACTGACGGCAGCTTTTTTTAGCTTTTCAAACTATTTAGTAATCTGACTTATTAAAAAAATTTGGCTGCCAGACCACAAAATTTCGCGTAGTGCTCAAAAAACCTACCGTCATTGTACTCAACGGAACTAAATTTTTTGGAGATTCACCGGTGTAATGCCACTGACCACAGACAATACTCACAAAGTACGTGAAATTGAACCGCGAGTGGCACAGTTTGAGGTGCTTCAGCAGGGAGTAGAGCGCGGCACAGTCAAGCGAGCACCAGGGGCAGTGCAGGTCGTCACACGCTTCCGTCTGCTGCCGCGAGTTATTGTTGTACAGGAACTGGTAGATTATCTGCTGGCGGCCGTCGTATTTGTGTTTGTCGACTGGAAAATGTGTAAAATACCTATATTAATGTATGTATGTTCCATCATTCACCATCCAATTTGGTGATAATAGTCTGGGTAACATAGCTATATTATTTACGTAGTCAGGTTACAGTTTTTAGGGTTCTGTACCCAAAGGGTAAAAACTCAATTACTAATAATCCGCTGTCCATCCGTCTGTCTGTCACCAGGCTGTATCTCATAAACTGTAATAGTGAAGATAGATATTATTTAAGTGGGGCTCCCAAACAACAAACCCATTTTTTTGCCATTTTGTATGGTACCCTTATTGCGCGAGTCCGACTCGCACTTTTTATAAACAATATAGTTATTTTGCTATAAGGGTAGGCAGCGCCCACAGAGCCCCATAGGAGTAGCAAGAGGCCACAGAGCAAATCTGTGGGCCACCTAATAAATTATAATATTCTAAACTCTAATACATGATTTCATAAACCAATAGGAGTACTTAGTCTGCAGTCTGACCAGTTAAGAATGGATATGATACACACACAACATGATATTAGCTGTACGCTTTACTCTCATAAATGTATGTAACACAAAATGGTAGGTATATCAAAAAGTGTAAATTTCTGATTGATCAACTAATGCCATTTTATGTATAGTTGGGCTAATTATTGCATGTAAAATTACAAACCATTCTTATTTTCACTAGTAGAACTCTTTTGCGGTCTGTCTTTGTTTGATGAATTTTCTTTTTTAATACCATTAGTCTCATTTTGCTGGTACAGTTTAGGCCTATTGACCAAACCATTGGTTGGTTCTTGACTCCAACTCAGCTTCAATTTCAGCAGTGGTCTAACTTTGAATATGTCAAAAGGATTTGTTTCTGACTGTACATCGTTTTCCTGGAGAAAATCATAATATTTATTGTAAGTAAAATAAAATCCACAAGCATCATAAAAAAGGAAGATTATGCTGTGTTAAATTTCAATCAAATGTGCTGCGCTTTTGTAATACTAGATGTTGGCCGCGTCTTCCGAAATCCGACTGGGACAAGACGTTTTGCTGCAACAAAAGTGGCCTATATCCTTTCCGGTAGATTACTGTGGCTTTCGGGGTCGTTGCTGCTCAGGTGGCTATTGGGAGGGAAGAAATCAAACATACATACTAACAATATTCATTGTTTATTCACCAAACTAAAAATAATACATTAGTCGCCAAACACAATCTATGCCCTATGCATTGAGAATCGAGATTCATTCTATTTTCTTTTTTGCGTTGACGTAGCGAAGGTCATACCATTCACAAAGTACTTAATATAAATTATTTTAAATCGTGTGTGCCTGGACTTTTAAAGGTGTCCAGCCACCAATAGTTTCACATCCTATTCAATGCGAGCAAGCAAACAAACAATCAAACTTATTTATTTATTTACACTTAATGCACAAAAACAGGTACATAGGCAGACTTAATGCCATATGGCATTCTCTACCAGTCAACCTTTAGGCGTACAAAAGCAAAATTGTGCAGGTGCTAATAGAGGAAAAAGAAAACAAGTCAATAAACAGCTCTAAATAAAATAATAAGATGTAGCTAAAACACATACATAAAGTATTGTAATATAAATACACAATATATATATATATATATATATATATATATATATATATATATATATATATATATATATATATATATATATATATATATATATATATATATATATATATATATATATATATATATATATATATATATATATATATATAACTAACAAAAATAAATAATATGCCATATAATATTAAAAATATAAATACCATATTATATAATATTATATAAATAATAATATAATATGCTAGGATTCTGCCAAGTGTGTCGCATAAAATTCACGGACTCTCCGCTTAAACGTGTCTCTGGTTTTGGACATCCTGATTTCTAGAGGAAGAGCATTCCAGAGAAGAATAGCCTGTATGTTGAAAGACGAGTGAACAATACCGGATCTATGGGAAGGGCAAAAAAGAAGTGCGTTGTTAGAGGTTCGAAGGATCTTGTCGTGACTGCTGCAAAGATACTGGAATAGTTAGATATTAGATAATAGTTAGATATTTGGGGAGTATTTGGATGATGTAACAGAGAGTACAGCATACACAAGGCCCGTACAGAGCGGCGCTGTCGTATTGGTAACCAGTGCAGCTTACAGCGTTAGGCGGTAACATGATTAAATTTTCGCAGATTGAAAATAAATCTTAAACAAGAATTGAGAAGCCGATCAAGTTTATTAAGTTTGTCGGCATTGAGATCGAAATAGCACACATCACCATAGTCTATGATGGGAAAAATAAGTGACTGGACGAGCATTGTCTTGACCGGGAGAGGAATCAAATTTTTAATACGATCGAGGGACCGCAAGATGCCAGTGGGTTTACAAGAAACATTTGTAATATGTGTCTGCCAAGTAAGAGTCGAATCGATGTGTAAACCAAGATCCTTGACGCTTGGACTAAAAGGAATAACACAGCCGTTATAGATAACGGGTGGAAGGGTTCCAAGGTCCACTTTGCTTAAGTATCTAGGACTACCCAATAAAATGGCCTGACACTTAGCGGGATTCACGGTTAGTCCAAAGTTATTACACCAATCTTTAATGGCATTAAGATCTCGATTTACAACTTCGATGGCAGTTGAAAGGTATTCTAGTTCTGCCTGGCAATAGAGTTGTAGGTCATCAGCCTACAGATGATACGCACTGCGAAGTATTCTAGTAACAAGATTTATGAAAATTGAGAAGAGAAGGGGAGAGAGAATACCGCCTTGGGGGACGCCAGGAGTCAAGATATTGCCAATTGGAAGACGACTTATCTTTACGTACAGACTGCTGACACTCCCTTAGATAGGAAGAAATCCAATTTAGTGCTTCACTCTCGTCTGAAGCACTAAATTGGATTTCTTCCTTCTTGTTTCACTAAATTGGATTTCGAAGGACATGAGAGTGCTGCCAGTAGGATGTCATGATTGACATGATTAAATGCGTTCGAGAAATCTACCAACACTAGGACTGTAATCTTAGAGTTCTCGAAGCCTGTTCTAATATCACCTGTCACTTACTCAGTGCTGAGGTTGTACTATGTCCAGGTCTGAAACCGGATTGAAGTGGAGAAAGTAAATCGTTTTGGTAGACAAATCTGGACAACTGCCTATGGACGCAGGTTTCAAGAACCTTCAATAGGTAGGGAAGGATGGATATAGGGCGGAAATGTGTAGGATGACTGGGGTTGGTGATTTTCGGAAGCGGAAGTACAAAAGCTTTGCGCCACAAGGTTGGTAATTGAGATGATTTGAGGGAATAATTAATAATATCGGTGATAGCAGGCAAAAGTTGGACTTGGATGGAAGTAATCATACGACGACTAATGTCATCACATCCCGTAGCTTTAGAAACAATAGACTTGATTGTCTTGTCGATTTCGTCCGAAGCAACAGGAGAAAACTGAAGTGGCATATATGTAGTATGACCATCTAGTGCTATCGTGGTAGAAAAATGGAGATTAATATCGTCAGGACTAATAGTACTAGACAGTTCAAGATCATGTGACTTGCCTACCCCATAGGTTTGAAGGCACTTCCAAATATTGGAAGGGGATGAAGAAGCTACAATCTCAAGAATATGGCGGCGTTTGGCATTACGTATCATCTGGTTGCAACGATTCCTTTAAATGCTTCCCAATTAGTCACGCATCGGTCTCTTCTAAATTTAATAAAGGTACGATCCCTGCGCCTCATCGCCACCCGAATTTCTTCAGACAGCCAGGGTGCTGGTTGGTGTTTTTATTTGATTTTCTTTATCGGTGCATGAGTGTTGTACAACCTATTTATGGTCTCATTAAAAATGTTGATTTTATTATTAACAGTTAATGCACTAAGTAATGGTTCCCAATTAATAGTTGCTGCGTCGTTTCTTAGCCGATCCATATTAATCTTATTGAAACATCCCTTATATATCATACCAGTGAACGCTTCGATCAAATCACTAAAGAGGCTTGGAACACTTTGCGCATTAATGTGACAAATGTTTATAACATGATTATTTAGGAAACTAAAGTTATGAGATAATGTTTCACCTAACGTATAAAAATTACTGTCACAGTGGATGAAATACTTGAATCACTGGCAGAATAAAATGACTCGGTATCCGACATAGATACCTACAATTAAATAAAATAATATGAATAAGATAATAAAGTACAATATATATTATATTTATATAAAATAATACTCCTATGTTAAGCAGGATTTATTTTAAATAAAGCGTAAAAGAAAAATGCAAATTTTGCAGATCTGTACCACCCGCCAACTGACAAAATACAACAGTAAAAGTTAACAAAGCAATCATAAGAATAACATAAAAAAATTACATTATAGCATAAACAAAATAATTTCGATATCACACAAGAAAGTACGAAAAGTCTTAAAATTATCAGTAGTTATCCGAACACACACTGTTGTAAAGTGTCAAAGCAAAATTGGACATGATAAGTGTCAACTTGACATTTATCAACTGTCAGTCAAATAATTATGCAATTTTACCAAAACAAATTAGGTTTTATTAATAATTATTCATTACTGACAAAATGTACCGTTCAACAACATAAAACAAAAGAAAATAAACAGGATAATGCACAATAACAGAGGGCAACGGAACAGTACATGTGAGATCACAACAATTAGACACAGTGAAAATGAAAACAAAAAACTAGAGACATGATAAACGAGGAGCAATTTACACTCAATGGTAGCTAATCTTTAGTTGTAAAGGGTTTTCCTAAAGATACTTTAGGGTATTTCGATATGAGAGGCTGCAGCTCTTCTATGCACAGCACCTTATGACACTTCCCATCAGAAGTATTGATGACAACTATACCTTCTTGTGTCCAGCATGCCCTTAAACCAAAATGCAGCCTCGCCTTGCCAAACACTGCCTGCCGCGCCTTTGTTAAGAACTACTTAACTGAAGTGGAAGTGCCTTTCAGCTTTGTTTTGGCTCTCCAAACTGCAGTCTTATTGTCAAAGGAAGCAAACTTGACAAGTATGGGCTGTATTTTATTTGGCTCATTACTACCCAGGCGATGACAAGCCTTGAATGAATTAGCTGCAATGTCCTGTAGGCCCAGTTTACTGTGGATGATATTAAGTAAAATGGTTGTACAATTTTCACCATCTTGTTCAGGAACTCCAGATAAAATAAGGATCTTCCTGTGTGACCTGCACTCCACTGCATCAACAGCCCTAGAGCATTCAGATATCTGCTTGCGGAGAAGACTGAGCATAGACTCTTCGGCCACCTTAGCAACAGTGTCCTTGGCTGAACCACTCTGTAGCTGGGCCTGAAGCTCATCCATCTTCTTCAACACAAGTTCCTCGAGACTTAGTTGTGCCTTTGTGATTTCAGTTAATTTTGACAATATAAATTGAAGAAGAAAAAAAATGGATTTACTTGAATGTAAGATGAATCAGCTGGCAGGTGGTGTCTTGAATAAGTAATAGTGCTTCACACATTTGTTGATCACTAAACCGTATGTATTAAACTCAATAATACTATAATATTTCCAATATTTTTTGCTGAGCTATTTAAATAATATAATTAGTTCCCAAGAGCATCTGTATACTTTTTTGCACCTACCCGAAAAGCCTTTCCTCTATATAATTTTATTAGTAATTAGTATTGATAAATAATAAGACAACTTACATTTGGTATTGTCTCCCACTGTGCCATCAATGCTTTGTGAGGTGACCTTGCTATAGTAGCACTCCTACCTCCTGGAGTAGCGTCATGTAGTACCAAATCATACTCTCCGTTCGTCAGTAGACATCTGTTGTGCTTATCATATACAATCAGCTCACTACCGTACAATTTACTCCATTTACTATCTGTCTGTGTTGTATTTATGTCAGCTGATGACTTGAGCCGTTTTGTAAGTGGTTCTGAAAAGTAAGAAAATTGTTATAGCTCTTCATCCCACAAATAAAGTCCCATTTGACATAAAACCTCTAGAAAATTCGTCGTACTAGGGAAAGTCGGACTCGCACTTGGCCGGTTTTATTTTGTATATTATGTAATATGATAATTTATATTATAATTTCCCCTCAAGAATAAACATTGCAGAAAAGGGCTAAGCTTGTGTTCATAAAAGTAGAGTTAATAACACCTGCTTCAAATACTGCATAATATTAATTAATTGTTGCTTTACTTTGCACCTGCCTTTTGATTGTAAAAAATATGTATAAATGATGTTGGTAAATGTAATGAAAACCAATACAACATTACTTGCTAAACCTTTACTGAAGAGCAGTAACATTAATGCAAATTTTATTCAAGAATTTTATACTGAACAACAAAAAAAATATTTGTATAAAAAATTGTTAACATATTTATTTGGAGCACATCAATTTTGTTGACTTAAATTGCCTACACACCTTGTATAATTCTAATTTATTATTGAATGAATGAATAATATTAGCAGTAGTTTATAAATAAAATTAAGGCAATAATGAATAATAATAAAGATACATGAATGAAGCTGTGCCTTGCGGTGTGTGAATTATTTTAATTTTTTTAAAATATAGGCAAGCCCCGCAGCAATTAAATGGAGAAAAATATTAGCAAATAATGCACTAACATAATATTAATTATTAATGCATACCATCTGTTTCACCATTAGTTATTTCTGTAGAACTAGTTGCATTGGCTGTGGATTTAGTAACTGTTACTCTCAGCATCAGCATGTATGACTTTACGTTGGGTCCTTGTGAGGGGCTGAATGTGTCACTGGATATGCTTACAGCAGAGGCCATTGCTGGAGGCTCTGATGAGGAGGGATTGAGCGGCACAGAACAACTGCCCACCTGAAATAACACAAGCTCTTATATTTGTAAAGTAGTTTAAAATCAGACAAATTAAATTATTATAAGATATTTTATGATATGCACAGGTTGTACCTAGTAAGCCAAATCAGTAATAAATTAAACTTACAGAAACTTCCACGATTGCGGATGAACTTTCTTTCCTCTTTTTATGGCAGATTTTCAACAGAAGAGTCTCAACTTTAACTTGATAGTCTCTAGGATCGTCCAAGCTCTTATCATAGAACCCCAGAAAGGTTAATGTCATGTACCCACCTAAACTGCTCAATTGTAGTTCAGTACTCTTCTTTAAAGTGATTTTTTCTAATAAAGAATCAACCTTAAATCCGTTACGACTTTTATTGCTTCGTGACATCCTACGTTTCATGTATGATAAGGTTCTGTTCAGAAAAATTGGCTGAAATCATAAAGTTTGTTAAATTACGGAGAAGAAAATGGAACTTAAAAGGGTTATACTATACGTACCGATAGCATGTTTCTGGTCCGTAAAAATCTGTAAATTTGTGTAGGCTCTGTAAAAGAAAAGAGCAAGCGTAAAAATACAAATCACAGCAGGGCTCGGAAGGCGTTCAAGGCCTGTACTTACTTTCGAATGCTTGTAAAAATAGCTCATGGTCGGCTTGCAAATGATCAATTTTAGAATTTTTACCCGTTTCATTATCTTTGTCTCGTTTTTTCGGAGGCATTTTCGGTTTTAGCTTGTTTTAACGAAAACCGCCAAGTTCATCAGTTCGTTGACTTGACAGCGTCAGGTCAAGCTTCCAGTGTTGCCATATTAGTTATTACCATAGATGATAAGCTTAGCTACTGAGAGTTATTAAGCCTGACCAGAAAAATAAAAAACCTGCACTGGAGGCGCTTCATTTTTTTATTGCAGCAAGACTAAGAATGGCTGGGATGCGATTGGTTAAATCTCAAACATTTGACATTTCGTTTTAGTGCCGTGATTTTCCGCAACATGGCGAGATTTTTTATTATTCCGGTCAAGCTTTAAAATACGTTACGATTGGCAAAATATGTATTAAATTTTTGGAAAATAATAGAAGGAGGCAAATGCCTTCTTATCTCTATTTCTAAATGAATCATTGCTTTGCGATATTAAT
Source organism: Phengaris arion (assembly GCA_963565745.1). NCBI lineage: Eukaryota > Metazoa > Arthropoda > Insecta > Lepidoptera > Lycaenidae > Phengaris > Phengaris arion. The sequence goes on from OY751431.1 coordinate 5,714,498, forward strand.
TAAGGCTTGCTTATTTATTTCCTATAAGGCTGGGACTATATGCTCCGGAATCCGGAAGGCCGTAGAAAATTCAGAGCATTGAAAATACCTCTGCGTTAATACAATTGAGATGAAAATTGAACACACAAGTGTCAAGTCAAATGTCAATGTCTTATATGACAGCTTGAGCTCGAAACTTACATTTTCAACTCTATTGTGTTATAACACAAAAGAGTTGAAAAGTTGTATTTTTAGTGCTCTGAATTTTCACCAGCGTTTCGGATTCCGGATCTTAAAGACATTTGTGCGTTCGATTTTCAGCTCTATTATTTTAGTGCAAAGTTCTATTTTTAATCCTCTGAATTTTCTTCGGCCTTCCGGAATCCGGACCATATTGTTCCAGTCTAAATGTTTAGAATCGGGTATTTTCCAAAATGTTTATATTTAAAGACTGGGACGAACGAAATAAAAATAAATAATTATGTGTCTTTTTTCTGTAATAAACAGTCTAATTTATTTTTAATGATTTTGAATTTACCGACAAAACGCTCGGTTCTCGGGAATCTTCGGAAAAAAAAGTCAAAATTTATTGGTCTGTGGTATGTAGTCAAATGCTTCAGTACGGCTTCAGTAGAGTACTTATCATCTATGAATCACAGACTACTTACAAGAACTAACGTTTGTACAATGTTCGTATCATTCTTCTAAGTAGTCTGTGGTTCGTATTTAATAAATTAATGTGTACATATGTAACATGTTTTTATAAAATTATAAGTATGTCTCCTCTCTAGGCGAAAAAAATGACAAAATGAAAAGTAATTCTAAGGAGAAACGGATTCTACAGTTTAAATTGAAGCAGATTCAAAAGAGAGCACTTGAGAAGGGATTGCGAATAAAAATTCTTAAAAGATTTAATTACATCTGTTTTGATGAAAATAAACAATCGGAAAGTTTATATTTAAATATCATAATAACAGGGGGAACTATAATATTACTGTTATTAATAAGCTTCGGTATCCAATACGCAATTAGCTGTAGATGTTTACTTCCTCTGAATTATTTGGTGTGGGAAGTGGCACGGCCCTTAGCTGATTGTAGTTACTGTGCGAACGTAACGAAACCTATTATCCTGTGGAATGTAACACGACAAAGTTTTAAAGTGAGTACCTATTGTTCTGTCCTGAACCAGTGGAATACAGTTCATTAGAACGAAATTATTGTAATCCTAGTTTTGTATACTTTTTAGCCTCATGCATATTCATCAAAACCTATCATAGTGAAGAATTCTGCAAGGCATTGGGGGGCCATGAAAGATTTTAGTTATTATATGTTCAAAAAGCTGTATGAGGCCACCTCAGGCAGCTATGAAAGTTTGGAAGAAGGCTGTCAGTTTTTAAACTTTAAAACAGACATTTTTTCTCTAAAAGAAGTTTTTAGTATGAGCAATGCTAGAGTGAGAAATGAACCAGGAGAAAAGCCTTGGTATGTTGGATGGTAAGTTTACAATAATTATTCAATAAATAATATTCTATAAATCTACCATTATAACTTTCAATAATAAGTAGAATTCCAAGAATTAGGATTTATTACAAGAATAAGGTATATTTAACTCCCAATTAGCTGAAAATAAGGTATTATACCTACTACCAAAGTTTATAATTTTAATATTTACAGGGGAAATTGTCATTTGGAAATTTTAGAAAAGGTCAGAAAATACTACAGCATACCAGAATTTTTACCAGAAGATGCAGAGTATCCAGCAACAGAGAATATATTTTTTGGTTATGAAATAGGAGCTGTGATGCATGTAAATATTATTTCTTACTTTCATCCTTATTTTTATCAAAAGGCATCACCAAAATATTTTAAATAAAATCAATTATGCCTTCTCTTTATTTAGTGATTTTTTTATTTGCGTTTATTGTTTAAGCAAAGTTGAATACTAAGAAGCGTTTTGTTGTTTAATACACTTTCTATATATTAATTTTGTCATATTGTACTTTTCAGTTAGACTACATCCCAAGGCTTATGTGGCAAGGACAGGTGAAGGGTAGGAAGAACTGGATCATAGCACCAGTACCTGAATGTGAGCACCAATGCCAGAGAATACAGTATTATGTGGAAGCAGGGGATATTGGTATGTTCGGATATACTAGTTTTGCTCTTGTGAATAGCTAGACACTGCATTTTAACGATTTTAATTACGAGAATTGTCCATTTTCTCTTTCACAAATCTCTTTATTATACTTGATCACCCCAACAAAACAAACCTGTTTTGTGTTCTGTCCTTTAGTGGAAATGTTGCGACTAATGTTCTATCATGGGAACATAGCTTTAATTTAGTATTTCTGTTGCAGTATTGTTGGATACAAGGCTATGGTACCATTCAACAAACATCCCAAAAGGTCAATTCTCAATTACTGTACAGTCAGAATATGGATGATGCAGGACACTTTACATAATATAGTTTTAAGTACAACATAGTATTATTTACACATATCAGGATGCCAAATTTTTACAATTTATTTTACAAATGAAGTGCCATTTTACTGTGGTGTATTTATAATTTATAAAATTTAAACCTCTTATTTTTAATAAGTTGTATATTTTAAGAATAAAAATATTTGAACTACATGTGGGTTTTACTTGAAATCAAACAATGGTTGTAGTTTGAAACAATTTATACATCTAATTTTAATTAACGTGAAGGATTGGCGGGAAGATCGACATAATTTTGTAAAATTAATAGTAATTTAGAATAGTATATAAAAATTTTCAGTCAAAATGCACCACCCTGGCCAATCCTCCACTTGAATATTATAAATTTCAAATAGAGATCAGGTTAAAACATGAGGGATATAATAAGCTCGTAATTTGCAAATGCTGGGGTACCACAATTAGTATACAGCATATTTTACAGCCCACTAACCCAAGTGCAAATATAATCCACAATAGCAAAAAATAAAATCCTATTTGACCAGATAAGTGCCAGAACATCAATGGACAAATGTAATTGACATGGCATGATTATATCACAAATAAATACGAACAGTTTGCCTCTTTAAAGTGCTCGCACATATGAAATGTTAAAATATATCAAAATACAAAAACTCAAATTACATAATGTAATAATATATTATTGTGCTTTAAAAAAAACTGGTTGTTTTCGTTATCAGAACCGTTTTAGATCTTTACATGTATAATTTTATATATTGCAACTACCCATGTGTTACAATGGTAGATAGAGCAAACGTTAAAAAGGTTGACTGCTGATATTTAGAAGAACTGCCACACCCCAAGCACAGCGTCTTTTATGGCCTCTATGTATTGTGCGGGAACCCAGTATACCCAGTACCTGGATGCTTCAGTTGGTCCTAGTTGCAGACCCTACAAAAATGTAAGATTGATTATTACGGCAAATATTTCGCTTAAAAGTCGTAACTAGATGTAAAATAAGAGAAAAGGAGTATGCCATTATTAATCTTAAGTTTTTTTAAATAAATGAATCTGATATATAAGAATCAGGCCGCAGTCTCGAACACACCGGCATGTGGCGCGCTTAGAGTAATTTTGAATGTTATACGAATAATAACACAGTTTTTACTTACCATGATGTGATATTCCTCGTGATCTTTAATTGGTTCAGAAGTGATACCTGAAAAACAGTGGAAATAAAATATTAATTATATTTGTATAAGATTTTTTTAGTTGTTTTTATCCTTTTCTTATTAAATTTTGTTTAATAAAGAATTTCTGAAATGAGACATGCGGCATGTCTGAATTCACAAATTATTATGAATAATAATATCTATGGACGCTTTCACACCACGTCAATCTGGTCCCAAGGTGAGACTTGTGTTATGGGTACCAGACAAAAGAAATATATTTAATGCTTTATACAATACATATATTTAAGAGTTTTATCATTTAATACACATCCATGACCCAGGAACACAGAAAACTTTTTGTTCCTTGGCGGGATTCAAACCCGCGACTTTGAGCGCCAACGCGCTAACCACTGAGCCAGAGAGGTCGTCATTAATATCACATTTTTAGAAGTTGTATAAGAGTAAAAATAACTTTAAAACTTTTTACATGGTACATTTTGACCTGTCTATAACACTCACTTTTAATAGACGTCATTGCAAGTTTTTCTGTGCGCTCCTTAGTACCAAGCCATAGCTGGTCCTGCTCTGGTTTGAATGTTAGTCTCACTTTGCCACCATGTTTATTTAACATCCCACTAAGTGGAACAGGTGGTAGAGGTTCCTGAAATACATTCTAGTTTAAAAGAAATAATATGAAATGTATGTAACTACAGTAAACTAACTATAAGGTAATGGTGATAATGATAATAGGCATGTTGCCTAAAAATGTTTTTCGTCTATTCGATGTTAGACAACATGTTGATAAACAATCTAGAACTCATTTTCATATATCTTAAAAAATAACAAAGATACAAACAATTTAAATTTACAATATGAATGACAGTGATATATCGGCCTGTAACGTCACGAGTTGCACCCGCCATTCATTTTGTAATGACATGTCATAGCAACTTGAGACGTAACAAATCGTTTTGTTACGTCTCAAGGGGAGACGGGAAATATTTTTTATTTACTTTTACTTTTATTGCATCAATCTAAATACCTATTTCTTTTAGATTTATGCATCTTTAATCAACAATTTTAAAATTTAATTTATAAAAATGTGATATTCCACACTAGGCAGCCCTGAAATTTACTTTATATAGAGCGAGAGACAAAATATGCAAATAAGCTATCTGACACCTGTAAGTGGATTGTGAGACAGAGCCATAAATGGGTTTATAGACATATCACAGGCAGCTGAGACACAGTTATTACAAGTATGGATACCAATGTTACCTTTATTGTGCATTTTGTCAAAATGTCTTTTTTTATTTTAGTTAAATGTTTCTATGGTGGTCATGTTATCATGACCACCATAGAAATACATAAAAAAAAAAAAAAAAAAAAACATTAGCGTGCTAAGGAGTTGCCTTTCTATTCTAATTAGTATCTATTTGGTATAGAACTCTTACCTTAACTCCCTTTATTCCAGGCATGACATCTGGTGGAATACCTTTGTCTAGAACTTTCCTGTGGTTTTTTTGCAAACACAGTGGTTCTTTGTTGGATTGACTACTAGACTTTTCTTCAAATATTTCCTAAAAATTTTTATATTAGTGCTTTAGTTCACAAGCTTTTACAATTTCGAAACTTCTAGAATTTGGGATGGTATTACATTTATATTTTACATTTGTATCCTTATATTGAAGTACATAGTTATTGATAAAAGGCTTGTTGAATGATTATTTTTTTATTGCATAAATTAATCTAAAATATGAGTGAGTTCTCAGAACAAACACCATATTAAAAATCAATATTTTCAAAGGTACTGCGATTTGTTTAGAGAAATTGGCAAGTTTCATGAAGATGCTCCATACAAAAGTTGTGCTCCTAAAGATGTATGAAATATATGGGTCTCAGAAATATAATTGCTAATATCTGTGAATTTTGTGCATTAAAGATTATTCTTACTTTAGTGAATATTTATTTTCATGATGTAAGTAAACTAATAATGTAGGTTTTTTACTAATATAGCAAAAAAAAAACTTTTTTTAAAATGTATCTCATTACAAAATTGCACATAAATCTCATATATTTTACATTTATTAAGTAATAATATGTCAATATTTCTGAATATATAAATTAAAGTAAATATTTTACATGTTGCAACATGTAATTACAACCTATTAACATAATATTAACAACTGTTTATATTATAAGTGATTTTATAAGGGCTGATAAGCTGCTATAAATGATAATGAATGTTAAAATGTTCGATTTTGAAAATATGAAAACAAAATATCACCTTTGGTGCACTCTTCACAGCCAAAATGTCATCCATTTTGGATCCAACAAGCATTACTTTTCCACCTTTGACGATTCCTGCTTGTCTGAGTGTCCCACTATCCCTGGCCATACCTTTGATGATAAGTTTCTGTGCTGACTGTGGCACTGCACATATTCTTTCCAAATGTGCTTTTAGTTCTATTACAGAGGCATCATAAGCAAATGTGATGTCATGTTTATTCCTATTAAATACTACTGTAAACTCGACCTGTTCCGGAATTTCTAAAATATCCGTCTTTTCTGATGTGCATGCAGCATTCTCCGCGGGGGCTTCGATGTGCGTTTTATCATTATCGTCACTTGATTTTTCATCTAATATCGGTTTAGAATTACCATTTGACACCAATGAGTTTGGATCCCGATTTTCTGTTGTATCTCCTTTTTCAGAAGCTGAAAATTTAAGCGTGAGTTAGCAATATTCCAGAACAAAAGATTGAGATCCTTTTTGCGGATTTTTTGGTTGTCTACGAATTTTATTTATTTACCCATGTAATCCATTGCAATGTTAATATTACTAAATAATTTGGTATAAATTAAAATTTGCGACCGAATAATGTTTTGAATTATTATTTAAAAATATTGCAGCCGACTGGCTGTAGCTGACGTGAAGCAACAAATTAAATTTCCTTCTTCTTTTAATTTTCTACGGTAAACCTTAAAGATTTGCATTTGCCGGTAAGGGGCATCTCAGACGGCACAAATACTTTATTTTATGTTAAAATAAAATAGGTAGGTACCCATAGATGTATTTTATTAAAAAGAGGTAGGTACCTATCGCTTGCTATACATTTCGTATGAACTGTCACAGACGGCTAAGTAGGTAATTTATTATATTTACATATTACAGTAAAATGTACTGGATCATAAGATAAAGTATTATAGTTTCTTTGCTGTCTGTGATGTCCATAAATGTTGAATAAGATCAAATACCTATACATATATTGATAGATTTTGTTGCATTTATTTGGAGACATCTAAAAATCATAATAAAATAGAAACGTTTTTGTGTTCATTCATGAATGATGATGAACTTAAGTGCAATACTAATTGTTCAGTAATGAAAATTATTTTCTGTGACTGGTTTTATTTTCTGAAAATAAAACCAGTCACAGAAAATAATTTTCTATTATATTATAATAATTAATTGAATTAATGAATTTTAATTTCGGCTACTATAGTTTATTGCTCATTAGCTACGTAGTACAACATAAAAAACTACATACGTTGCCATGGTAACATACTCTGCGCAGTAAAATGTAAATAAACTATTTGACGAAACAGTGAAATATTTCGCCTACCTAAAGTATATATAATACTTATTTAAAACATGAGTTTTAATCTTGATGACCCGTTAGCGGGAATTCTAAGTGATGGAAGTGACGATAGTTTTTTTGATGATGATATTCTAGGGAAGAAAAAACCTCAGAAAAAAGGATCAATGAAGACAATAGCGATCGATAAAAAGGCTTCCTTATTTTCTCTAGAAGATATAGAAGACTCAAAAAATGTTTTAAATAAAACTGATTCTCATAAAGAATCGAACCTCGACGATATTTTATCAGGCCCAAAGAATACTAAATATGAAATATTATCACCATCATTAACAAAAAAAACAACGTCGTCAAATGATTATGGTAATAAATCTGGGACAGAGCCGGCCGATTCATTTAATAAAACTCCGTTGAAACAAAATCCAACTGTCAATATAGAGAAATTAAGTACGGATATAGGCAATGATAAAAAAGTTGCAAAACCAATTAAGAAAAGTAAAAACTCTCAGTTTTCATTAGACGACTTACTAGGTACAAATGATTCTAGTGCAAAAAAAGGAATGGACATTGGATCTAAAAAACAAGAATTTGATTTTGATTCTATCATAGGCACAAGCGATTCTAAGAATTTGGTAAAATCAAACAAAGAGGCAGATAAGGATGTTCCCAAAGTCGAAAAAGCTAAAGAACCTTCCAAGAAATCAAAGTCAAGTAATGATTGGCTTGGTATTTTCAAAAATAAAGAAGAAGAAATCAGCCCAGGTGAAGATACCAATGATATGCCGGCCTGGCTAGTTGGGAATGAAAATAAAAAGAAAAAGGCAACTAAGGAAACGATATCAGCGAAAAAAAATATTGAAGGTGTTGAAGAAATGAAAGAAACAAAAAATGAAATTAAACGCGATGATAATAACCCAACATCTAATTTTACGGAAAATACGATCCCAGTTCAACAAAAATATAACATGGAACTCAGCCAAGAAGATCTGACGATGGAGAGTGCTGCTTTATGCATACAGCAGCAAGAGGCTCAGTTGATGGTTGCACTACAGCTTAAAGCCCAAGACGACAAACTTGCTGCAATGCAGAGTAGGTATTGGGTAGATAACGTAGGATTGCGGATAAACAATTTATTCGGCTTCGTTTTTGATTTAACATAATATAGATACTGAAATTTTTATACAATTTTATATTGTAGTTAGGCAAAAGGATAGTCAACGAGTCCAGAAAGAGGCAGCTTTATCCCAGCATCAACAGCTGGACGTCATGCTGACGAAGCACGCGGAACACAGGCAACAGATGCAGACTATAATATCCGCGCACCAGGAGAGAATCACACAAAGGATTAAGGTTAATTACACAAAGTATTTTAGATCAGTTCATATCTTTGCTATGACAAAAGTCCCAAAGTTATAATTTCTTCATTTTTCTTAACACAGACGTCATTTGATAATAACTGATTCTGACGGTCTTGATATTAAGGTAATTATTACGATATGCAAAATACATCCAAAGAAATATGTAACCTTAAACAATAATATGAAATTAGTATACTTATTACTTACATGTTATTATTTTATTTAAGGCTCTGTTAGGTACAGCAGATCTAGAAGAAGGCACCGATGATTTCGTGGATGGTACTGGAAATGTTACGGAAACTAAAGATACACCACATTCAAGAGAAAAGAAACAACTACTGCACCTAGTGCAGTCATTGCAAGAGAATCACGATAAAGAAATCGATTTGATGGAAACCTCGTATAGGTAATACACGATTATGTAAACGTACCTTATCGCTTAACTTCGAGTCTGAACTTACTCAAGCTTTAATATTTTAGGCGACAACTAGAATTTCTTGAAATATCATACACTCAAGCAGAGCAACGAATGAAGGACGAGAGTGAAAAGCTTGTCAAGTTTTACACAGAGAAAATAGACTGGTTGGAAGAGCATCATCACTTATACAAGAAAATGGCTGAAGATAATTTGAACTCCCTTGTCGAGAGACACAATAATGAAAACGAAATATTACGGCAGCAGCATTTGGAGAACATCAAAGTGTTGCAAGAACATCATGGAGCTCTGATGGAAAATGTTAAGTTAGTTAATGTCCATTTATGATGATAGGTATATGGTAACTATGTAGATTATTTTGAAATTTAAAAATCGATTATCCTAGCATATTGCGAGGCCAATAGAATTTTCAAGTTTTCTATCGCGCAGTCATCGCTTTTTACGATTTCAGAAATGCGACTAAACAAGAGCAACTTCTTATAAAAGATTCCGCCGGTTTCTCTACTGACATGCAAGAATTGTTAGTAAATGTAAAAGAAAATAATGCTAAAGCTGAACAGTTTTATGAAAAAGTAGACATGCTGTCGAGAAATACTCAACGGGATTCTGAAAGAAGTCTTCTAATGAGAGAGACTCAAATAACTGGTAGTTTTAATTGTATTTTGTTTTATGTAATTAACTTTGTGGAGGATTGAGGTGATGATAAATAAAAAAAATAACTCTTTTTTTCAGAGATGATAAAACAGTTAAAAGCAGATCGTGAGAGTTTTGAAAAAGAGAAATCAGAAAGAAGAGAAACAGAGAAAACTCTAGAAGCTCGTATTAGACAAATGACATCTGTAAATATTAATGATAATGACAAAACTGCTCGTTAACTATTATACATCCAGATTCAATTAATTGAACTAGAAAACACATAATGCTGGTCGCATTATGAAAATGCCCTTTATTTACCGTGTAATAAAAATATAGAATGACACACTAATTTAGATCTGTATAGACTAGTATGGAGTGTAATGGATTTTTAGAATTTACTGAAGATGAAGAAACTATTCATAAATTAATTTATTTGTTCTTAGATGATTGAAGAAGAAACATCGTCTTTGAGGCAAAAGAAAATGGATTTTGAATTCGAAAAAGCAACATTTAGCAAACAGACTGAGTTCGCCAAGAGCATCTTAAAGAAGCAAGATGAAGATCTAAAGGTGATAATGGATATAGTAAATAACTTTATTGATAAAATAGAGTAAGTTAGCTTAACGAATAAAATTGATTATTAATTTTAGACCATGAAAGAAGAAATGAATAAAGGATATCAAGAAAAGATTTCAAAATTAGAAGAGGAAAAAACTAAAACCTTTAAAGATAGCGCCTTGATTGCTAAAGAAAAAGCGTTTATACAAAGTCTTAAAACGGAACTTGAGGTACCTAGGTACTTTACATAAGGTATGTATTTGGTAGTTAAAGAGTACTATTACAATAATTTTATTATGTTTCAGAAAACTAAAGTGGAATTACAAGCACAGCTAGACGAATTGGCTGAGGAACGATCAAAAATCAATAGAAAGAAACAAGACATTAATATAGAAGAACATAGGATTCACGCTAAGTAAGTAATTTCATAAAGCAAGCAAAACATAATATAGCGAAAGAGTTAAGTTATGAAAAATTGAAAAATTCTACTTAAATAATTATTTTTTAGGTCTCGTGATTTAGAACTTTTAGCCAAATCTGCTATTGATAAGCAAACACAGGCCGACAAGAAATATTCCGAAGCTGAATTTTTACAGAAAAAATTTGAAGATAGAATGCGTAGAATTCAAGAACACGTTGTTTCACTGAATAATAGAGAAAAACAGATCGCTAAAGAGAAAGTTGCGTTGTCCAGAGAGAGACTGAGCTTGCATAACGAAAGAAAAGAAATTGAGGGTAGATTGCAATGTTCGTTATGTAGAAGTACACAATACAACAAGCAATGTGTACCACAGACTGTTCATACACCAGCTTCTAGAGATTACGGAAATAGAAGTTCTTTAAACATAGAACAAGAAATGGCAGAATTTATGGCAAGAGTGAGACCTGCTGTAAGTTTGGAGGATGATAAGTTAGAAGAATTGTTACCACATACGGCTGAAGTAAATAGTAACGCTCTAAAGGTAAATATTTTTATTAATTCTCCAGAAAATAGATTCGCATTACAAATCAGTGGCGTAGCGTGCTTAAATAGTTGGGCCTTGTATCCAAAGGACATTGGGATTTTACTATAGAACCCCACGGCGACCAAAATAAAATTAGGTTAGATGCAAGCGTAAATGCATCTGGATTACAACGGCATAGGTCGAAAACGAACGGCATAAGTTACGGGAAGTTAAATGTGAATGAAAATTGTAAAATCTATCTAGTATTTTGGTATGGTTAAAAACTAATTTCTTTTGTCGAAAATGATCATAAACCAATTTTGTTTAAGGATTACATGGATCCTAAATTTATGATGCTACGTCTTGATGTTCAGCAAGTAATCAGTAATTTGGATCAAAATAAGAATATGTCTAACAAAATTCAAGATCGAGAGTAGACAACGAAAAGAAGTATCGTCTCAATATTTCCTGTTTCACGGTGTTGTCTGTAAAATTTTAAATAAATAAGGGAAAAATAAAATATTAACTTTAATGATATTTGTTTGTTTTTATTTTGACAACCCCTTAAGTACATTTAGCGTTATCAAAATGTACACAATACAATCGTTCCTTATCCTAACTCATTGTAAAAATATAGGTACATAATCTTTTCCATATTAATTGATTAATAACTAATTTAAGAAACGAAGAACATATTTTGTAAGCTACGCAATAAATTATCTACATTTGTTTATATGATTTAAAATAATGCACCGAAATATTGGACTACCTACATACAGTCTCATGCGGGATTCAGTGGCGGTTCCAGGCTATGCTGGCTAAGTTATATTTTTTATAATTTTGCTCACCTCGAAAACTTTATTATACTGCTGATTTAAAATCGCTATGTGTGCTCACCAAAACGTAAAGCAAGACAAGGACAACCCAATTATTTAAAATTGCTATGTGTTGCTTACCAAAACGCAAAGCAAGACAAGGAGAACCAAATTAATTTTATTATTTGTAACTTTTATAAGTACTCATTTAAAAATTCCACTTTGTTTATCTTTTTGATAGTACTTTTGAAATGTGCATAAATATTCTTATCTATATATATATGTATACGTAAAAAAGGACGGAATTTTACAAAGGCCTAAAAATTAGCGCCCATGCCTGAAACTGCCACCGTAAACAAGTAAATGGACGGCCTGGCCTTCTTACCAGATCTAAATTATAATATTATAAGTAATTCAAATTAATATCATAATATGGACTATAAATGAAGGAACATAACTAGGTATAAAGATATACAATATTTACATAGCAAGGTACATAATAACGCTTAAAACTAATGTTACATAGTAATATTATAAAATTTTCAATAATTATAATTAATTCATAACAATTCAATTTGATAGCGAACATAATTTGATAATTTTGACACATAATTGTGTGTTTTTCTATAAAAATGTAAATTTCAATAAAATGTTTTTATCACAGTAATACAATATTTCCAATAATTTACTCAAATTTCAAACATTTTGTGGTAGAAAAGTAGGCATTAAAGTACTAGGTAACTACAAATTTTATTGCAATTATACAATTCTCATTTGAGTAGAAGAGTTTATACAATTGCTCTATTTTGACCATAGAATAAGTAATGATGGACGCGGCAACGTAAGAAAATTGATAAAAATGTCATTGTAATGAAAATTATTCATTATAATTAAAATATACAGGAATTTAGGTAGATATTAATAATTCCAATATAATATAAATAAATTCTTAAATTCTTTCTCGAAATCGAAAGTTTGTACGCAGTGAATATTTTTTTAAACCTAAATTTGTTTTGTCAATATTTTAAAAGGAATATTAAAAAACAAATTAATTCATTGTATATTAAAAGGACAATAATCTTATTATTTATAATTATTTTCATTATTTTTTTAACAAATCTCGTAAGCACGGAGCACTTCTTTTATTATTGTCTTATTATTATTGATATGTTTTGCATTTTAAGTATTATGAAGTAGAATTCATTAAATTAAATTAAATTAAATGCAAATAGCAAAAGACATCCAAGGTATACATAATTGATGCTTACGTGGAAAATAATTTGATAAGGAAATGACATTCTATATCTTGACACATCGTTGTTGATTTTATAAACATATGATCAATTTTAAGGCTCTTTATTACTTATTAGGTACTACGTTTTTATAATGCACTTGTCTACATGTAATTATTATAGATAATCACTTTGTTATGATTTAATGTCCGGTTTTTGATACTTCACTTCTAATAGCTGCGGATAGTTCTCGACTATGGACAGTAGTATGCCGTCTATGTAGTTCCTCAGTTGAACGTTCACGTCTTGCTGTTCTTTCAGAGCCTTCTGCAACTGTAAATAATATTTCGACTAAGTTAATTTAAACTTACGCGAAACATAACATTTATATAGTTTTTATTTACGTAGGTACTTTTTTTCACACTTGTACTTTTTGTGAACTAACTAGCTCTATGTTCTCAATTACGCATTAAACTGCATTAATGAGACGCCATAAGAAACAAAAAAAAATGCTTTCGATTATTTCATATTAGTAGAGGTAAGTATAAATAAATTTTGTGCAATTTGTTTGAATTTACTATTTCATAATAATTGCTATTTTTTAGTTTACGACACTGATTGTTAGTAATATTAATATGATTGATACTTTGTTCAGAGCTTGCCCAAGAGTAGAATGAGAGTTTACGCGCTATTTTCCCAATTCATATTCCCCGCGTATAATTATTTTGTAATAAACTTTTTTTGCGCCATTGATAGATGGCACTATTTTATTTATCTCTACTTTATACGACAACCATAGTTTATGGTTTAAATTTGTGGGTAAGTGTATGGAGGGTAGAGGAAAGAACTATATCTTATGGGGACAACAAGGCCACTTTAGGTGTTTCATATTATGTTTCATATATTTTTTTCAACTCATATTATGTGCGCCATTTTACGCAATTCTATTGAAAACTGTCAAAAATAATGTTTCCTAATATGATGAAATGAGATGACTCGTGTAGCCATTTTATCATTTCACGATTTTTGTACGGAAAAAAATCTGTGGCCTTTTCAGACCCCCAGCTGTACGCAGTAAATAGCAGTTGAAAAATCCTCCATAAGCGGCGCTAGCAGCGGCAAAAGGTATGGAATGAATGTAGCAGTTAGTAACAAATTGAAGCTTGCCGAGTTAAAGAATTTGAGTATTCGTGACTAGAGTAGTGACTAGTTAGTAGATTTCCAAAATAAGTAGTTTTGTAAATAATTCTAATATAATTACTCATGGCGCTTACTTTGAAATTTACCCTGTTGCTACTGTGGCGCCACCCTAATTTAACGCATTTCAGCGGGTACTTTTTACATACAGATCTAGTTCTCCTGTCCTCTACCCTCCATTGGTGTGGTAAAATATTATTATGGATTTTCATGCAATAATGATGGATGCAGTTAGTGTAAAAACCGTACCTTTTCCATTTCTATGCTGTGATCAGATTGTGTGCTACCAACGGGCTGCAAAAATGCATACATGATACATATAAATATAGTACTCGCCTCTCAAAATATAGCATCTATAAGCAAAGCGACGATGATTAACTTGAGAAGCATACAAAAATATTAAGTGGACAAAAATTAACTGCCAAATGTAAATGTACTTATATGAAATGTTTATTGCCTTAATGTTAGATATTAATTTATATTCTTAAAGTGATTATTTTAATAATAATTATTTGTAGGTGACCTCTGAGTTTTTGTACGTCAAAAATTATAGATTATTACATGATTAACAAGCTGTGATTTAATTTTAATGTAATGTAGTTTTGAATGATACTACGATTGCAATAAACTATTAATAGCCTGAAACACCTTGTTCATAGTTTACTTGACAAACATTACGCGGATTGCGAAATAAAAGTGAAAAGAAAGAGAGGTACACAAAGTCCGAGCCCTCTCTTTCTAATAAGTATAAACACACGATCTCGTTCGTATTTATTGTGTTCCAAGCTTTAACATCTCTTTCTCTCTAAGTAACAATAATTATTTACCTCATCATCACTCATCTGCGATAGCTCGTGTGCCAGAGAGTTTGTCGCTACTAGCGGGCCGCTGACCCCGTCTAGCAGACTTCTGCCTTCTTCTACTCCGCGCGTAAGTATCTGCGCCTGGAGCTCCTCTTGTGCTTCTGTCAATGCTGAAGAGACGAATATATGGACTGTTAAGTCTTTGGTAAAAAAGAAGTTTGAAGAATTTTAGTAAGTAAATAGTTTTTTGTAGAATATTTCCATTTTCCGCCGTTAAAAATAAAGTTAAATGTGGCGGAACGCACTGCTAAACCTTATAATTGATCTCAATTGACATGATTAGAAGCTTCAGCAAAAGGCATGATTAATAATGTCAGAGGTTAAGCATGTCATTTCATACTTCATAAGGTATGGTTATGTGCCCATACAATGTACATTAAGCAAAACTAAATAAGATTCTCTAATATCTACATTCTAGAGAGCCTGAGTGGAATATAGAAAAAGTATGAAATAAAACTTATTTCCTAAATAATTCCTCTTTTAAATACGGCTAAAATTTTAACCATTTCTCTATTCAAACTTCATAATTTTGAAGTCGGTACCAGCCCAAACAACACCCCGATAAGATAATATTTTATAGAACTCACGTTCAAGTCGGCTGGTACCGATTTAAAAATTATGAAAATTGAGTAGAGAAGAATTGAGTGGTTAAAATTTTAGCCGAATTTAAAAGGGGAATTATTTAGGATATAAGTTTTATTTCATATTTTTTTGTGCATTTTTACTTTGGTTAGTCGGTTTTAATTTTTTGTTTAAAAATAATAGTTCTATATAAATATTTTTTTCTCTTTTTAGTTACATTTATTAAATAATTATCATTAACACATTTTAAGAAAGTTATAAATACAAAAAAGCCTCCGCTATTCTCACTCTCTGGGCAAAACAAACTCAAGCGTTCTTTTATGCCAGTTTTCTGAGAGGCCGTGATATTTTCCCAAATCAGCATTACCGATCTGTGGACCTACTAAACAATCACCAGTGATAATATTAATTAGATACAATATTATTAAATAATTATTATTATCTATTGTAATAGTCGACGGAAAAAATGTAGCAGTAAGCATTAAAGAAATATATTATAGTGATGGTGATGATCACGAATATAATTTTAACAATAGCAAAATTTCAAAGACATTGATATCGGTGCACAAAACTCTGATGAGTAGTGAGTACCTATGTCATCATTATAATATGTTGGTGTTTCTTGTGAAGATGGTGTTGATAATGATGATTATCGTAATTGATATAGTAGCATATGCTTGCAGTTCTTTAAAGAACGCCGAAATCCCCAAACATGTATCTATAAGGAGTCAGGAGTTCTGTTTACTAGTTTTGTATCCAGGGAATATCTTGGTGCAAAATCTCACTTTTTGGTAGCATATGATTAGACTACTTCAGAAAAAGTTGAAATCACCATATGTGTCCATATAAATTTTGAGGAGTTCCCTCGATTCCTCATGAATCCCATCATCAGGTCACCACTTTGGTTAAAACGTGATTATATCCTTTACATCAAAAAATAATTTTGAAAATAGGTCCACAGACGGCGGAATTATCGTTGAATATACAATATATATATTGAATATGGAAGTCGCTTAAAAACGTGTTTTTTTATTTGTATAGTCAGCTTTTGTGGCTATTATCTTCAGCAGATGAGTTCTAGCTACTTACATTTGTTCTGTGTTCGCAGCAGGGTCAGTTCTTGCCTAAGCTCATCTAGTCTAGGATCCGGCGCGGGCGGCGGCGCGGCTGACAGCGCACGCAACTCCGCATGTGCTAAAGCGAGAGCGGCACGCGCCTCGGTCGCTGCGTCTCGCTCTTTCCGCTCCACTTCCCGCGCCGCTGTCAGCGCGGCCGCGCTTTCTTGTGCCGATTCCTGCGCTTCGCGTACACGAGTCGCGCACGCTTCCGCGTTCGCACGTAGTGTTTCCGCTACACCTCGTAACCGTCCCACCTAAGAATCCAACAAATAAGTACCTAAGTAAATATCTCTCTCGTTTCTTGACAATAATATTAATTGACGCTCCATTACCAAAAGTACTTAGAGCAGTTAAGTTCAAAACTTAGATACCTTAATTCCATGTGGTGGCAGTGTGCATAGTGATTCAGCTTTTGTTGCTGTTGTACATACATTTATTTACTTGTGGGTTAGCTTTTGATTTCTACATCGCTTATTTATTATGCAGGTACGAGTATTTAAATTGTTTATAACCAATAAAATATGTTTATTCGCGATTACTACATTATCATGTTGATATATGATAATATTATTATTTATTACCTCCTGTTTGAGATCAGACGCCTCCGCCTCCGCGCTCGCTAAGCGGTCGTTGAGCACAGCTATCTGTGCGTCCCGCTCGCGCTCCACCCGCAAGATGGCGTCCCGGCACCGCCTTTGCTCCTCCGCTATCCGCTCCTCGCAGCGGCATTCGATCTGAAATCATTAATTAGGTACCTATGTGATGTTTTTGAATTTTGTCACTAGCTGTTTTAAATAATAATCACGTAACAGTATTAGGTACATAGTTGATATAGGTAGCTTAATGATATAATAAATTAAGAGGATCCAGGCACTGCGCACTGATCGCACTGAATCAAACGACTCGTTCGTTCGTTACGTACGTTCTCCAAACGACAATCGCTTTTGGCCCGCTTCACGATGACGATTTGACATAATTTGCGTCGCCATGTATGTAGGGGACTGTTATACGTGACAGATTGAAATACTGAAATAATTTTAAAATCGCAGGCTAAAGATGTAAGGCCATATAACCTAAGGGCTACATTGAATAAATACATGACATGTACAGTGTACACGTGGCCGAAGTGAAACTTAATTCATCATTTGAATACTTAAAATCCAAAAATCCAAAAATACATTGTGCCTAAAGAATATTTAGGTAATTCAAACAATATTATTTTAAAACAAAAAAAAAACGACTTCCAAAGTAAAAATACGCAAAAAAGTATGAAATAAATTTTAATTCCCTTTTTGCCCAAGAACCCAAAATAAAACAAATTTGTGTATGAAATACAAAAATAACGTCACACATTAAATTCCCCGACAAAACTCCTCTCTAAAGTTTTTGTTACTAAAGTTATCACTCGGTTACAAAATGAGCCAACAATCAACATTAATAAAAATCATATTTTTTACAATTCTATTTTTAGCAGATTTTGAATAACATGCAACCATGCAAGAAATAAATTTTATTTTTTTGACAATTTCTGTTCCCAGCTGTAATGTACGAGGGCGGGTCAATAAGTCCGTGACTTTTTGAATTTCTAACCTCCTTACTGAAAAAGCAACACTACTCCTGTCAACAGGCATCTGTCAGTTGACTCTTATCAAAATTTGAACTTGCTGCGTCAGTTAGTTTGTGTTTTACAGCTATCTTTATCAGACTATCCAGTAACTTAAGGAAACAATGGAAAAAAGTGAATTTCGTGTGCTTATTAAGCATTATTTTTTGCGAAAAAAAACCATTACCGAGACCAAGGCTAAGCTTCATAAATACTATGGGGACTCTGCACCATCGATTTCAATGGTAAAAAAGTGGTTTACTGAATTTCGTTGTGGCCGTACAAGCACTGAAGATGCCGAACGTCCTGCACGCCCAGTTGAGGCCTCTACACCCGAAACAATCGAAAAAATTCACGATATGGTGTTGGCCGACCGAAGATTGAAAGTGCAAGAGATTGTGGAAGCCATAGGCATCTCGCATGGCTCAGTGGTTTCAATTTTGAATGATCACTTAGGCATGAGAAAGCTTTCCGCAAGATGGGTGCCGCGTTTGCTCACAGTCGACCACAAACGCGATCGTGTAACAACTTCACAGGAAGGTTTGGCGTTGTTTAATCACAATATGGAGGAGTTTTTTAACCGTGGACGAAACATGGATCCATCACAATACACCAGAGACCAAACAACAGTCAAAACAGTGTGTTTCTAAGGGTGAATCGGCGCCAAAGAAGGCCAAGGTGGGTTTGTCAGCCAATAAAGTTATGGCGACTGTTTTTTGAGATGCACGTGGGATAATCCACATTGACTATCTTCAAAAGGGAAGAACAATTAATGGGGAATATTATGCCAACTTATTGGACCGCTTCAATGAGGATTTGAAAAAAAACCGACCTCATTTGGCCAAGAAAAAAGTTCTTTTTCACCAAGACAATGCAAGGGTGCACACATGTGCAGTTGCCATGGCAAAAATCCATGAATTGGGCTATGAATTGCTCCCACATCCACCCTATTCTCCAGATTTGGCTCCGAGTGACTACTTCTTGTTCCCAAACCTGAAAAAATGGCTCGGTGGAAAAAGATTTGACTCCAAAGATGAAGTCATCTCGCAAACAAAGGCCTATTTTGAGGACCTCGACAAATCATATTTTTTGGAAGGGATAAAAAAATCGGAGAAGCGTTGGACAAAGTGTATAGAGCTCAAGGGGGACTACGTTGAAAAATAAAATGATTTATTTATCAAAAAATCTGTGTTTTATTCCAAAAGTCACGGACTTATTGACCCGCCCTCGTACGTTTAAAATAAACGATCGAATGTATAATTGAATACGCGCCAAGCTTACATTAGGTATTGTATAATATAAGATGATGATTACTGTAAGTTACACAATGGCATATGTTTGCAGTTCTTTAAACAATGTAGAAATTTCCAAACGCATATCTTTAAATACTGAGGAGTTCTGTTCAGTGCTTTTGGATCCAGGGTATATCTTGGTCCAAAATCTTACTTTTTGGTAGCATATGCTTGTGTTACTACAGAAAAAGTCAAAATCACTATATGTGTCCATATAAATTTCGAGGCAACCTCGATTCCTCATGGATCCAATCATCAGGTCACCACTTTGGTGACAACGAGAGCAACTTCGGATTTATACCCTTAACATGAAAAACAGAATTATGAAAATCGGTCAACAGACGACGGAGTAATCGTTGAACATATAAATAAGGCTAGATGAATTTTTTTCATTATTGCATAAATGAATAGTACTCTTAAATAAGAGTAACATCTCAGAAGAAACAGTATACCAAAAGTCTTGATTTTCAAAGGTACAGCGATTTGTATAGAAAATTTCGCAAGTCTCGTGAAAACGCTCCAAACTAAAGTCGTAGCTAGCTGTGACGTCACTACTAAGTTAAAGTGTATGAAGTATACGGCCGCAGGAATATATTTGTAAATATCTGCGATATTTGTGCGTTCATACTCACCATAATAAATGTTTTTGTATATTATGATGTAAGTAAACTAATAATGTAGGTATTGTTTACTAATTTACAATTTTTACATTTTAAATATTAAACTTTTTTGTACTTTCTAGATGTATCTAATTACTAAACTACATATAATATATATATATATATATATATATATATATATATATATATATATATATATATATATATATATATATTTACATTTACCAAGTAGTAATGCCTCAATATATCTGAGTATATTAATACAACTGCCGCCGAACGTATAACCGCCTCCTTTTCTTGGAAGTCGGTTAAAAAGAAAGTTAAAATTTGTATACCTATCTGTGTTTTGAGCCATACGTTATAAAGTTAAGTTGTTATTTTAAAAGAAGTAGCTTCCGACAGATGGCGTTATGTGACACGTGTTATGTGACGGGCGAATGTTACGTGACGCGTGTCGTGGCCTGACGCGATCTTGAAATTTCGCCGCTAAAAAGTTTTACTTCAAAATAAGCTAGCACCTACCTCCCGGATCTGTTCGTCCAGCATGTTGACCTTGGCCTGTAATACGGCGTTGTCTGCCTTGGCTCGAGCGTACCGCTCATCCGCGGAGCTCTGCGTGTCCGCCAGTGACGTCACCTGCTGCTGCAGAAGTTGCACCTGTAAGGATAAAAGTTCTTAATATCACCATAATTTACTGCTGCAGTCCCTACTAAATTGAGCCCATTTATAGTTTAATATCTAACAATAATATTTTTTTAAGGAAAGTTACGTCAGAATACAGAATATCCTGTAGAAAGACGAAAAAGAAATTGCATTAGAAGCAATTTGAATTGCGAATAAAATTAACATTTGCTTTCATCTGTCGAATTGTTATTAAATACAAGAGGAACAAAAATTAGCGACGAATTTGTTGCTGGTCAAGCGTTACGTAGCAATAAAACCTAATAATTATTTATTCGATTCATGCAATTTATGTATGTTTATGGCCATAATTTTTACATTTGAAAACAGACAACACATAAATGTCAAAAGTTTGGGCAACAAAACTTAGTACTTACATACTGAATAAGTTTTAAAACTTATTCAGTAATGTTATTTTCTCAAGTGTCAATTTAACATTCACTTATCTAATAAGTAACAACATTATTTTTTAACAACGCTGATGGAAATTTTACTATATACCAGCTGTCCCGACACACGTTCAGTCGCACTAGTGTTAAAATTTTCCCCGCAATTTACCGCTGCACCACCACATCAAAATATGTTTGACAGGCAAGAACGGTTAGAATCAGGGATGTTATGGAGTTCCGTAATCGCAACTATCGAATATTCGAAATAAAAAACTATACGTAACCGAAAGCGATATAATTGTATTCTTTTTTAGGGACCGTCCAGACGTCTTCGGCTAACTGTCCAAACGGTTATTGCTAGAAAGACGAAACTTTGCATGGATATGTGTATTTTTACCACGTCGACAAAATGCTAAAATAAAATTACGAAAAATATTTATTTTTGTCGTCCACCCCATATTGTGGGGTATCATTAGATAGGTCTTTTAAAAACATTAAAAGGTTGCTAAGACGATTTTCTTTATTAAGATACCCATTTGCGAGATATTAAAAATTTAAAGCGCATTTTTTTTTCAAATATTTTTTTGTCCTAAAAGCTAAAAGGCTTGGTCGATACATCTGAAAAAAATCATGATGGTCCATGTGATGATATTTAAAATAAAACTATAACCGCTCATATAACTTAGTTAGTTTAGGAGTTATAGATATTGGATGCCTAACTTGTAAAATGCGCTTACTTGAAAAGCTCCTTACAAAAGTAACGAAATCCTACTTCCTACTAATATTATAAATCTGAAAGTTTGTGAGGTTGATTAGGATGGATGTTTGTTACTCTTTCATGCAAAAACTACAGAACGGATTTCGATGAAATTTGGATAGTAGTAGTTTAGGCTCTGGATTAAAACATAGGGTACTTTTTATCCCGAAAATGTACAGTGTTCCCGTGGGATACTGTATTTACGCAGGCGAAGCCGCGGGGAGCAGCTAGTAATAAGTAAACATATAAAATATTGGTATAATTGTTACGAACCCTACGTGCGCGAGTCCGACTCGCACTTGGCCTGTTTTTTATTATGAACCGTATCCGTTATCTAGATCCGAAATGCCTTATTCTTAACATCCTGAGTCCTCATGTCTACAGAAGGTTTAAACGGTGCGAAATATTGGACAACTTGCGAGGAAAATAAAAAATAATATGATAATTAAATTTTCCCATAAGTATTAGGTATTAGTATCTTGTTTAAAATTGAATTGTCATAGTATTTAGTATTGTCAAGCAAGTTCTCCAATATTTCGCACCATTTAAACCTTCTCTGACCTTCCACAATTATTATTTCCAGATCAAAATAAGTCAAAAGCGACAAAGAAACTGCAATCAGATTTATTTATAAGAAGAAAAAGATAAGCTTCAAAAATATTTATTACACCTAAACACACATTAAAATAGTAAGAAATGAAATAAGTAAATAATTTATAGATAATATTATTCTGCTTCGGTTTCTTAAAACTGAATTAATCTCAAAACAAAAATACACAATTAAGATAACCCTTCCGACCTTGAGCCGCTCAGCAGAGCGTATCTGTGTATAATTGATGTCACTCTTGCCAAATGCTGTTCATTAAAGTGGATAGAAGATAATATTTCACAAGTATTGTGCGATCCGACATTCTTAGGGTTTGAACCCACGCATTTTTTTAGGAGCTGTCCATTGTTACAAGTGTAGCGTAATGTTTACTTGGCGGTGCACTACCGTGGCCTCATATAGGTATGGACTGACTTGGCGTTTTAAACTTGGGATGACAAATTTTATGGTATGGTCTGTATCATACTACTATTATAAATGTGAAAGTTTGTGAGGATGGATGGATGTATAGATGGATGGATGTTTGTTACTTTTTCACGCAAAAACGAATGGATTTCGATGAAATTTATTATGGTTGTAGTTTAGGCTCTGGATTAAAATAAACGAACATAGGCTACTTTTTATCCCTTTATTTAAAAAGTAGCCTATGTTATTCCCGTGGGATACTATATTTACGCGGACTGAGCAGGAAAAACCTAGTTATTATTATACGGCGCAGACGCGTCAACACGTCGGATTTGTGGTTTGTACAAAATAATTTAATTGTTTCATATATGACTGATGTCGCGAAAAGACTCGTCAGTTATTTTAATTTTTTAAAATAATATACTTCGGTACATTACACTTTTACATCCTTATCTAAGCATTGATTAATTGAAGTTAGATTACCTAATCTAACCATATTATTATCGAATAATATAAGCATTAACGATGAATTATTTTATAATGACGTTGATAGTTAAGAAAGCGTGTTAGGAAATTGAATGACTGTGTAAATTGTCGATGGAAAAGCTTCAGTAGAGACTGCTAGTTAATTATACTGACTGAAAGTCCATGTACCTAAATACATGTGTAATAATAACTTCAAGAAAGTTTAAAAAACATCACCTTGATACAGTCCATATATAGAGCCAAGTCTGATAGGTACTCTTTTACTGGCTACATTTTTTAAGCTCTCACTTTCACATATATAACAGAGCAAAAGTTCTACTAGGATTTACAATTATCATCAAAATCGGCCAAATTTCCTCACACACTCTTGGATTGAAAATTGTGCGACGAAATTTTTGTTTCGGCTCCAAACTATAATACTTACTTAATACTTTTTTTACGAAATGGACCTGGAACCTCCTGGTTCCTGGACCTCAAAATCGTCAACCCCTGGGGCCTCCAGTAACCTCACTCACTCGGCAAAACAACGCAAGCGTTATTTTACTCCGATTTTCTGTGAGGCCGTGATATGTACCGGTCGAGGTCTATTAATTATTTATACGATTCATGCAATTTATTTATGTTTATGGCCATAATTTTTACATTTGAAAACAGACAACACATAAATGTCAAAAGTTTGGGCAACAAAACTTAGTACTTACATACTGAATAAGTTTTAAAACTTATTCAGTAATGTTATTTTCTCAAGTGTCAACTTAACATTCACTTATCTAATAAGTGACAAAATTATTTTTTAACAACGCTGATGGCAATTTTATTATATACCAGCTGTCCCGACACACGTTCAGTCGTAATAGTGTTAATATTTTCCCCGCAATTTTCCCAAAATCTATCACCGACCTTCCCCGAACTGATACGATTATTTTAAGCCCAAAATAAGCCAAATCGGTCCAGCCTCGAGTTTTAGCGAGACATTCAAATTGCAATCCATTTTTATATATAAAAAAGAAGATGGTTATTATTATTCATACCTACTACCTACTTAGTTACAATAACATAGTTAACCTTTGATAACCCTATCACATGGAGAGAAATATCTTGACTTTCAAGTATCAGATCATTTGTACGGTAGGTTTGACAACAAACACTATTAGGATATATTCATCAACCAAAACGTGACAAAAATGTTTTAAAGAAACAGCACAATTAACCATTCGTATCCATGTTCTCAAAAAATCAGTAACCTTTGTGAATATTATAAATCAAATAGAAACATCTGTGTCGAGACGAATGCGCATAATTTCGGTTTATGTAGAGAATAATCCCATAATTGTTATTAAAGTTGTATTGTTAAAAGAGACATTAGAATTCCTATTGAATAAGATATAAAAGAATAGATATATAAGATATAATTATAATAAGATAATATCTTATTATAATAAGAAACATAATTTTACCGTTTAAACAAATTTAACGTAAAAACTAAGTTCTTGTATCTGCCATCTCTACAATTACCCCCTTACTAATAAGATACCTATTTACAAGATGGATAAGGTATTCAGTGTCTATGTCTGATAAAGTCCTATATAAAGTCTAGGTCTGTCAAGTGGACAGACATAGACAGCGACATTGAATAGCTTACCCATATTGTAAATATTTTTATGAGTAAGGGAGTTTAACTAAATTAAATCATTTCTTATACACACATTAATATGACGGTGTTGCATAATATTCTAGCAATAAAAAGTAGAAATGTCAATGTCTTATTGACAGATGTCACAAGCACAGCCTATCTAGTTAGATTAATTTAGTTAGCAAAAAGATTATACTATATAGTGTAGACTGTAGACGTATCTGTGTTAAGCATCTCTCTCGTATGTACCAATAAAGAAGAATGACACAATTGTTGCTGTATCATTATTATCACCACTCAAGCATAAGAATGGATATGTAAGAACCAAGACGTCGCAGCTCACAACAGACGGTTATTTTCTGACCGGATGAATCATAGTAATAATAATAAATAATTATCTTACATACCAAAAGTATTTTGTAAAACGTTGGCAAAACGAGACCATAATATGGCTCGTACTGTTAAAAGTTTATCAGAGGAAGAGTCAAGCTTCTAATTTCGTACTCACAAAATAAACGAATTCTTCTACACTTTATTATTTTAACCAAAGATTTCAAAGCTCTAGATAGTCTATGACGTACATTTGACAGAACTAATCTTTCATACAAGAAAAAGTTACGCCATCTTGGTTTTCACCATACCTCAAATGTCAAAATGGCTCCAAAAATGTCAAAAGTGGGGCCATTTAACTGGAGACCAATTTTTGCTTCAACATGTCTCGTCTAAATATATACGTCTATGATTTTAACAGCCTTCTTTTTAATTTTACGCACAAGTGACGCTAACAAAACGGTCAAGCCATGCATTTAGCACACATTTGCTTGCAAAAGAAACATTTTGATTATATATTTTAAATTAAGACCATGTAATATAATTTTTTTATAAAACAAACAGGTAAAAATTATTAACCGAGTACATGAAACGAATTATGTAAGTCCGAAGGTATGTCTACTACATTGATTTTATGCAAACTATGATTTCATACTCATAAGCGAAAAATACGTTATACATACACATAAGTGCACTAAACAAAAACATAATTGGAAAATTAAGGTCAGCTCACACCGAGACGCGACGTGACGCCACGCTGCATTTTTGTAAGGTAGCGATTCAAAATTGAACTGTATTCCCTACTCAAGAAGATACACGTTTTGTTGCAAGAGCGGCGTAGCGCTACGCAGCTGGGTGCAGCTCGAAATTAGAACTCTTGCAAATGAGACGCGGCGCTGCATTTTCAAGAGCGGCACCGCAAAGGAGACAATTCGTCTGTATATTTTTTTAATAATAATAATAATAATAATAATAATAATACTTTATTTCAGTCCATAGTTGTGTTAGTATTGTACAAGTGTTCTTACAACTATGTAAGTAAAGTGAAAGTATATAATATGAAATTATTTTAATATTATATTACATAATATGGAGATTAGTCCAGTGTCCTTTCTAGTTTAATAGCAATTTCCTTCAGGCATCTGTTGGAACTGTCTCGCACTCTTCGCATCATGGACGCGGATCGCTTACGCAGTATAGCCGCGAAACTGTCGATGTGAGCGGATGTGAACATCGCGGATGCGCTACAGTACCGAGGCAGTCGCATTAATGATTGATTTTAATGAGTGCAAATAAAATTTATGCATCAAGCAGAAAAAGAAAGTCAAAGAAAGGGGTCTTTTTAAATTATTTTCATTCTAGAAGTCTAAAGAAGGAAACGAAATTATTCATAAGAGGCTCGACTCTTGGCAAGATTCAAGAAACAGATAATCGATTTCTGGCGTGAAGTAAGGGCGCAATTTTCACTTTCGCTTTCAAGCCATAAAATTGTATTTGCGTGTTATGGGTGCGTCTATGGTCACCTGCTAGAAGTACCTATAACACATCACAAAATTTCTCTTACGGCAAACGGCAGTGTAGTGTTGTGGCAATGAAATGTAGAGGCACGTAATGAAAAATTGTACACTGTTTCACCTTATTTTTCCCAAAAAATAAAACTGTTTAATGTTTATTATAGCGCAGAGTCGAACCATAGCGAAGCGAAAATCTGTCCAAGGCTCTTTTTCAGAAGGAATATGAGCATTACCTTGCAGACACCAGAAGCACCCAGACGCTAGCATAAGTCGAATATCTGCGCTTGCATGAATTTACCATAATGATGGTACCTAACTATTAAATATTATATTTTCTTCCAAGTCTTATTTACTGTAGGTAAAGACAGGTATATAGGCCTTAACTATGACAAACTAAGTTTTAAAGGGCAAATCCTAAGCTTCCTTAAGAGTTATGATCAAATAAAAGTGAACACGACTTTTGCTTTCACTCACTAACGCAACGGCTAAGGCAAAACGAGAAGTGCGTTCAGATGTTGTATTAATTTTCCATTACTTTATTTAGACGATAAATATTTTCCCAAGCTAAACATAATACTTGGTACTAAAGAGGTTATTTATAATATTATAGTCAGATGGGGTCACAACTCCGCAGATTAATGATTGTTGCCCAATTTAAGCATAAGTTTAAAGCCCTAATAGACAAATCAACAGGGGGCCTATCAGGAACAATTCTCATTCGATAAGCTACGTTTACGCCGCTGTCGAATGTTCCTGATAGGCCCACGGGTTTCTTTAGAGGGGTCATATCACGAGTCACAACTTACAGGCTACAGGGCCCTTGGCCTTTTTTCGACCATGGTCCATGGTCCATCTCCCCCTAGGAGGTCTACAGGCTGAATTCTACATTAATTAAAGAAATCTGACATACAGAAGGATGCTCCTATTCTACAGTAGATAGAACAGTATCGAGTCAATAGCGAATAGCTCGGGCGAATAGTTTCGTGACTGGGACCCGTTCTGCAACTTTCCACCAGCGTATACGAGTCGACACTGTCTAGTAAATATTTTGCATTACTTATCACCGTTGACATACTGTATCTGGACGTTGCAGTCTAATACAATAGGGGAGACGACTACGTGTAAAATATTTAGTTTAATTATATACTCAGATATACGGAGGTATTTACTACTTATATACTACTTGATAATACTTTCGTACTTGATAAACGTAAAAAAAATATAAAGTTTTGTGTGTAGTTTAGTAATTAATTACATTTAGAAAATACAAAAAAGTGGAGTTATTTACAAACACGTTCCTGCGGCCTTATATTTCATACACTTTTATACCTACCTAATCGAGACGTCACAGTTAGGTACGACTTTTGTATGGAGCGTTTTCACGAGACATGCGAAATTTTGTAAACAAATAGAACTTACTCATATTTAAGAGTACTATTCATTTATGCAATTAAAAAAATTCAGTCTAGCCAACAGGTTAGACTTAATGCCAAGCCGCATTATGACTATCAAGTCATAATGTGGCTTAGCATACAGACATTTATTTCATTCGCTGTAGCACGTGTTAACTGTCGATTACGTATGAGGTGCGAAATCTCTAGATATTATACGTCAATGCTCGTCACGAACAGATTAATAATAATGAAAGTTTGATTAGATGAGTTTGTAAACAAATAAAACCATAATAATTATAGCCATTAGCAAGTATTCAAAGTTTCTATTGAATAGAATTTATGCAACACGATATTATTATAGAGAATATAATTTAAATATTAAATTTAATTATATTATAAAGTTTTTATAATTCTTATCTATTGGCAAGCATTTGTAGATACTAAAATTTCAGGACATCGAAATACATTTAATATTTTCATGTAGTAAACTGTAAATTGTATTGCTACATCATACATATACCTACTAAGTATAAAAATAAGAATTACATATTTCTAAATTATTACAATAAACAGTTTTATTTCAAGCAGGATGTCTCAAGGTCGGTTTTTATAGTCCAGCAAATACCTACTTAAATATCAAAAATTGCAATGAACAATTTAACAAAATGTCAAATTTTAACCACAATACGTACACACTACACTTGTGGATTATTATTATGTTATGTTTAAAGCCCAATGTTATTGTAATTTAAATGTGAACTCGATAATAATGTCCTAAATCCTCGATAAAAAACCTGTTGTTGTTTCTTTTATGAAATTAACCAGGAACAAGCAGAAGAAACGCCTGATGGTAAGCAATTATCACCGCCCATGGACACTCGCAAAACCAGAGGAGTTACACTTGTAACTCCTCTGGTGATGCGCACTTGCGCTCCTAGTCCTTAAAATCCCCAACCACCCTTGGTTCTCCGGACCTCATTCACAAGGCGAAACACAACGCAAGAGTTATTTCACGCCAGTTTTCTGTGAGGCCGTGGTATTTATCCGGTCGAACCGGACCATTCGTGCCGACGCATAGCTTAATGTGATCAAATGTGATTAAGACTTATCCTATTTTAGACATCTCGATTTTAGTTGTAGATTTTCCTAGTTTCGCACAAACAGTGACAATGCACAAATACGTGACAACTGATACCACAGAGTTACTGTTAAAATTAACGTCAGTAACTGCAGTAATTGGAGGTGTGGTCATCGACAGCACAGTAACTGGACATGCGCAACGGTTGTAGTAACGGAAACCAATCGTGTGCATATCGATTCGCCGATTTCAGACACTCCTATATTCCAAATAGCAACCGATCTAGACTTTAGCTAGAATAATTCAATTTAATATCGAAGACACCAGTAACAACAGAGGAGTAGCGCAAAATAATGGAGTAGGTTCAAGAGTTCAATATAATGGTAAAGTGACTAATTGTAATGCCTAAAGAAACATTCAGGCCAAAAACAACTAGATCAAAAACAGCAGATAGCAATATTACAGTGTTACATACAGAGCTACGAGTAGATATATTATTATTATGTAGTACAAATCACAATGTAGAGCGAATCAAATGACTTGAGGAATCTTCAATTATCTGAAGTTATCTGAAGGTGGTCCAAGGTTAAAGACAATTGATATTCAAGAACAATTGAACATTTCAATTAAAGATCTAAAGTAATAATATTTATCTTAAAGTCTAGAAGATTTCATAATAATGATCGAATAAAATAAAAAGTGTTACATAATATAATATTATTAATATGTAATGTCACAACATTATTAAGTGGAAACATTTTAAAATTTTATTTTAAAGTAAGAAGCTCTCAAGTTACATGCTGAGACAGTGAGCTTAAGTAGCCCTTAACTTGATAAGCGTTTGTGAATCCAATCCTATGTTTTTATTGATACGGCGAAACAATGAAAAATTTCTTTAGGATCCAATACAAGAATGCGGGATGTCAATGTTTTCTTTTCCCACATGTATTATCTTATATATCCTAACTATTGTATTGCCCGATACTAAACTTTTACAAAAGATAAAGAGAGAAAAATGTTGAAACTTAAATTAATGTTACGGAAGCTCATGGTGGTCCAACAAACTTGGCTGTTCACATTATTTTTATGATATTTTTGAAGTGAAACTTCTTTATCGACGTATGGAAGAAATTTAAATTGTAACGTTTTTCTGGTACACGCCATCTTTATTTCTAAGTCACATTTTTCCGTTACGCACCATATTTATTTCTAAAGGTGCGCTCACAATGAGCAAAATCCTATCTATTGCAGTGAAACACTACTTTATCGACGTAAAACTCGTATGGGAGAAATTTTATAGAAAAATCGTAACGATTTTCGATTACGCGCCATGTTGTTTTTTCATGTTTTTTCTTTCGTCGTGTAATACAAATAAGATATGCGTAATTTAGAATTCTAATGTCTGATACGCGTAGCGCTAACTGTGCTGGCACTTGGATTTTTGACCAATTGGTCTCGGGTTCGAATCTCGGTCAGACGAAATATTTTTAATTCTTTTTCTTTTATAATTTTTGAAGTCAAGTATTTTTGGATTTTAAATAACGAATGATGTTTCACTTTTGCTACGTGTACTCTGTACATGTCATTTGCAACAGCCTCCGTGGTCTAGTGGTTAGAGCTTGGCTCTCGACTCGGAGGTCGTGGGTTCGATTCCCGCATTGGAACAAAAAAATGTTGTTTCCAAGTTTGGTTAGGACAATTCAGGCTGATCACCTGATTGTCTGACAAGAAAGATGATCCATGCGTCGGATGGGCATGTAAAAAGTCGGACCTGCGCCTAATCTCTCGCCAGTCGTGTCGGTTATCCGTCCCACTGGGTTACGAGAGTAAAGGAGGAGAGAGTGCTCTTGTGTACTGCGCACACACTTGGGCACTATAACATAACTCCTGCGTAGCTGGCCTGGTTTCAATGAAACAGGCCACCGTCACCGAAATCGGTGTGGGGAGCTATTGCTATTATTACATGTCATTTCTTTTTTTTTTTCGTAAGGGTTTTGGAGTGAAACACCTTTAGCGGCGATGCGAGTGAGTCACAACACGATTTGGGATATAACGTCATCTGTCGGAAGCTACTTATACTTCTTACATAACAACTTAACCTTCTAAAAGTACGGCTCAGTATAAGATGGCGCCAGATGTACAAATTTTTGTATTCTTTTTGAATTGATGGTCTTTAGGCACGATGAAAGTATTTTGGGCGTATATCAGTTAGGCCGTGGCATCACTCCGATCGATTTAATCCTAAAAAGCGTATGTTGTTATAGATGTTCATAAGTGCAGTGACATAGCCTGCTTAAGATGCGACTTAGAAGCCTTATAATATAGCCTTATTGATGTTTCATTTGATTAGTTATAAGAGTATTATTATATATTTTAATCTACTCTCGTGAATGTGGGCAATATCGTGTATCATTTGGTGTTTTTACGTCTGTTTTGCAGGTAAGAGATTTTTTTTTCCATTTATGTGCCCTTGAGAAATGTCAAAAATATATTTTTGTTAAAAAAAACATGTAATTGTTATTAAAACCTACCTACTTCATTACATATTTTAATTTCATTTTTTTTTTGCTATTAAAAACAATATTATATCTTCATACTTCACTACTCCTTTCATACTACACTACCTTTCTTTGTATTAAATAAAAAAGTGTTATTTTTTATGTTCTTTTCACTGTAAAATTTTAATAATAAACAACTGTAAAACTTAGTAGTACGGATATGTTTTAATAAGCGGTTTATAAGTAGCGTTTAATAGAGATAACATATTTCTGAAGCAGAGCGTATATCTAATAGAAGCAATCATAGAGTAGATTTATAATAGTTAAACTGCTAGGAAGTAGCGCTTACAGAGAATAATTTACATTTAAACTCGGTCGTACTCATATTGACTAATATTAGACTTTAAACGAGCTAATGTTGTGTATTATGTATAATCGGAATTCTCTCCTCAACTCCACTGATGTTGCGGGTCCATGGGCGACGATAATCGCTTTCCATCAGGTTTCATCCATTTGCTCGTTTGCTCAAAAAAAGAACTTGCTTGTCTGCTTGCTAAAAAAAGCTATATATGTCTTTTCTTTCGTCATGCAACAATATCCAATAGTTTCGACTCTATTAATATGTCAGTCCGTATGAAAGTTGTTATATCCGATGTTATGTGGTGAGTTCGAATCCCGGGTAGATAAATATTTTTGTAATTCTTTTTTTTAATACATCAGAACTCCGAGCAAAGCTCGGTTGATCCAGGTACTTTACATTTGAACTCGCTAATACTCGTATTGACTAATTATTTTTAGTGATGTTACGATTTGAGTAAGGCGAGAAGTTTATATGACAATATTCTTTTTATGTTTCTTTGTACAATATCTAAGATATTTTGTTTCATCGTCATTCATAAAGTTTATTTCATGGTTCATTTAATTAAGTGGAAAATTCTAAATGAAATCTCATTCAAATACAGTTGTGTAACTAAACGGCAAATCTGCGTAAAATTCTACGCAACAATATTATAACTAATCTTTCATTTTATATCTGACACTGAATGAAAGTGCTAAACATTTACGTCCTTATTATGAGATAAATTAATATAATACCAATTAAAGGTTTTATCCTCTTATACATAATATATTTACTAATATTATAAAGACGGAAGATTTGTATTTTTGCATTGAATAGGCTCCAAAACTACTGGACCGATTTTGATGAAATTTGGCACACATATTGTAGAGTAGACCACGGAGAAGGACAAGGGCTACGGTTTCCGCGGGATTTCCTTTTGCGGACACGAAGTTTCGGGCAACATTCTACAAAAAGAAGTACAATCATATAGTTGTGTATAATATTACTTCATTTTAATAAAGTAACAATGTTACTTACTGCATACACCTAACAAAGAAGTAATATTAACTTTGGAGGGCTACTCCCACATATTGTTAATGACGAATAAGAATTATTAAATTATGACTTATAACATGTACATAAGATAGTGAAGTGTAACATTATTCTTTTGTACCGTCTGTAGTCTGTACGAAGTAATTCATTATATTGTGTCCCTGACATACTTTTGGGCAGCAAATCCTTCGAACTGAAGATAATGTGCGATTTATTGATTCAATTCGAAGGTTTCTAGTAATTTGTAATTTGTATAAGTGAATAATATATTGTTTCCAGCTTTGCATTACATTTTCCATAAAAAATATAAATTAAAAGAAATGTTTTAAAAACGCTACGCGTGGCTCTACGTCGTAGACCTTGCTACAATCTTATAAAATTTTGCGTAATCACAAAAATTACAAATGAAATGTACCTTCTTTATTATTGATATACAGGATTATATTTGTTTGTTTATCCGTTTACCTTATGCTTAAGATGTATTGTATCAATATACTGGGTGTTTTTTCAGTCAGTGTCC
Source organism: Phengaris arion (assembly GCA_963565745.1). NCBI lineage: Eukaryota > Metazoa > Arthropoda > Insecta > Lepidoptera > Lycaenidae > Phengaris > Phengaris arion. The sequence goes on from OY751431.1 coordinate 5,748,623, forward strand.
AAACTTTGTAGGAAACAGATGTTTTTTTTTCAAGTAGGAATGTTGATCCCATAATAAAAGTTGCTTATATTCAAGAGTATATTAACTGACTGAAAAAACACCATGTATAATATTTTATCGGATAAAGTAGAAATCTGGAAATCTTGTTACATATATAAACTTATCAATCAATAACTTTGAGATAAATCGTAAAGTGTCTTTATCTATTCAGTAACTAAAAAAAGTTTATTTTTATATTGTTGTTGTTTAATTTAATGTAAATGTATCTATTACCAATTTTTTTTATGTAGCATTAAGTAGCCTACAATATATAAACCTCAATTTTTGCATAATTCTTTGAATTTAAACACGTAAGTAACCCACACATGTCAAAATGAGTCATATTGTGTTATTAAAATGTCACTGATAAGGTGTTATCAACCATTGCGAGTTCGTTTAAAACTGTTGAGATAAACTACTAAGTATGAACTGTTTTATCTAGTCTAAAAGAGGCTTCGAGTTTATCTAGTCTAAAAGAGGCTTAGAGTTTATCTAGTCTAAAAGAGGCTTAGAGTTTATCTAGTCTAAAAGAGGCTGAGAGTTTATCCAACCCATAGTACCATGCAAGATTTAGTGTAATTTAAACGTAAACAAAGCTCACGTATTTTATATATTACGATATATTATACGAGTTGCTACCGCCATACATTAGTTATTTAAAAATAAAAAATAAATGACGGTAGCAGCTTGTGACGTAGCAAATTGTTTACGAGAAAGAGATGAACATTATTTTTTAGTTACTCATAATTTTTAATCCCGTAACCTAAATAACTATTTCCAATGTATTCATAGATTTTAAATGTATCTCTAATATCAAATCTCTATTCATTACTTTAAAATAATAATTTGTAAAAGTTATAAAGCGATATTAGACCTCAGGCAACATCCCTATTTAAGTAACTAGGGTCAAACAGAATTTTGCTTTTTGTAGATCGATGTTTTACCCTCGAAAAGTGTCAAAATCCCGTGATATTTAGTTACAGTTCATAAACAGTTTTTTTACTCATTGCAATAGCTATTACACTATCCTATAAAAACTATTGATTTCTAATAAGTTTCGCATCTTTGTGAAGTATGTCGCATTATTTCTTATCTTACGAGTACCTTCTCTCGCAACGTAATTGTTACGTTGTGCCAATGAGTCGTGAATGCACGACACATCTTCCTCATAGCTCGTTATACAATTATCTCGACTTATAGATCGTTTAGAATTTATCGTTAAAATTCATAACTTTCATATGTATGAGGAAATATGTGCTAAGCTGTATTATTGATTTGTTATGCAGCGGATTTTTTTAAAATACTTGTAAGATTGATTTTATGTATGTTAGAATAGTGGGAACCTATAGGAGATCTCCGATCGAGCGAGGTGGCATGCTCGGTAAGGCCAAATGTCACTTGTAAACATTTCAGATGTTGTACATATAGCGCCGAACTGTGAAAACTTCGATACCGCGATTCAGCATTGTGGCGCTAATTGGTCCGCCACAAGAATTTAAAAAATAAAGCAACACTTACCTATTTATTTTTAAATAACCGCTTTTGGCCAAGAAACATGATAAGAAACTTTTAACTCAATTAGATAAGCTTTATCAAGATTGATAGATATGTAATCAACAGATACACTGCGCTATTGATATTAACACTTTACACCAAGCTATTTACCATTTGTTTGCATATTGAATAAGCATAAGTAGCTGGGAGATTGCGTTTTGCTCGGAGTTATAGTAAATAGTACGGGACGGGAATAAACATACTGCAATAGGTATAAGGTGCCTATGTATCTAGGTTATTTTATACCAAACTACCATTTGGACTGACATTAATAGAGTCGAAATTATTGACATATTATTGCACAACGAACATATAATAATTAAAGATAGTTTCAAGCTAGATCGATTTTTCTCCCCCAAAACCCCCTGCATACAAAAGTTCTTGGAAATACTTGAAGCCGTTTCCCAGGTTCTGATTATATAGATAAAGAATTGCTCGTTTAAAGTATATCGATATATACATACATTTCAATGTTAATTGGCGTGTATCGCTGTTATTATTGGTAACAATTAGTTTTAAATATACTCTTTACATAGACCAAAAACATATCAAGAAAATGGGAAATTCCTCTATAGTAACAACAGCTACGGGAAACTCAATAACCTGGCTGTAATTATTGATTTTTTCAGGTAGTTCGCACAAGAAACAACGTTTTTGGTTCATAAATGAAAATTTATTCCAGATGTTGCGTGTTTGTGTTCTAACAATAAAAACTGTTTCCGCGATTTTAAATCTTATTATTGTACTGTTTAAATGCGATTATGGTATGCGCTCATTTGGAGTTGGAAAATCGCGTGATGACTTCGACCTCACAAGGCTGTTACCGCTGTCGGCGATGTCGCGGTAGAGTAGTTATCGACTTTAGTTTCATTCACAGTTAAAATCTAATCGCTTTATTTTATAAAAAGTCACAAAAAACTCTAGCTATAAATTATCTTTCTTTGAATGGTGGAAAGTTTTCTTGTTTTTTTTTTGGTTCGAAATATATTCTATTACATTGATTCTCTATAATATTTGATGTTTTCTCTAGTTAAATGGACAGATACAATGTGTTTTTTAATAAACCAATAAAATTATTATTTAACACAAAACACAAACGCGATGCTGCAGAAATTGAATATTATGCTCAGCAGATGAATAAAAACTGAAATAAATGTTTATTTCTGTTTTTGTTCACGCATAAATTTAAATAATAATAATATTACCTAATTCGAAAATATAGGTACAGAGAATTTGAAATGATACAGGAAAATTAATACAAATATTATTGGTAAGTAAGTATTATATTCCGAAACACAATAAAATGTATCTAACATAATAAATATTATTTATGTTATACTGATTTAACAGTTAATAAACTAGAAAAGGGATAGTTTTTTTGATGCAAATAAAATCATTTCAGGTGGACTCTACGCGCAGACTGTAGTAGGGATGAGAAATTACTTCGATATTATCTACTTATAAATATTACATACATACAATAAAATTGAAGTGTCTGTTTGTAAATTTTAAATTACCCGCTTGTAACTTAATGCATACAGAAGTGTATACGTCATTTACAATAAAAAAAATTTTTTTTATTTCTGTCTGTCTGTTTGCTCCGGCTAATCTCTGAAACGGCTGGACCGACTTTCACGGGAAATTTACTGGGAAATAGCTGATATTATAAGGTGTAACATAGGCTACATTATTAGGGTTCCGTTTAAAAAAATAGGGTTCTGTTTCCATTAGTTATACGCAAACGAAGTTAGGCAAATTATGGTTTATTTTATTGATGTCCACAATCCTATTGTCTATATGAGGCTTTGAGGGGAAAGGAAAATCATAGTCAAGTCCAAATATGGCAATCTCATCAAAAGGAGGACAATTTAGAAATAATGGTCGTCAAATGCTAACGCGTATTGCGACCGATAGTGTGACAATACGACAGTAGGACAGTGCGACATATTTATTGCACTGACTTCATACAAATTCCCTCAACTGGTTAGTCATAGGACTCATCATACAGTTCCGATTATAATATCTTATACGTTACAGCTAATTTGATACTCTATTTCTGCTCAAATTAGAAGATTAGTAAATATTATCTATTTATACTTTAAACAAGCTAATCTTGTACATATAATCAGGATCTCAGACATAAAATTTAGTATGCAGGGAATTTTGGGGGGCCGCTGCTGTTATTGCTTAGGCGGGTTCGGCGGCCCAGCAACAAGCGAAAGAGGAGGAACCTTGGGGTTTTAGTGCGGTATCCCCGGGTGCGTATACACGGACAATCAGAGTTCCATATACCCCGGCCGATGTCCCCAATCCGCCGGAGATCCACAAAGGATTTCCCCGAGTAAAAAAAGGGGGAATTTTGGGGGAGAAACATCGATCTAGTCTAATCCCTGGAAAAATGTGCATTTATAAGTTAATATATACGTTTTTTATTTTGTCGTACAACAAAATATCAATAATTTCGACTCTATTTAATAAAAGTATCTACGGACGCTTCACCCCGGTCGGATAAATATTTTTATAAAAAATTATTTTATATATTTTTTTTTTGGTTATTTTATCATTCTACTAAATTCCGAGCAAAGCTCGGTCCTCCAGGTATTCTTTTTTTAAATTTGAATAATAATCACGCGGCCATACCAAAGAATATTATAAATATTTAAGCCATACTTAGTATCAATACTCGTAAGTTTATTACTAACATGCAGTAATTACTCACTGAAAAACATATACGTGAAACAACGCACATGTTGGTAAGGATTTATTGTAAACGATGACCTAAGTTTTATTTCTGGAACACTACAAATTACTAACAGTCGGTGCACAAGAATGAAAAGATAGTCCCGGTATATTCACAGGCTTGATAATAATAAGTTATTGGAAACTCCTTCATGACATCAACTAGAGCTTTGCTCGGAGTTCTGATGAATAAAAATAAATAAAAAGGATCACAAAAATATTCATCCGACCGGGATTCGAACCCACATTCCGAATTTTCAAACAAGACAAAAATTATACTTAAACCAAACTACTAATTATTGGACTGACATAATATAGTCCAAGTTATTGATATAATATTGTTTTTCGACAAAAGATAAACATACGTAGCTTAAAAATGCGCAGTTTCACAGGGATAAGACCTAGATAAGTAGATAGAAATTTCTCCCACAAAACTCCCTGCATCTCAGGTTAATTACATTTATTTATTTAATCTGAGCCCTGAATACCAAAATTCGTTTTCGATGAACCGATTATATATAATATAATAAAAGATTGTCTCGTTTAAAGTATAAGATTAAATCTTATTAGATACTTCGTTTGAGCATGATACTACGCATAATTTATTATAATTAAATTAAATTTAAACCTCTGCATCATAGTGACGACATGCGATATAAGAAATTGTGACGTAAACAATGCAACAAAACACCAAACTTACTTGGTCCGATAAATTGTCACACCATTGGTGAGCGGCGGTCTTTTTGCCCCCGTTTAGACCATTCGTCAGATGGGGGGTCAGAGGTCCCCCAGTAAAGAGGTCCTCGGTCACACTATTGTCCGACATAATACGACCCCTCGTCGGCGCGGGGAGTTCCTGGGGTCCCACAAAGTCGAACTGGCCGTCCCACATGTCGTACTCCAGATCCAAACTGTCCTCAACGTCAATGGAGTCACCCATGGTTCTTCTGAATATATTAGACTTAAACATCACATAAACACTAGCTTACACTTAACTGACTATAGGCACAGGGATTTGACAGTACAATGGCACAGAATTCTTTGGTCACATACACTAATTATTGTCGTACAGCAGGATCAGAATGTCCGGTAGGAAGTGTGTTTGCAGGAGTAGATTGGAGACTTTCAACGGTCGATCTGTCATGGTACTGTGTTTGTATCATGAGTGTTCCAGAGACACGTCTCAGCGGCGCAACGACGCGATCGGTACTGGCGCCCCACCCCGCATTATACAAATAAACTTTATTCGCTCGTTGTGCATTGACGTAGCATGTCTGAGGATGTCGAATCACTGTACAATTTGACCACAAGGCACAAGCCACACTGTTGACTGTTGTTCCACACTATCCCTAATACATATATTAGTACATAGGCCGGCCTTCCTTCTATAACGTGTGCACGGCGCCGCATGATACCATAATTTGGATGATTATTTTAAATATAATTTTACAAGCTCTTACGATAAGGCAAAATGAGCGTAATTTTGTGAGTAACGACTTGTGTATTTTCAGACACGTTATATATTTTTCATAATAAACTATAACTATATACGATTGTGTCACAAACTTAAGTTTTGAATGAAGCCGAATATAATTGTTTCGTCACCGAAAATACAATTCTTACGCTCGTTTGGGCTCTCCAGCTGCAAAAGTTAAAATTTTCATTTGCTTAACCTGTCAAACTGAACATTGAACAAAAAATTTATAATGCTCTCACTCATCTCACTATATAACATTTTTATTTTTCCTTTCGTCTTCGTTTTATGCGATGTTCTTACAGTTCAATACATCGATGGCACTGCATTCATGATCTGATGGATAGTTCCGTGGCAATAACCCCTGTGCTCCCCTAGACGGGGTCTCGTTATGGCCGAGGGGTCAAACTGATTGTTTGGCTGTTTTAGAGTAACGATGTTTATGTTGAGTGCATCTACAGTCTGCACTGTTATGTTATGTACGATTAGCTATTTAGTAATACCACAGATTAAATAAATAAGAACAGATAAACAGCTACATAGTTAGATTTCGATTTTATTACACTACGCGTGTCCACGAATGTGTGGAAAAATTGTGAGCCGTTGAAGGGGACGTCAAAATTTTCAAATTTGGATCGATTTTGTTAGTTCTATGAAAGCTGTTTCTGTGTACGTAAGTATATATTATATTTTCTACTCTATGGTAGAGTATTAGCTCTATGTATACTTTAAACTTAGCTAAAAGAAAACAATAATGGAAGATCCATAATTATATAGAGACCAGAGTTGGGGTAAAGTAATTAAATATTATAATATCAGTATTTGTATTAAAACTCTATGTAGAGTACTTTAAACATTGTTATGTAGAGCTCATTAAAGAAACAAGTAATAGAAGGTCTATAATATAGAGACTAGCGAGTGAAGTAAAAGAGAATAGAATTAGAATTAGAATTATTTTTATTTTTATTATAGAGTTCGAGAGTAAAAAAGTCCGACATTAAAAATATGTATATTTTCATAAAGACATATCCGAAAATAAACTTTGTAGTTAAAACAAATATTCCCAACTGCCATATAAGGAAGAAAACATAAATAGAGTAGGTCGCTATTTATAACGATGAATATATTATACTAACAGTATGATTAAATTTTTTAAACTATCTTCTTTAGGGTACTATAGTACTCGAGGAACTCTTATATTATGATGTTCGGTTTCTTGTATGACTTTTTACAGAGTCAACAATTTTCGAGAAATCGCGGCCTCCAAAATAGTTTATAAGTTGGCCCCTCTCTGGCATTTCTAATCTTTATGACATGACTTGTAAGTCTCCATGACGATTGGGTATGCTAAAAACTCTAGGAATATTATATTCAGTGAAATAGCACAATTAATTTTGAAGGAATTTAAAAAAAGACCTGTTGATAGTTACAGAACCTTGGAGGAAGTAAAGTACTACGGAACCCTCTTTAGACATTTCCTGACATGCTCTTGGTTACGTTACTATAAAAAATCATAGATCATATTATAAGTGTCCACACTTAAACTCAACTGACCCAAGCAACCCTAAAGTAGGGCACTTTTGGGGTTGTTTGGGTCAGTTGAGGTTTGACATTTGACATCTTGACATTTTAACATTAGCTTTCCGCAGTTCAATCATTCCGCATATAATTGATAAAATTTACTGAAGATAAGACGGCGTTACTTTTTCTTGTATGAAGGATTTTTTCTGTGAAAAGTACGTCATGGCCTCACAGCCCATCCTTCGTTTCCAATTCATTCAAAAAAAAAAACAATAATCTCATTACATAGATAAGTTAAAATCTTCTTAGAATAATCTAGAAAGGAAATTAATTCTTTTGTCAGCTACTGAATCGAATGGAAGGCTAAATTGAAATACTATTATCATAAGAAGTTTGTTAAATAACAAATAAAGTTATTGGAATCGAATTCTGCTGTGTAATCCAGAAAGTGGAGCATCGATTTTTTGTTACATAAAACAATTTTAAAACGCTTTTTTTTGCTTTATGTGATGCTTAAGTGTGTATTAATTGGACGGTAACGCAATAAAATACGTTTTACTTTTATAGTTATTATGATTTCTAATAAGTACATAATGCAATGAAAAAATTACAACTTCAACATTATCTACCTACTATATTTTTATAATGAATCATTTTTGAGTAACCGACCCCTAAAGTGGTTAACCAATTAAATAAATAAAAAAAGTAGTAAAAATTGAAAATCGTCATCTCGTCCTATCAGGACAAGACATTGTTGGACGAGCTGACGAAATACCCGTTTTTAAGACATTAGCCCTTGTATATTTAAATATCTTGTTTTTATGATAAAACTTTATTGTATAGCATAATATGACATTATTCTCTCTCAATTGCAAATGATATTGAAGCTTACAAAAGAACTCGATTCTTACTTGAGATATCTAAATTTAGACTTTCATTAATGATCTCTCTAATATACTCAACATAATATACTCTGCATTATATTATAAGGTTTTTATAAATCAATTACGGATATTTTGCACATATAATACCCCAAATATCCGCGATTGCGTAATATGTAAAGACGTTCAGGCAGAAAAATAATTAAACATTTAGTTTAAAGAATATTACTAAATAAAAATACATTAAGCTCTCTACGGCGCTGTTAAGGTTAATATGGCCTCATACAGCTGATTGTATTGATAATATTTAAGCAAAGCCTTTGCTCCCTCATCGAACCTGTTTAAGTGAGGTTAATGACCTCAGTGAATTGCTAAATTATTTTTCTGCCTAAACGTCTTTACTTAAGTAGATCATATGTCCAAAATATCCGTCATTGATTTTGAAAACTTTATATACAATCGATGTAGATAAAGCCTCTCTGAAATCATTATAAATACGTTATTTTCCTGTATTTTATTTATTACTTAAATGAATAGTGTTCTGAGAAATAAGACAGTTTACAAAAGGAATAGTATTATACTAAAAATCGAAATTTTCAAAGATATTGCGGATTGTTGGAAGCACATTTGTGAGTCTCGTGAAAACGCCCCATACAGCCAAAAACGTACTAGTACGTAAAGTCGTAATAGTAGGTGACGCTAGTAATGTTGCTACGAAATGTATGGCCATATGCACTGATAAATTTTTTTAATTTTTGATATCTCGTAATTTTGCGCGTTTATGTTGATACATACCATAGTAAATCTTTTTGTATTTTATGTAAGTAAACTAATTATGTAGGTTTTATACTACTTATTTAACTTTTTTGTGACTTCGAAATGCATATAATTATAAAACTAACAAAGATTTCAAAACTAAGGATGTGCTATGACGTACATTCCACAGAACAGATCTTCATACAAGAAAAAGTTACGCCATCTTGTTGTCACCATACCTCAAATATCAGCCATATTTATTTCACCATACCTCAAATGTCAAAATGGCCGCAAATACCCAAAAGTGTGGCCATTTGAATGGGGACAGTATTTTCCTCGACATGCCTCGTCTATAATATATACGTCTATGAAAACTACATTTAAAATCCTGATTATTTTTACTTTAATCAATTATTCATAATTTATTTTAAAGAACTAAATATTAACATGTGGGAAAATACCCAATTGTAGTATGGAGCAATGTAGTGTTGATAGGCCTTTCCTAATAGCTAATAGCTAATAGCTAATAGCTAATAGCTAATAGCTATTTTATAAACCACAACTGAGACTACAGCACGCAATCGCCATTCGCCATGTTAAGTACTAACTGGTTGTCATAATATTGTCGCCAAGTTTTATGACTCTTGCGATTTCATGACATATTAATTGTCAGCCGTTATTTAGAAATGTAGATAAATTATTTCAATTAATGAAGATCTATTGAGCATTGAAAATGAATACATTTAATAATGAATACATTTTAATATTCCTAGAGGATATTTTAATAAATTATAAGTTTCAACTTTACTAGGGTTCTTTTACCTGTTAGATATTATGCAATAAATAATAATTACGTAAATGTTGTCTATGGAATGTGAATGCAAGATTGACAAATGTGTCAAATCAACACCTACAGGTATAAAATATTGTGTGTAACTCTATTTTTATCAATTTACGTATTTCTAAGCATTATTTTTAAAAAAATATTAGCTTTCTGCACACCTATCTCCACATAAACTTTAATTTACGGTCCAAATTTCATACTTCTCCGATTGTACAATTCTCGTACTGACAGTTACTGTAACCTACTGAAAATTTTTGCTTCACGTATTAATTTCAGTTATGGTTTTCTGCGATGCCTAACTGATGTAAAACATCGAAATTATTAATTAATCTGTCTAGGATTGTTCTATTTCCAAAAAATATTCGCACATCACAGCTGGAGGTATGAAATCTGTTAGACGTAAATATGTGTTCTACTTACACTCTGACAAAAGTTATTGACGTGTCCTAAATCGATGTACGTTTGTCTTTCGTATTTATTTAGCATATATATATTTCGTATTTATTTAGAATATTAAATTATGGGCAGTGCATGAGCGCAGTGGTATATTAATTGTTCCAACTGCTGAAAAAAGCTGAAAATTACATATTCAGAAAACATCATACTTATATTATTCGGTGTAGTGACGGTCTATTCGTGTTCAACCCCTAGTATTTTCAACCTTTGTCCTACGTAATGTCGTTATAAGAACGAGGGTTGAAAATTTACATCAGAGTGCTAAGTGTGAGTTTTTCTTTTCGCATTCGATCGTGAGCGCGTTTGGCGTTTAATAGGAATTTGTATGTAATTTGACCTAGTTGTCGCGTTTACAACTAGGTGGCGCTGTACAAATCACATACAAATTCCTAGTAAACGCCAAACGCGCTCACGATCGAATGCGAAAAGAAAAACTCACACTTAGCACTCAGAATAAATCATGGTGACGCGTTATTCGACACGCTCGCACAATGCACATATTCTTATATAATAATTATATAATATAATATAAAAATGGTTGCAGTTTCAATGTCTCGCTAAAACTCGAGAACGGCTTGACCGATTTGGCTAATTTTGGTCTTGAAATAATTATGAAAGTCCAGGGAAAGTTTAAACGGTGAGAAATATTCGAAAAATAGCGGGAAAATGTCATAAAACTATGATTAAAATTTCATAGTTGTGACAGAACAACGTGAGTCGGGACCGGGACAGCTAGTCAATAATAATTTTAACATAATATATTAATATCAAATCAAATCAAATCAAATCAAAATATTTTTATTCAAAATTGGTATTTTTAAATACTCTTTTTGAACGTCGTTACTACGTGATGTCTACCACCGGTTCGGGAACTAACCCAGCGAGAAGAGCCGGCAAGAAACTCGTCTGGGGCCATCTTTTACCAAAAAGATGGAAAATTATTCTTTTAAAATCAAAATTATTACAATGTTTGCTTATGTCTATGTAACAAATAATAACATAAGATAAGGAGCCACCTTATTCCCAAGGTATGCCGTCTTGAATGAAGTCATTAATTTTATAATACGCTTTAGCACACAAACGTTCTTTAACTACTTTTTTAAACTTATTAATGGGAAGGTTTTGAACCTTTTCTGGGATTATATTGTATAAGCGTATACATTGGCCTTTAAAGGATTTACTAACTTTGCTTAGTCTGAACACTGGCATATCTAACTTGTTCTTATTTCTAGTGTTTACACAATGATTATCACATTTCTTTTTGAAGTTGTTTAGATTCTTTCTTACGTATAACACATTTTCCAAAATGTATTGAGATGCGACGGTCATGTGTTAGACATAAAAGGAAATATTATAAAACAAAAAGCAATTGTTCATACAGAGTATTCCTGAAAAGTTATGAGTCACGGTCCCTTATACAAGACTATACAGTCACGCGTGGCGACTGAAATACCGAACACGTCACGGTGGGTGCTGACCGCTGGGTCATGATACTGAATATGGTTTAAAATTTTTAATAATCACTTTGATAATAACTTACTGTAGTGAACCCAAGTCGTACTTTATGTAATACGTTCTTGATATTATGTAATTAGCTATCACGATGACCGTGAAATTTCAGTGTTGTCAAATTCGTTATCTGTGTTATCTAATGCAAAATCAATACACTAATCTCTGCAAGACTGCATGTGATAGTGACGTAGAAAATTGCATGATATTACATATTACATAAGATACAATTGCATACACTGTACAGTGTACTATATTTGAAAAAACTTAATGAAAACAGTACTGTATTTACCTAATAAGTTCTATGCAAAACATGGTTGAAACGGCCTCTTTGAGTGTTTTTAGATATCATAATGGCTAGTATATTATGTCAGATGAATCATCAAAAATAGAATCATATGAGAAATTCATCAATTTTATCAGTTTTCAATAGAAATCCGTAAATTGGCACACTTGAAGAATTGCTTAATTAGGAGCATCTCGAATCGGCACATGAATTGTGTACAATTTCGTCTTTTTTTTTTATATGACCCTATTTATATGGTTCTACTGATTATGTAAATGTATGTTGCCAGGCGGCTGCCTGGGTCAAAACTCAAAAGTGCTTAAACCGCATTTATTTATAATTATCACCGATTCGTTATTTTTTAAACGGATATTGTTTTTTGATATTCTTTAGTTAAAATTTATGGAGAGTGAAAATTTTTTGATATTCTTTAGTTAAAATTTATGGAGAGTGAAAATTTATGGTTAATAATTTTCGAGATTTGAACGTTTAAAGTCTCGAAAAATCGTAAATTGATATACTGCGTCTATTCGAACTGCTCTAAGAGAATTCTTAGAACTTAGAAGCTACCGTAAGAGTCAACTTCTTCAATACTTAATACGATTCATTTAATGTGGCCATTTTAGACATGCTATTATTAAGCTTTTGCCTGAGGGCAAAGGCTCCGCCCGTATTAACACAGTACCCCAAAAGAAAACTGTACTTTTTCGGGATAAAAAGTAGCCTATGTTTTAATCCAGAGCCTGAACTACTACCATAACAAATTTCATCGAAATCCGTTTTACAGTTTTTGCGTGTAACTAAAGTATTTTCACTCACCTGCACCTTCAAATACTACAAGCAATCAAAGGGTCTACACCTTGGACCACACCAGCTTTAAATACGTCACGGAAAATACGACACTTTTCTCGTATAAATCATTAATTCTAATTAAATTTCGTACTTGTTTGGCTAATGTGTACAAGATAACAATTATCTGCACAGATGTTGTGCAACAGAAAGTGTAATTAATGCATGTGAAGGACCGCGTGGGACTCTCGTGCCTATTGTTAGCTCATACTAATTGAGATCTAATTATAGAACAATGTTATCTACACGACTATTTATTGATGGTTTCAGTGTTTGGATAAAAGATTTGAAAGCATTTCCTCTAATACTTGGAATAAACAAACGAGATTAGTCGTTTTCAAGACTTTTAGGTTACTGGATAAACATTTTACAATTAACAAAAATATTGATTTGAATAAAACATAATCCAGCAAGTTTTCTAATGACTTTATTATTAATTATTATGTAATTTAGAGTAGAGAGAGTAGAGTTGTTAAAAATCTTTGACTTATTATTTAGTAAGTACCAGTATGAATTGCTTTTTCCCGTTTTGGTATTTGTTACCCCAGCAATGTGGTAACTATAGTTTCATTCTAGGAAAGTTGAATACTGTAGTTTAGACCTAACTCTAGTTTGAACTTGTAAGCGTAAAAGTCAAGTTATCCGTGCAAATACATTTAAATATTCATTGCCTTGCCTGTACAGTAATCGTCAATATTGGCTCGCAAATGTTTGTCGAAGTGCCTGCTATGTCGAAACGCTTCATCATAGAAATTATAAACTCATCACTAGCTTAGAATGTCGAAAATCATCTAATAACTCGCAACTTATACATTCTATGAGAGTGAAGTTTGTGGTACAAATTACGTTAAATTAAATTAAGGTTGAAAGTTTACAAATGGCACCTATTTACAAGGACTATTATCGTTCCTCAATCTTATTGAAAATGGGTTTGGAAAATACTCGTATGATACTCGAACGTCAGCAATGTAGACCTTATACTGGCACCACATTATCTGGAATCTCTCCGACTGGAAAAAAACAGCGCTGAAAATTATAAGTTATAGAGTTGAAAATCGAACGCACGGAAGCTATTTTTCAAACTCGACGCTCGTGTGTTCGATTACCACCTCTTTCGTATTAGCGCAGAGTTCTATTTTCAGCGCTGTATTTTTTTTTCGGCCGGAAAGGTTGCGGATAATGTAGTCCGAGGCTTAGTGGTTGGTGAAGAAGATAATGATATTTTATTCCTATACCAGCAGCAGGCAATACTTGTCGACACATTGTATAGTCGTCTGTATTGTTTTGTAAGTGATAATTGCAAGACACCAAGTCATCAGCATACGGTAGTGACTAGCGACATATTTTACACTTACACAACCCCAGCGTCTCTGAAACTGTGCTGCGTTTTATATAATGTTAGGTTACGATCACACTATAATTATTGTTAATAGTAGATACGATTTTGTGTGACGCGCAATAGGGTGATAATTATTGTAAGTTAAATCCAGGGCAACCACATTAAAATATTAAAAATGCTGAATAGTCTTTCGAAAATATTTAATGTATCCGTGTGTGCATAAGAACTTAAATAATTTCTAGCAACATTTTTACTAAGCTTACGTGTAACGCTAGTGCGTGTAGACACAAAAATACCTACAATATTAATATAATTGCAAATTCTAGTCGTTTGGTGTATTATTAAACAATAAATAATATAGTTTCTAGTAATCGCACTTCCTAGCTGATAATACAATAATTGGTGATATCCAGCTATCCTTGACATAGTCTGCCCACTGCTCGCCCACGACCATTGTTGCCTACCGATAGGCAATTCAACGTCACAAGAATGCCTATGATGAAATTATGTTTACAATGAAATGTTTCAGTGACAAACAGGTATTGATGTATCCTAGGTGTATTATAATTAAGGTGTGATAAATAGAAAAGTTTAAAGGTAGATTTTTCATGCATTTTTACGTAAAAGTACGTAAAAAGTTAAAAAAACCATTTTCTTTAATTTTCTTTAGCGTGTAGTAAAAAGTTACTAACAAAATAAATTGTAAGGTGTGTGGTATTAACCCTGTTAAAAATGTTTGTGCTTGTTCTAGGCTCTAGATTTTTCAACAGACTTCGTTCAGTACACCGTACTCTTGTTTTGTAATAAATAGGCCCGGCCCAGAAGTCAAAACTTCGTTATCACACTCCGACACTGGCTATTCACCAAGAAGCCATTTTGTAAAAGAAGAAGTGTAGTAACAAACATTAGATTAAGTTATGCTAGGGAGTTTTGCCGGGGAATTCAATTGGTGACGTTGTGATTTTTGTATTTCCTTCATACATTTTTGTTAATTCGGTTCTTAATGTATAATATTGGTAGAATATTAACCATAAAATAATCGTTAACGTGCACAAGTGTGGGCAAGTTGTACAACTTCAAAAAACGTGCTATTTTGTGTTCCCTCCGAAACTCCCTAGGAACTTTCAGTAAAGCTTCTACTACTTTACTGAATCGACTGACTTGACTCATGACTGCACTGACTATTTATTTGGACTTTGACTAGACTTTAGACTTGACGATTTTGGAAAATGGTGTTGAAAATTGAAACGAAAATTCTATTTCCCGCCCTTTTAACTTAACACTGGCAAATGGTTATAAGCCGACGCCATATATTTAATTTTAAAAAAAGTTAAGCTAGTTGCTACTAATTCATCAACTAATAAATATTACAGAATTTACAGGTAATAATTGTTAATTATGTCCGGGTTCTACACATAAGCTCAACTTGCTAACGTTAACAAGTGGAAAATTCTTGTCAGAATATTATTTATTTATTTTATTAATTCGTTTCGTCATTAATAGTCACTATTTCACCAAATACTGTTGGATTTTTCTAAGGTATTATGTATAATTTGTACTTTGAACCGTACAGCGTACTCCTAGTTTATATGCAATATTGTAGAGTTTCACGTTTTAACATTACGCGTATAGATTTTACAGCTACCTTACTGTACGCATTATTGTACAAAACAGTGCGCCTACAACGTTTTGATTTGCATTTCTAGGAATTGTGTCGAAAGATATCATGTAGAATATTAGAACTCAGAATATAACCGCTCAGTGCTCGTGATTGTTATTCGAACAACAGGGTGTTTTACTGGTTGGGATTTGTATAGGCAAAAGGAACACGTTGTATTAGCACATATTAATAAATAGTTACTACGTCACAAATACATCACTCCCATACAAAAGCGATAATATCTACGCTAAAATAGCCTACAAAATCATCTGCTTTTCGCAGCGAAAAAAAATTTAATATAAGTATGAGCACAAAGAGTCGAGTTTGTGTTGCGGGCCGTGTGCGTCACGTGTAAGCGCACCATCGCACGAATGCGCCAGGGTGGTACCTATGAGCATTATTGTAATTTATTTGTCAATAAAATATGTTATAAAATGATTTATACAGTTTAACCTTCATTGAATTCTCGTTTATTAAATTTTATAGTTTAAAATATTTTAAATCGCGAAAATAATTTTAATAGGTAGGTAATAATAAGGATTCTGTTTTCCTAATCGGATTTTATATATAAGGAAATATACAATAAATTTTTAAATAAGTAGGCTATTATATATTTAATCCGAGAGTAGGTATTATTAGCTTATATCTTAAGAACGCTCTTTCTAATTTTTTCTGGCTGGAGACTAAACTGGAATGTAGGAAACATTTAAAAAAAACTACTAAGAACTAAATGCCTACTAAAGAGGCAGAGCAGAGCAGAGACTAAACTACTAAAGTTAGTTGTTAAACTAGTACACTGTAGCCATACAATAATTACATGGCATTTAGACGGGTAAGCACGGGAATGTGCGGTGTAAGTGCTCTGGCGGGCGTGCGGCGGCCCTTTATCGATTGTATCGTAAGAGATACGCCGAGCGGTAGGCAAATAACGCCTGTGTCGTCGAAGTCTAAGTGTCGAATGCCTGGTATTAGGTACTTTATTAAATACAAGATGTTGCCCGATATCGCGAGGGAACCGTAAACTTTTCCCTTCCTTCCTTCCTTCTTCCTTCTTTCCTTTGTCCTTCACTCCTTCTCCGTGGTTTACTCTATATTGTATTCTGTGCCGAATTTCAACAAAATCGGTCCTGTAGTCCGGTCAAGTAGTTTCGGAGCCTGTTCAATGCAAACAAACAAATAAATATTTCCTCTTCATAATAATTAGATAAGATATTATATAGGAAGAAGAAAATAATTATAGTTTATCAAAACTTTACATTTACGATTGTAGGTTAGAAGTTATTTTACTTACAGGAGTATGAATTTTTAAAATAGCTAAAGATAAAATGCACCGAGGTTAAAGGTTCCAGTAATACCTACCTACGTATTTATAGTAGTCAATAATTAAATAAAAAAATATAATACTAAATAAATAAATTCTTTATTGACACAGAGGAGTTTTACATATCTGAAGTCCCTGACCCCTGCACTACTGCAAACTGTATTGCAGAGGCCAGTGTCCTCGCCCATGAAGATACGGATGATTAATAAATATTAGTAACCAATACAAGTTTAAACTATGTAAGTAGTATCAAAATTCAAATTTTGCAATAGGCTACTTGACTCATATTTAATTTCATACATTGCAGAAGTATTTCCTTTAGTACTTGGCTTAGGAAATCATATTCTAGCGATATCATAAATTAAAAACCTAAGATTGATAAATAAAGTTTTCTTTTATTATTTATGTATGGCATCGGCTTATAACCATTTGCCAGTGTAGAGTTAAAAAGGCGGGAAATAGAACTTTTGTTTCAATTTTCAACACCGTATTCCTAAATCGTCAAGTCTAAAGTCTAGTCAAAGTCCGAATAAATAGTCAGTGCAGTCGATTCAGTAAAGTGGTAGAAGCTTTACTGAAAGTTCCTAGGGAGTTTTGGAGGGAAACTCAAAATAGCACGTTTTTAGAAGTTTTACCACTTGCCCACACTTGTGCAAGTTAACGAATATTTAATGGTTAATATTCTACCAATATTACACATTAAGAACCGAAATAACACAAATTTATGATAGAAATGCAAAATCCACAACGTCACCACTTGAATTCCTCGGCAAAATTGTCATAAATAAGGTTGCTTTACAACATGTATTTTTGTTTTTTAATTTCCACTGATGAAAACACCTCGAAGTAACTTCCGGCAAGGATGCGACGACTCAAACACACTAAACACATATTATGTAGTAGTGAAACGGAACGTTTCTGTAAATAAATAGTTCATGACATATTTTACTACTACGTACTAGAGCACAGATGACAAATAGTACTGGTATGACGTCACAGCACAGATAATCTATCAACCAACATGGCGAATTGTGTTTTCGGCGGTTTTTAAAAAGTGTATTTTTAAAATGGTATTTTTGTAGGTTTTTATGTTTCAAAATAATGTTATATTATTTTTTTGTGTGTACCTAATGAAACAATTATGAAGCGTTTAAGACATAAATAAAAACAAGGTCAAGTAGCCGTATTAGTAGTATTGGTCGCCAGTTGCCACCTAATCCATTACGTTTGATTGTATTACGATTTCGTCATAGGGACCAGTGACCGCTGACCAGTTAGTAGACACAACTAAATCCTTCTACTATTAAAATGTGAAAGTTTGTGAGGATGGATAAATGGTTGGATGGATGGATGGATGGATGGATGGATGGATGGGTGGATGTATGATGGATGAACGTTTGTTATTCTTTCACGCAAAAACTACTGAATGGATTTTGATGAAATTTGGTAAGGTACTAGTTTATGCTCTAGAACACATAGGCTACTGTATTTACGCGGGCGGAGCCGCGGGCAAAATCTAGTGATTTACGCTTAGTGCTAGTTTATTATATATAGTAATATGTATGTTAGGTATTTATATGGGCCTATGCAACCTGACATAAACTGTATTTAATTTATTTAATTATATTGATCTACGTGTAAATCACTTAAACACGATTGGTACATTGTTTTAAGTACGTAAGTACATAAAAATAAGTAACAGCCAGACTACATACAGAATTTAATTTTCTTTGACTAAGCGCCTGATTCAAAATCTTCTGATAAGTCTCGGATAGCTTATTCGGAAGTTTTGTCGCTGCTTACTTTATATCGAGCGACAGAGACAAAACATGCAAATAAGCTATCAGACACGTATCAGTAGATTGTAAATCAGGCGTTTAGTCAAAGAAATTTAAATTCTGTATGTAGTGTGTAAACATAAAACAAACATGTAGTGTGTACAGCTGTGGGGTTAACAGGAACAATTGACAACTACATATTCGTAACGCCATCGAAAGAGAATTATTGTATCTTACACTTTAAAGAGACAATTTTGTATAGGTACCTACTTATAAATAATAGGTTTCTCGAAAACGGCTGCAAGTATGCAATAAGCAGTTTGGTAAGCGTATGTATAATTTTTGCTTCATTTGAAAATTGGGAATGTGATTAGTTCGAATCCAGGTCAGATAAATATTTTTTGTTTTTTAACACGCTTTTATTAGCTCGGGTTGTATGTATCAAATCAAATCAAATCATTTATTCACTGAATGTAGTAAGATGGTCTATCTTGTCTATGTATGTAACGGAATCTTTGAGCTTAATTATCATCGGTTTCTAGACGTCTGATCAACTTGAAACTTTGCACGCGTCTTAAGGGCCGATGACAATGCAATAACCCGATAAAAATGTTCTAAGCGTGTTTTTTTAATTTTTTAAACTATTATATTATTTTATTTATCAGAACTCTGAGCAAAACTTGGTTACCCAGGTACTAAAAATTATGATAGCGCCATTCGTAAACGTTAGGAATACCTAGTTGTCAATTGTTTTAGTGGGCCTAGCAGGAACATTTGACAGCAGCGTAAAAGCAACGTCATCGAATTTGTATAGACCTCGTTAATTATTATACCGTACACTTCTTTGTCGTTTAAGACCTCCATCAACAGTAGAGTTTTTGTCACCCACTCTGACATTGACAACTCAATAAGGAGCTATTTACAAAAAGAAGAAGAATTTAATGAAAATCTGTCAAAATCATGACATCGTCCACACAAATGTAAAAAAATACGTTTACGCCGCTGTCAAATGTTCCTTCTACTTTTTTAATTGGGCTACTGCACTTCGCCATACCCATAGACGTATATATTATAGACGAGACATGTTGAGTTAAAAAGTGTATCCAGTTAAATGCCCCCACTTTTGTAATTTTTGGGGCCATTTGACATTTGAAGTATGGTGAAAACAAGATGGCTGACATTTGAAGTATGGTGAAAACCAAGATGGCGTATCTTTTTAATGTATGAAGATTTGTTCTGTCAAATGTACGTCATAGCCTATCATGAGTTTTGAAATCTTTGACCATACCACAGTAAAGCGACCATATTATGGACACATAAACAATACAATATGATTATTATTCTCAATGATATGGGACGCACGCGCGGCGGAAGGACTGTTTCCGCCGTCGCCTAGTGAAGCGGCACTAGTGAGTACTGTGCCTTTCCTTAAGCGGTAGGGTCACAGAACTTCTAATATTGTGTAATACTTGTTGTTAATAGCTCCCACACCGGTTTTGGTTTTGACGGTGGCCGGTTTAATTGAAACCAGGCCACCTATGCAGGAGTTATTTTACAGTGCTGAAGTGTGTGCGCAGTGCACAAGAGCACTCTCTCTTTTAGTACTCTCGAAACCCAGTGGGACGGATGACCGACACGACTGGCGGGATTTCAGGCGCAGGACCAACTTTTCACATGCCCATCCGACGCATGGATCATCTTTTTTGTTAGACAATCAGGTGATCAGCCTGCATTGTCCTAACCAAACTTGGAAACAACATTTTTCGTTGTTTCAACGCGGAAATCGAACCCACGACCCGGAAGTCGAGAGCCAAGCTCGAAACCACTGGACCACGGAGGCTACTTATTATAAGTTGGGGTCAACAATAATTTCAGTTGCGAGTGTACATAGTTATGGACAGTAATCAGCTTCCACCATTTGGTTTAAAGTCAAAAGTGTCAATGCGCATCATGGGCTATAAAATGCCGTTATAGAGACTAGCTTTTGCCTGCGACTCCGCCCGCGTAAATACAGTATCCCACGGAAACACTTTGTACTTTTTAGAGATAAAAATTAGCCTAGTATGTGTTACTCCAGAACTTAAACTACTACCATACTAAACTCAGAAACGAACAGTGTAGGCCTCTACAAACCATAATGATGGGTAAGATCGCCGGGAAACGAAAACCAGGGAGACGTAAAATATCCGAGAGTGGACAGGAACAAGTCTGTAGAAGAACTTTTCAGACTCGCCTTGGACAAGGAAAAGCTTAGGAGCTTGAACTGTAAACCTTCAGTGATTGGAGAGGCACAGAGGTAAAGATGCTACCTAGCGGTAGCAGGCAGTAGGTAGTTCTTTCTGCTAACACTGTCAAAGTTTACGAGCTACTATAGGGTTATATTTATTATCAAATGTGTCGCAAGATCAAAATTGTCGTCTAATTACGCGACTTTTTAGACATTAGTGCCTGTCTATTGCCTAAATTCTAATATTAGCAGCGCTTTTATTTTTAAAACAATTTGCATGTTTTTGGCATTTATTCAGAATGCTAAATATTTTTTTTTGGTATTCTGAATAAATTCTAATAGCATCAACTTATTTAAATAAATAAATAAATAAATAATAAAATAAAAATTTAACGATTCGTACAAACAAAAAAAACTTAGGACTTTTCATCCGTTAGTAGATTATTTATACAGTACGTACCCCCCGAGCGCAGTAACCACTCTTGAAATACTGTAGTGACTGGGACAGTTGGTTTTTAAATGTCGTATGGTTATGGCCCAAGCACATACGGCATTCTCAGAACATAGTCAGCCTAGTCCAGAGGAATGACTGGTCAATACGTCTGGGGCCAACCATGTGCGGGTATCCTCACGATGTTTTCCTTCACCGTTAGAGCTTCCGTATAATGTACTTGAGATCTGAAAAAGTCTCATTGGTACACGCTACAACCTGGGAATCGAACCTGCACTCTCTCTAGTGCGAATCAAACGGTCTACCCACTAGGCCACGGAGCTCTTAACTTACTAACATTCGTACTAAAAAAATGAACTTTGCCTTTCATGAATGTTACTTTGCTTTGTGATTATTCAGAGTCTAAATACAGTTCAAGGTTGGACTGGCCTGGAGCCAACACCGATTCCTAAATAAATGAGTCACTAAGGGCACCATCGACAGGAATAAATTTTATCCCAGGAATTTGTACAGATCCTAGAGTACTAGAATATAGTAACTGTAGATACTAGGAAGAAACGGCGTTGACTGTCGCAATTATAGAAAGGCATAATAATTTTAATATGATTTTGTATAAAATTGACGCTTGAGCGAGTTGATTACCTACATCAATATCTTCTTCGATGACTGAATATATTAATATAAAAAGTTCTTCGTGCAGCTTTTAATGAATTTTAATGAATAATGAATTGCAGAAAATTCTACGGTTTTAGGAAATATACGTGTGCTTAGATGTTCCTACTAAAGATTCAAAAATATTTGGGTTCGACTTTCAGCGAACAGCGAATCATATTCACTGATAAGTGTTAGTCAGTGTTACTATTAGGCTCGGACTACATTATCCGGAATCTCTCCGGTCGAAAAAAACAGCGCTGAAAATAGAACTCTGTGCTAATATAATAGAGCTGAAAATTGAACATACGTCAACACACGGCAGCAATTATAAAACTCGACGCTCGTGTGTTTGAGTTTCAGCTCTTTTGTATTAGCGCAGAGTTCTATTTTCAGCGCTGTTTTTTTTTCAGTCTGATGTTGTAGTCCGAGCCTTACTGTGGGGTGAGCCACTGTTTCCGTTCTCACTCAGTGTTATATCACCTCTATTCAGTTTCCGCTGTCAATGAAAAAGTTGTTGTGTTCTGTATCACTGATTTCCTATTAAGTATTCCTAGCGGTTTCCCTGGGTTAATGTGGTATTAGCACTGGAGTAGCTAATACCACATTAACCAAGAAGTAACATCGGATAGCCAATGTTATCATTGATATACACGGAGAATTAGCTCTGATTTATTTACAAAGCATTCAGTACGCCTGGACAAGCGCCATCTTCCGTCTAGTAGTAAGTACTTAACTGATATGTAATTATATTTTTACGTAATTGACACTTTTATTTTATTTCCCTATGAATAACTGTTGTACAAAGGAAAAAATACTATAATACCTATGTTGTTTTTCGATTAAACATGTAATCGTTTGGTAAATCGTTAAGGTGTAAAAGAATAGTTCCAAGTAATTGAATAAACTGTTAAGTACGAATTTTCTTTAGTCCTTTTTTAAAAAGTTACATAAAATCATTGAGCATTACATTAAAAGAATTACATAAAAGAGTGTCCCAGTAAACTTGCTCCCAAAACCCAGCAAGGTCCTACGTTTTCGGAGATGTTTCATAATATGTAATCATAACGTATTGTCGCCGACAGATTCATTTTACCATTTTTTAACCTTATTACCAGGTAATAAGTCGAAATGTGGTCCGTACAGACTTTACTTTCTTACCAATAACGCCAAGTTTCTTCGGAACGATTACGTGTCATTAAGAATAATAAAACATTTTGAATACTTTCGCTTGTGTTAATTTCGTATTGATAGTGAAATAATAATTCTATAGAGGTCGTACGATTTAATGTAGAGGGCTAATGTTTAAGACTATATCAAATCGTGACAAATCTTTTCTTAACTGGAGTAGAGTTTTTAATTAAAAGAGTTTTAATTAAAAACTCTACTTTTAATATTTTTTTTAAATGAATATAAACAAAGTTACAATTAGGACAGGCTAGGTTACAAAAATAGTGGTCATTGGAGTTAAAAAAAATTTTAGAACTAATTGGTATCAGAGAAAAGAGAGAAGATTACGAGCACGAAAATTTTTTTTTTTAAGTTTACTGTAGCCTGTTTTGGTAACATATATCGTATTGAGCACGTTAGTTGGTGTGCGACCAAATTAAACATTGTCAAAATATACCAAGTGCGACCTAGTTTGCGGTTTGCCTCGATATAATAATATTATATTGATAAGTCGGGAAGGAAGTCATGCGTAGTGTTCATCATGCATAGGGTTGACATCTAGGATAAGTCGCGTTAAACCCCCGGGAGGATTTTGGAACTCAAAACCCGGAAATATGAACATATAAATAGAGTAAGTCTACTAATAATCACATTACATCATTATTTCTGCTAATCAAAACAAAATCGGAAAAAAATTACGCTTCTCTAAATCTGACTACAAAAAAACCCGGACAGCAAATTAAATTCAACCCGGTGGCTCTCCGGACGCCCTCTAAACTAGGACCAATCCGGGGACCCCGGATGGATTTTAACCCTAATCATGCATGACATCATTTTTATGTAGGTAGGAAGTACCTACTTGGTAGTAACTAGTCTTAATATTATAATTTGTACGTAGTATATTATTATCTCTGTGTTATAATATACTACAGAAAAGTAGCTTGACAATTTTCTTATTTGTTCCATGCGTAATCTTTCAAAGGAATATTTCAAAGAAGACTGCTCAGTTTTCACGGAAATCTTCAACGATGATCTCATTACAAATCGCAATTTTAGTCAGATAGATACAGACTACAGTACCAATATCCATTTGTAGGTATGTAAATATTATCATACTTAGTAAGTGAAAAATAATAAAGTTGTCGATAGTGCTAAAGAGTTGGATAACAGGTTCCAAAATAAATTATTTATAAGGTGTTTTGTCACTTCAGTTGGCTGCGCGACGTTTAGCTATCTGCTAATTAGCTGCTAATTAGTGTTAATATTCTTAACCATCATCATCAACGGGTGGTGACTCATTTTCGTAATCATCGGTAATAAAACATCCCATTTAGTCTTTGACCGACATAAAAAATGATGTTCTCAGTTTCACCTGTATGTATCAAGTATTAGAAGTAGCTAAAGAAAAGCCGAAAGCTATTACTTCGCCTGAGGCATGTAGGTGGTAGGTAGTGGGTAAATAGCCCTAGATAGTACTACAAAAAAAATCATATAGCTATCTAAGTAGCCTAGTATATACAGTGCATGAAACTGACCCTAACTATACTGTGATCTACATATTTTTGTATTTACAACACCTGAAATTCGAATAGTAGTTGTTTCATCCAAGAGACAAGGAGCATAGCCGTTTATTATTGATAAGACAGATGCCGGTCGTGATCATAATAACACAGGCCGCGATCCAACAACAACACTGATTATGGACCATATTGCTACCGGCTACCGCCTACCAATGTCCAAAACTGTATTACCGCGTTGGCAACAAGGACATTAATTATATTACAGTGAAACCCGATTATAACGACATTGAAGGGTCCAATAAATTGTGGTCGCAATAGCAGATAGTCAATAAAACTGACTGGTAAATTGTTCGTATTTTAACATGACGGACCTCTACACTTCGTCGTAATATCCAGTTTGTCGTTGTAAGTGATTGCCTTAAATAAGGTTTTTACAGTATATCTGCGAGTCAATGGCTATTATTTATTGGCGGGATCTATCAGTAGGACTCACCTTATAATTGAGTCCTTGTACGTCCTCCTCCAATGACACGTCGGAGTACATGTCGTCCGCCGGCTCGCCCCCCGACCCGCAGCCCGACGAGTTGAACGACGACGACCGATACAATTGGCTAAAACAATAACTGTGTCTTAAAAACAGGATGCCTACCTTGGTAAACACTAATTAGGAGTTTTCGGCAAGTGTGCAGCGACATCTAGCAGTCAATGACGTAAACTATGAACGCCATCTGATGTTGGAGTTTGGAACTTCAGCAAATGTTGCGTCAGCGTTGAAGTTATTGCACATGTCGCTAGATGGCAGTGTACCATTTCAGTTTATAATATTAATTTAACAAAAATATACCTTTTTGTTAATTGTAAGCTTTTAAATATTAAAAATTGTCTTCATTTTACGAAAAAAAAAGACATTTTTAAAATCGTCTCTTTATATAAAAATATTTACCTGGCTAGTACATTGGAACCGATTTGGCGTTTCCCCGAGCTGAAACAAGAAAAAATTTTGATTAGATAAGAAAGGAACTTAAAAAAAATGTTTAAGATTTTAAAAGGTATTGAAAAAATATTATGATTTATAATTTATTTAAAGCTCTATCGATAGACGAATATTATTCAAGTGTGTAACACGTAGGACCTAAGACAGGTAGGTAAGTAGGTAATAGGTACTAGTCGAGTAATGTAGGTACTAGCTGAAAGGTATTCATTAATTATAATTCAACTATGTAAATATGTACAAATTAACGATAATCAGGTTTAATCGTTACTCAACTTAACATCCCTAATTAGTTATTACATCAATCATTAAATCTGCTGTACAAACTGCAGCCTACTTTTACTGTGCTCTAAAACACCTACAACAATAATTAAACTATTAGGTAATATCGTACGGTGCTCGGTATCTCCACGACCCGTGCCACCTTTCTATCATGTCCCGTAATTTAATAATCACAGAGAATTTGTAAACAATTGCACTTAAATACCTGAAAGCTTAGCTGAATGATGCATCATGCGATGTTGAATGTTTGTTAAATAATAATTCTAAATACAAATTTTATTTATGAGCCCTATTACAAATCTGCACTCTGCGAGATTAGATATTTGAAGCGTTCCCGACATTTCGCATTTTGTAGTAATTTTGCAGTTGTATTTATCGTTTTTTTGAAATAAATTAATGCTTTAAAATTATAAAATCTTTATTCCTAATGAAGTAACAACTGTTCTGGTATAAATTTTGCTTAATAATATTATCGTAGATAGGAGGAATTCAGCGATTTTCGAGGTTTTTTTGGCTTAGGATAAGATTTTTTTCTATATTAAATCAAATCAAAGATATTTCAAAATTCTAAGGCCGCTACGAACTAAACGACTATATGTATAGGAGATAACATTCTCATTTTATTATTTAATTTTCTTAGAACAGTAGTTCAATCCAGGAGCTCAAAAAAGTGCCTTCGCGTATTTTATGAAAATCTTTCTCTGCAATTTTGAGTTTAATTAAAAAGTTAAGCAAAATTTACAAAAAGCGATGCCGCTACGAACTAGGCCAATAGCTAGCTATTCTGCACAATTCAATATGACAAAATTGTTAATGTTCCTTTGCTTCTGAGATCAAGAACGCTATAATAGGCCATTTTACGCAAAAATCACAGTTGAGATGTATAACAGATGATATAACAGAGATGTAATGTATAACAGTACTTAATAGTTAAACTGCAGAATATACAGCGAGGTAAGAACCGTGAAGAATTTCACTCTTGTTAGTCTCTTTTTCTTAAATTCTTCAGTCAATCATAGTGACACGTACACCTAACAGCTGTTGTCGTTTCGCAGAGAATGCAGTCTTGTCGCGATTATAACTGTTAGGTATAAGATTATCTCGCGTTTCGAGTGTTTTGGCAACTCACGGACATAACATTTAGGTTTCATAGCAGTTTTAAAATAATTATTAAGTAGGTTTTCCACGGTTTTGCCCATATTAGAGATTTTAGAGCGACAAAATTTTGTTTGGTCTCGTTATTTTAAATCATTCTTATGTTAGATACCGTTTTCAGTCTCTGAAAGTTATATTTTAGTGTTAAGTAAGTACCTATAAAATTTTTGACTTGATAGACATGAATTCATACAATTCATCTTCTCTTCCATTGATGAATCATGAATAGATGCAATTTACATTCTTTCATTCAACTAGTTTCAATATAATCTAATTCTATGGATGATGCGAAAGAATGCATGATAATGAAGCCATTCCCAATCGGCTAAGATAATTGTTATTGAAAACTCCAAGACACGCTCGCTGCACACCAACAACGCATGAAAGTAACAGCATTTTGGTTGGATGTTGTGAAAACGGATACGACTGGTTAATAGCAGTGCTTGGCCTTCTGTAGAGAGGCTGTAGAAAGGGACAGGATAAACGACCGCCAGGCTGTCTCCTACTGGCAGGAAATAATCCTATTAATTAATATCCTACTAGGTACTATTATAATAAAATGTGGAAGTTTGTTACGCTTTCACGCCAAAACTACTGAACGGATTTTGATGAATGTTTGCATGGTAGTAGATTAAGCTGTGGATTAAAACATAGGCTACTTTTTATCCGGAAGAAGAACATTTTTCCCGTGGGATACTGTATTTACGCGGGCGGTTACGCGGGCAAAAACTAGTTACGCATTTATGGAATCAGAGAAAGATTGACAAGAGCAACTGTGTTCATGGGCGTAGCGAGGTACGGGTACTGCTGCTAAAACAGCTGAACGTTGACTTTGACATGCTTACTGCTTATATCTTGACCATCGACCAGCAATGGCTCGAAACGTAAAGACGGCCACTGGCTAGGCGGTTACACAGTGCTTCTGTTGCATCTTTTTTACCCGACTGCGCCAGAAGGAGGGTTATGTTTTTCGAGTGTGTGTACCTATGTATGTATATTTCTTTGGCACGCTCTAGAGCCAAAAGGTTTGTCGCATTGCAGCTTGAGAGGCATCATTAAATCCGTACAACTCGTAAGAGTGGCACTAGGGTGACTACCCCTAGTGTCACTCTCATGAGTTGTACGTTTTGATCAGAAAAATTACTGTAGTAATTTTTCTCCCTGCTGCTGTTTGATTGCATCACCATTGTTCCTATTTTTCTTGTATTACTTCTACCTATATTATTCTTTTGTTCATCGTCTCAAACTTTTTCGTCTGTGTGTTGCATGTCGCGTGACGGTCGGCCGCGGAGTAGGGATAAAGTGAAAGGCGCTCGTCAGAGCAGCCGTGGCCAATATGGCGGCGCCTATAGTTCGCATCAGCTGACCGTGTAGTGTATAGACTAGTACTCATTTGTGCCAGTGCTCCACGCTATTTTGTTATTAAGTTTCACTTTTACCGTGGTTTCATAAAACCACACAATCCTTTTCTTGATTGGTTTACAACCCAAAAATACTTCACATTAGTAAGGCCCTCATAAACATCATATGCAAATAGGTTCGCTTTAGCTTTAGCGTGAAATAGCGGCAAATCAGCGCCATCTAGTATGCCATATGAGAACCAAAGTTCCTTAAGAAAATTAACTTAAAATCTAACGCATAAACAGTCTGTATATTGATAAAGACCGCATTTAACTCGTTATGTAGTTCATGCGAAGACACAAGAAGCGCATTTTATTGTTATTAAGTTTCACTTTTACCGTGGTATCATAAAACCACACAATCTTTTTTTTTTTTACTTTCTTTTATTTCATCAGGAACCATTCTTCCTTTCTATGATTTTGACACCTTTCGGCATATTCCATATATCGTCTACTTTGTTACTCATCATCCAGGACACGTGTTATGTTCTCTCCGTATTGTAGGTTGAGTCGTAATTATTGTTCCGAGTCAAATTTCTGGCCAAATCGTTAACATTTAATGAGTGTGGACTTGTGGAGTACCATTTGTGGCCTTTCCTCGTCGCGGGAGCAAAAAGAGTTGTCTGGTATTATGAAGCGATGCAGACAGCTTTTGACACCATGCCCTGTGTTAATTTGTGTCCTTTGTTTTGTGGTGCTGTCTGGACCGTTCACTCTACAGTGAATCATGTGTGCCCTTGCCAGCATTGTTTCGGTCTCGTGTGCTTTCCCGTGTCGGACTGCTGTTGCATCTGGTCCCATGATTACTGCTACGCCAGCGACATTTAGTCCAAACACGCACAGTCGTTTCATCTTGCGTTAATATCGCCTCTAGTATTAAAAGATGAAATCGCAAATAATCTCGAAATCTCTGGGCCTATTATAACAATATACACAATAACATTTTACTTGATGATTTGATATAATTAGTTCCTCGCTTTCTTACACAACTTCATGGTGGACGCGTCGCCATTCGTTGGACGATTTCACTTACACGCCTATCTATAGCATGGGTCTTTGATTATATATAATGCAAGAACTTTTATGCTGTTCTTGGCCCTTGTGGTCTTGGCGTCAGTTCACACAGCGCCACTTTTTTAAGACGATTCAGTTCGCAATTCGATGCAAGAGCATTCGACTGAATCGCTGCGCACTTTTGTAATGAAACGTGTATCTTTTTGTGTATTGAATAAAGTTTAATTTTGAACCGCTTTCTTAAAAAGTGCGCGCCGCGTTGCATCTCGGTGTGAGCTAACCTTTAGGTTCTCCAACAGCAAGTCCGACGTAATAATATTATGTATTGTTATCAAAAGAAGAAATATTTCATTGTATGTTTGTTTACATTGAACAGGCTCTGAAGCTACTGGACCGATTTCGATGAAATTTGGCACAGATATAGATATAGTAGACCACGGGGAAGGCATAGGCTACTTTTTATTGCTACAAAATGTACGGTTCCGGCACAAGCACTACGAAGTAGAAGTAGTATTCCTTCTACTAAAATAATATGTAGTAGGTATCGAATCGCAAATATCTGTGAGTTCGCATATGGGGTCTAGTATAAAATCTCGCGGATGCGATGCGAATTCACGCGAATTCGCAATTATGTGTGGGAGCCCTTACACAATTCACATGAGCTTCTAAATGCTTCTAAAATTGTCATTGCGTCAAAACTGTTGTATTTTTTTATTTTAAGGCTCTGTATAACGCCAGTGACCTTGAGCGTCCAAGTCCCATACTAATTTGTAGGCGACAAGGGCGTATCGCGCCAACCGGAGGGCATTAAAATCGGACAAAAATTCGCTATAAATATTTGAGACAAAATTTGTAAAAACTAAAACGATCTTCCTCCGAGTCTTGTTTTACTTAAAATACTGAAATAATTTTCAAACTCGTGTGACTTATAGAAGAAGAAATACATGTGTACAAATGTTAATAATACTAGGCCGGGTAACATAGGCTATTGTATAATTTACGTAGTCGAGTTTTAGTTTTAATTAAAAAAAATTTATCCCTCTTGAAGTGCCTCATGCACTTGAATATTAACCGCGGCTATCGGATTGAGCTAGGTTAGCATTTCATACAGTTTCAAATTATTGTTTCATAGTTATTGTAGCAGATAGGCTAATTTTGAATGTATGACCAATGACAATATTACATATTTAAATCTATACCAATATTATAAAGTGGAAAGATTTGTTTGTTAGTATGTTTGTTTGTTTGTAATGAATATGCTCCGAAACTACTGGATCAATTTTTATGAAATTTGGCACATTTATAGATTAGAGCACGGGAAATGACAGGCTGGCTAGTAACACCAGATGAGTTACAAGTGTAACTCCTCTGGTGTTGCGAGTGTCCATGGGCGACGGTAATCGTTTATAGGCGATTTAAACTTGCGGGCGGCCTTGCACCCCAAATCCCAAAATTTGTGGGATTGTGGGGTGCAAGGAATAATAGATTTTAAACGCAATAATCACTTCTTCAAAAAGCACACGCGTTCATCCTATTCCACAATCCGCCATATTATAAGGAGATCCGTTTGCTAAATTCCTGATCCATTTGATAAAAAAAAATCGCTTACCACATTAGTCGGGAATCTAGTCTCTCTGCTCGTTAGTCCGTCAACAAAACCCGTTAACATATTTCAAACCAGTAACCACATGAGCTGCACGGTGTCCGCGTAGGTGACCATTGCGTGATCACACACCATTAGCAGACAATAGCCATACACATTGTTCTGTCCCCAATAGCACAGACAGTTAATTATTGGGCAATTGTGTCGAATTTCGTTGCAGCGGTTAATAGCTGCGTAAACCAAGGTTCTTTCCCACTGCAAGAGTATTTTGATGAGAGTGTGATTATTTTAATTGATCCATGAAGCGCGTGTGTGTGTGTGTGTTTGTGTATGTGTGTGCCGACATGATCGGGATTGTTCTAGTGTTCCTACCAATTTTGCATCATCATCAGCTCGCTTACTGCATGACAATTCGGGGGTTACTTACTTTTTTAAATTTTGTTTATTCAAACTTCTGCCCTTTTTAACGTATTACTGGGTAGCTGATAACGTATCACTTTACAGAGGGAAACATAAGATGTTTAAAATATCGTTGATTTGCTTAAGTACGTGGAGCTTTTATTTACCACAATCCTGAAATCATTAAGTTGGTTAAATATTTTAATAAAAATAGCAAATCGTAGCTAATATTATTGGCCCATCGACTGGCGATAAACTAGGGTTGACCCAATATTTGCTAATTTTATTATAATATCAATAAAATTCTATGACTTCGTTTCGAGACTAAGAGATTTTAACATAAAATTCTCGTGTCACAGTTTTTGTTACGGAACTGCGCCGAAACCCGGTTTAAGGGCCAATCTTCAAGAAAATTTATGTTCAAGTAACATATAGTGATGGTAAAAATACATAATAATATAACCGTCAATTTTCACTCTTAAAACATTGTAAAATAGCGATATAAATTAATAATATTTATTATTATGTTATGTGTAAGTATTTAGTATAATATTATGTATTGTATTATAGGTATTGCATGTAAACAATATTTTATTATGTAATATATTTTATTAGCTTCTTTACTATGCTATGTGTTGATTTATATATATTATGTAGGGTTTAAATGTATTTATTTATGTAATATTACCATATTAATTATTAGAGTATTATTTTTCTTATTTTATTATTACCGTTTCAATTGTAGTACAAGAAATGCGCCTACTTCACCATGTCTCTGCATCACCCTAAGGCTGTTGGTCCACCGCCCACCGTCAACGAGACGTCAACGAGAACGAGATTATTTCTGGTCGAGATTAGATTGACGGGATGAAAGTGCGGTGGACAGACGGCTATAGTAAATGTATGTATCTCTTGTGTTTCTCGTTGACGTCTCGTTTGAGAATGCAACAAGGCTAATAAGTCCGCCTTTGTACGTCACGTGCATAAAATGTTGTAAAATAAAAAAAAATAAAAATCTTTAACCTTCAGTGGTCGATAACACAGGTTTTAGGTGTAGTTGTTGGTGTAGAAACTGTAGGTGTATGTAGGTAGCTATTTATTTATTTCAGTTGAGACAGAACAACGTTTGTTGGGACTTGGGTACAGCTAGTTTTTATATTATGTTATTAAAACCATTAACGAGGGTCAGAGGACTATTCAGTTTTATTAACGACTACCTGAACCGTGCCCACTTCGTTGGGCGTTAAACATTTTTTGATGATGATGATGATGATGATGAGGATAAAAAGTACGTAAAGACAGAGAGACGGACAGCCAAAATTTTTAAAAATTGATTTTTTATTGTTTACCCGTGTACATTTTCGTATGATGCATTAAGTGACAAGTTGTTAATTTGAAATTTCAAACGGACATTCAATTTTATTTATTTGTATAGATGTATAGAAGTAGATTGTTCTTTTTTTATTGGTCTGAATATATTATGTATAGATATAGATAGATGCGACAAAATTGTGGTAGAATGAATTATGGACTTGTGAATTGTTATCAACACAATAGAATAAATTCTTTACGTAGATGGTATGCCGTGTGTGTAAACATTAGGTACATGAGTTTATAGTTATATTTTCATCGTTTATGTTTCGTTTATGGTATAGCTAACGGCTATAAAAAATATTTAAAAAATGTAAAGTTAATAGAACTTTTATTCATATTAATATCTTTCCAACTAATAAGGTATATTGTATTATTATATCAACACGATAATCTATAGGTTAAAATTTATTAAACAATACCTAAGTAAGTATTGTTTAATATATTTCGACCTTTAAAATACTTATATTGGCGGTCAGTCGGTCTATTATTTTTCAATTTAATTGAAATAAAAACAAACCTGTAGGGTCGCTTTCTGTAATGCATGTGGAATCCGTTCCGCTCCAGCTTTACGGATAAATAATGCACTGATTAAAAAAAACACAATTACTCGATATTCATTACCCTACATCACTAATTCTACGCACAACACTAAACATTCGAAATTTGAATTGCCGGACTAGAACAGGCGAGTGCCCGCGTCGAACTGACGCATCGTAATGGTAGGCTGACCGCTACATGGAAAGAATTATTCACAATGGCTGGCTGCGAAACGCTTATTAAATTAATAATAACACGTAGCGTACTGTCCCCGAATAATCATGAAGGTAAGAAGTAATTTTGTTGACAAACATGAGACAACAAAAAAAGTAAATGTCAAAATATTTACGAAGAAGACGAGGTTTTTACTTTTTAATTTTTTATGGTTCACCGTTGTGGACTGTGGACATTGTGGTACAAGACTTAAATCATCAAGGTTTTTGTAAGATAATAAAAAGTAAACAAGCTTGTACACAATTTTTATAATAACGTGTATTACAACGTAATATTATGCAGTCGAACGTGTTAAATTTTTTGGTATTTTGAGGCCGAGTTAACAAATAAAAGTTTCAATGCCAATGATCATTTTATGCATATTTTTGTAGGTTTACTTAAACTATGATGTAGTTCGAGAATACTGAAAGTCTATTTCGAAACATCGCGTTGTAAAATAAATAATATTCATCGCCCATAGATATTATTATTATTATTTTGATTATTTTTTTTACTTGCCGGTAAATTTCGGTGATAAGGAATGATCTTATAGCATCTTTTAGGGAGTTTTGCCAGGGAGTTCAATGGGTGACGTTGTGGTATTTGTAAAACTTCATAAATTTGTGTTATCTCGGTTCTTAATGTGTAGTATTGTTAGAATATTAACCATTAAATATTCGTTAATGTGCACAAGTGTGGGCAAGTGGTACAACTTCTAAAAACGTGCTATTTTGTGTTTGCCGCCAAAACTCCCTAGGAACTTTCAGTAAAGCTTCTACCACTTTACTGAATCGACTGACATGACTCATGGACTGTACTGACTATATATTTGGACTTTGACTAGACTTTAGACTTGACGATATAGAAATACGGTGTTGAAAATTGAAACGAAAGTTCTATTTCCCGCCTTTTTA
This sequence comes from Phengaris arion, assembly GCA_963565745.1. Classification (NCBI taxonomy): domain Eukaryota; kingdom Metazoa; phylum Arthropoda; class Insecta; order Lepidoptera; family Lycaenidae; genus Phengaris; species Phengaris arion. The sequence continues at coordinate 5,783,530 of OY751431.1, forward strand.
ACTTGACACTGGCAAATGGTTATAAGCCGATGCCATATATAAATAAATAAGTAAAAAAGTAGGAGATGTAGGGCAAACTAACGCACTTTATTAATTCAAGTTCTAGTTATAACTTCTAGTTATTTCGGCTACTTATTTATGCCTCTTTTAGTTACGTATCTATTGATGAGATCACTATGAATAATTTAAAATGAATATGGTTAAAATAACACATCGTACTCCACTGAGGTGCTCCATTTGTAAGTTACGAGGTTAATCCGCCTACAGCTTAAGATTCAGCAAAGTCAAGCTAACTGCGTTTTAATATCGAAAAAATAGATTGTAGGTACTTCTACAAAAATTATACTCTGACAATCTGATATTAAAGGGACTGATTAATAAGTAATAATAGCCGATAGTCGTTAAAACCGATATGAATTTTGTCATTGTAAAAAAATGGTTTTTTCTTGACTTTTTTACCCTTTATTCTGCCGTCATATTGGCCGAAAGCGGTAGGTACGAGGGCGGGTCAATAAGTCCGTGACTTTTGGAATAAAACACAGATTTTTTGATAAATAAATCATTTTATTTTTCAACATAGTTGAAAAATAAAATGCTTGAGCTCTATCCACTTTGTCCAACGCTTCTCCAATTTTTTTATCCCTTCCAAAAAATATGATTTGTCGAGGTCCTCAAAATAGGCCTTTGTTTGCGATATGACTTCATCATTGGAGTCAAATCTTTTTCCACCGAGCCATTTTTTCAGGTTTGGGAACAAGAAGTAGTCACTCGGAGCCAAATCTGGAGAATAGGGTGAATGTGGGAGCAATTCATAGCCCAATTCATGGATTTTTGCCATGGCAACTGCACATATTATGTGCACCCTTGCATTGTCTTGGTGAAAAAGAACTTTTTTTCTTGGCCAAATGAGGTCGGTTTTTTTTTCAAATCCTCATTGAAGCGGTCCAATAAGTTGGCATAATATTCCCCATTAATTGTTCTTCCCTTTTAAAGATAGTCAATGTGGATTATTCCACGTGCATCCCAAAAAACAGTCGCCATAACTTTATTGGCTGACAAACCCACCTTGGCCTTCTTTGGCGCCGATTCACCCTTAGAAACCCACTGTTTTGACTGTTGTTTGGTCTCTGGTCTGTTGTGATGGATCCATGTTTCGTCCACGGTTACAAAACTCCTCCATATTGTGATTAAACAACGCCAAACCTTCCTGTGAAGTTGTTACACGATTGCGTTTTTGGTCGACTGTGAGCAAACGCGGCACCCAGCTTGCGGAAAGCTTTCTCATGCCCAAGTGATCATTCAAAATTGAAACCACTGAGCCATGCGAGATGCCTATGGCTTCCACAATCTCTTGCACTTTCAATCTTCGGTCGGCCAACACCATATGGTGAATTTTTTCGATTGTTTCGGGTGTAGAGACCTCAACTGGGCGTCCAGGACGTTCGGCATCTTCAGTGCTTGTACGGCCACAACGAAATTCAGTAAACCACTTTTTTACCATTGAAATCGATGGTGCAGAGTCCCCATAGTATTTATCAAGCTTAGCCTTGGTCTCGGTAATGGTTTTTTTTCGCAAAAAATAATGCTTAATAAGCACACGAAATTCACTTTTTTCCATTGTTTCCTTAAGTTACTGGATAGTCTTATAAAGATAGCTGTAAAACACAAACTAACTGACGCAGCAAGTTCAAATTTTGATAGGAGTCAACTGACAGATGCCTGTTGACAGGAGTAGTGTTGCTTTTTCAGTAAGGAGGTTAGAAATTCAAAAAGTCACGGACTTATTGACCCGCCTTAGTATCTCAATGCAATGCAGATTATAGTTAAAAAAAAAATTATCGTTTATAACTATAGTCTGTAGTCTGAGTGGTACCTACTTCTAATCATACCAATTTTCGTAAAGGAAACAAGAAAACCGAGGCAAGAGAACTCTGTTATCCTAAGAAGTATCTATATTTGAACACCTGCATGTGCTACCTACATTGAACAGCTTTGACGTCATCATATATAGTAATCTAATACATATTTAACGCCAACAAATCTTTTACAATTAATTACAATTTACAACTTCACGTTAAGTGAAAGTATAGCATTACATAAATAATAATTTTTAAGCGGCAAATAGTGTAAGATGTTTTAGACAACATGGTCATGGTCTGTGATAAAATTATAGTTTGCTAAACCACAATTGTATTAGGATCATTGAAGCAACATGGGTCATTTGGGCTGTAGCATTCATGTTGCAACCGCTGCACAAGGACAAAAGAATAAAAACGCTAGTCTTTTATTCGTATGCCTTATTTTGCATCAGTGGTTAGTCTGTTTAGTAATTTTCATGGATACATGCAACATCAGGGGATAAGGCTGGAACTATATGCACGGGAATCCGGAACGCCGCTGAAAGTTCAGAGCACTGAAAATACAACTCTGCGCTGATACAATAGAGTTGAAAATGGATGTTTTGTGCGTCGAGCGTCTTTGTGTGTCTTAAATGACATTAACATGTTATTTTAACTCGACAGTCGACACTCATGTGTCCGACTTTCAGCCCTTTCAGCCCAGACCCCAGATTTTAGTTCCACCCTAAATGCTTGATCACGTTTCCGTTTTTTTTTTTCAGCAAAATTATTAATAGAAGGATTATGAGTTATGACTAACGGCCGTACTCAGAGACATTTAATTCTTACTTAAAGAGCTAATTAGTAGAGGTTTTGACATAAAGTCCATATATTTTCTGTCAAAATCTCTACTAAGTGATTCAATAATGAGCGTTAAATGTCTCTTGAGTGCGGCCGTAAGAGTTGGTTTACACCGAAACGCATTGATTGCGCATGCGCATTTTTTAAGATTGATATTCAAAATTGAACTTTATTTACTTAGTACACAAAAAATGAACGTTTCATTGCAAGAGTGAAATTAGAAATGTGAGCTGCCGCGCTCGGTGTGAGCACACTTAGCGCCATTTATGAGCGAGCGAGCGTTAAAAATTCTTCTATTCTTATATTTTTTTATATTTCCTAACCTCGTTTCGAACTTCAAGTGAGAAATTCTGTGTCAAAACATGGATGAAACTGTTGATTGTAAAACGTTAATCTTGGGCTGAAATTGGCCGCATTTTCTATCATCTGTGGGAACGTTACTTCGGCCTTCGCAGTGTATTGTGAATTAAAAACAATACCGCTACCAGCCGACGCGACGGTGAGTCATGACTCATGATCACAGATCATCAGTATCATTGTATCCGATTACCACAATCGCTTATCCATTTCAGGTGGTGTAACTTTTATGAAAACAAATCTTTGTGGAATCTGGCAATATTTTGTTACGTGAGTTTTTCATATTTTGTTAAAAATAAGGTTTTTTGTATTAAGTTACACCGTTTAGTTTTGCAGGTGTTATAATAAGAAATTGCTAACTTATTTTTAGTGTTAAACAAAATGTTTAACCTTAATGTGATCATCCTTTTATAAACTGCCAAGGTAGGCACTATCCTCAGACCAAATAAAGTGAAGACAGAGTTCTGCGAACCACACAGAGAGGCCGCCAGTCTAAACTACGAATCGACATGTAATTACAGTGTCACGCACATACGCACACACATGTAACGAAACCACGCCTCACTTTGTTATGCTGCTGTCGCAGTGTGTGGTTTATAATGTTTGTAGTCCGTAGCTACACGCGCACTGCATACATAAAAAACCGGACGACGGAAAAAGTCACGGACTTATTGACCCGCCTTAGTATTTTCAATGCTCTAAATTTTCTACGGCGTTCTGGATTCCGGAACATATTATAATCCCGGCCTAGCCCTGATTCTTACACCTGCTTCATGGAGGGTTCTGGCTGTAACTTTGAACATAGCCTATTAAGTAAATTAGTAGATAATATTGACAAATACTAGTTAAAGTTATGTTTTACTGATAATGACTATAGCACAAAAAAAAACTTTTTAAAAAGCCGACTTAAGTAACAGTCGGAGCAAATGCTTTGATTTTATAACGAAGCATTTAGGAAATACTCAAATATATTACTATTATTTTAGGTATGTATATTACGGATACTCGGTAATCGTCGCTATTTTAAAGCGATTGTGTCTTATTGCGAATTCGTCCTTTTGAGAATCCAGCTACTGTGTCCAGTTGCGCCGAAGGGTGTTCGAGATCCTTACCGTTTTTTTTTTTAATTTTCGACAGACTGACGTCGATAGATAGATGGAGATGAATTATGCAACTTCGGACTTCCTAATTTCACAACAGCCAGTGCTTGGCCTTTAGTGATTACATCAGGAGGTCAGTGGAAAACCTTGCGATTTTAGAATGCACAATGTACAGCACGAGTTACGACCACGATGTCAATGACTTTCGGGCACAATCGTACAGTAAAGCCATGTTGCTAGTGGCCCTCGGCAATCATCGTTTTTCAATGGAAATGACAGACGATGTATGAAAAACGACTATTCCCGAAAGACATTGAGGTCGTAGTCATACTGTAGAGTATTGTACCTGAAACATTTTTGTTAATAACAACCTGGTTAACCAACCAACAATGCACCTGGTTGTACGAAATAGCAACGCGTCAATGTACCTACTATATTTTATGTTGTCAGGCGCGGCAAGCACGTACGATAAAATGCTATTATGTATAGCTGTTATTATTTATAACGTAAAAATCTATTTATAACACAATTCAGCTATATACATACTAAAAACAAAAGTTTTAGACCTATCAATGCATAATCACAAAACTACAAACACAACTAGGGAAATAAAAGTTTGACATAATTACCTACTTGAACGTGTGTTGTGTAGGTACTTACTGAGCTCATATTTTTTTTTTAGTTATGGCAACATAAATAAGAATAAATCCAAAACATAATAAAAATTTTAAAAAGAAAACTTACTGTCGCATGGAGCCCCATCGCCTATTTGGCAGATTCTCTTGGTGGCTAGGAAAAAAAATAAAAGTAATAAGCAAGCTTACAGTGCAAAACACAAAAACAAAAAGCAAATAAAAAAGTGCTTTAACTAGCGTATTTACGCAAAAATAATATAATTATAATAAATATTTTAAGCCCCTTACTAATAAAAATATTAACACACCGGGTAACTTTTCTGTCTTTGTTTGTCAGGTGACTTTACTATCGTATCCGACAAAGACAGCAACGTTGTACAAGTTATGCGTTGTGTGAATATTTTATTAGTACGGGGGTAAAGAAATAGGCAATAATAAACGTTTAACGGCATAGCATTTTCTTTTTCGATTTCCATAAGGTTTTCACTCCACATCGTATACAATAAGGTCTCTTTTTCTATTTACTCCAATTATGTAACAGGATGATTCTTTCCAGTGGGCATTAAGTATTAGCTAAACACGAAACTATAAAGAATAGCGAAAAATGATAAAATAAATTTTACGAACCCCACGTTGATTAATCTTAATCAACCAAAATAAATTCTGGAAAGTATTGACATACGGAAAACTTTTCGCTATTCCCGCAGACCAAATAAAAAAGTGATATATGATATAAAACTGAGGCCAGTTTTTTATGTAACTAAGTGAAGCAGTGTAGTGCGCGCACTACATAATAAATATATCAAAAACCACCACACACCGCGACAGCTCGCCTTACAACGTAAGGCGTAGTTTCGTTTCATGTGTGTGCGTGACATTGTGTAATTACGGCGAGGCGTAGGCCGGCCTCGCTGTGTTGTACGCAGAACTCTGTCTTCACTTCTTTACTTCTTCTGTGGTTATTCCTCATACTTTCGGATTTGGCCTACCATGCCCCTAGGTATAACCCGGCCCGAATTCTATTACATATATTAAGCACAGTTTGTCAGAATATAAACAGTTTAACACCCATATAAACTGGCAAAGCAAGAAAATGTGTGGGCTTCAATACCTGGGCGGAGTTCTCCTCAAGCTGGTCCTTGTCCAGGAATGGCGGTTCAGCTGGTTGCGAGGACTTTGCGTGCCGTTTTCTAATCTGTGAGAAATAAATATTAGGTAATTAATTACATATGAAATTGACGTATTGTAAAAGAGGAACATAAAGTCGATTTTTTTAAACATAATATATTTATTTAATCAAAGTATATACCATTGCTATCTATGCTCTTTTGCCATCTCATAGGTAGTTCATTGATTCCTTTACTAAAAAAATCATTCGGACAGGAATCAATAAAATCTTTGAAGGCGCTTTAGACTGCACCATTAGAGTTGAATTTTTTCCCTTGCAAGAAGTTACCCAAATTTCGAAAAAAATGGTAATCTTTTGGAGCAAGGTCCGGGGAGTTCGGTGGATGTAGACATTCCAATTGAAGCTCCTCTAATTTGGTAGCTGTCTGTTGTGCAGTGTGTGGTCTAGCGTTGTCCTGAAGCAGCAGTGGCTTAGAGCGAATGACCAACCGCGGTTGTTTAGCAGCTAGCTTTTCCATCATGATTTGCAGTTGCTGGCAATAGCCATCTGCTGTAATCGTCTGGCCAGATTTAAGAAAGCTGTAGTGAACGACACTGGCACTAGTCCACCAAACGCTCACGAGTAACTTTTTTTGAGTCAATTTTCGCTTCGGGCAGGCTTTGACTGGTTCGCCAGGGTTCAGACATTGCGATGAGCGTTTCCGATTATCGTACAGGATCCACTTTTCATCACAGGTAATGATTCGATTTAAAATCTCTTCATTATTGTGCCGGTTGAGTAATGTAACGCAGCAGTCGACGCGCGTTTATCGGTTTTCTGCATTCAATTCATGAGGTACCCACCTTTCAAGCTTTTTCACCTTCCCAATTTGCTTGAAGTGGATTAAAACAGTTTTATCACTAACACCGCAGCCTACAGCTAATATAGACGTGGTTTGTGATGGATCCGCTTCCACAATAGCCTTCAATTCTTCATTATCAACATTGGTCTCCGGCCTTCCACGTGGCTTGTTCAGCAGGTCGAAATTTCCAGAACGAAAATGATGGAACCGAAAACGCTCTGTGTTTTCTTTTGCTACACCTCCATACACATCATTAATCCTCGAGCCCTTTCTGCACCACTGGTGCTACGGTGGAACTCGTACTCGAAAATAATACGATATTTCAAGTTTTCCATTTTGTAAACAGTGACGCAAAGAAAAAAGCAAAAGAGGAGAAAACAAATGAATTATGGTTTTCGAAACACAAAAGATGAGTAAATAGCTGTATAAATTTGAAATTGGAATTCCTAACCAAAGAAGATATATTTGAGATCAAAGTGGCCAGTACGACAAAAAGCCAATTTCATATGTAAGGACCTAATATTATAATATTGCTTATTTGGATATTTTGTATCTGTCACTCAGTTTAAAGTTAGCAGCGACATAAATTCCGAACGACACTTACGATTGTGAACCAGGCTCTAAGTACCTAAAGCTCATAGTACATCCAGAGTTATTTTCCCTCGGAGATTCTATGAGAGTGATCCTTATGTCGTCGGCCTAAAGGTCCTGTCAGAGGTAAAATAACTCTGAATGGACTGCAGTATGAGCAACGATTGGCACAATTACACTAGTTTATTGTCTACAGTCTACACGTAAAATATTTTCTGATCCTATTTTATACAGGGCGGGCATAATGGGCACCAATAGGTTATTTTCCAAGTTTTTGAAAAATACCTCAAATTGTTCATAGCCACTAAAACGCTGAATCGATTTCAGACGTTTACTGACGGTATTGAATAATTATGGGATTAGGGAGGCCATTTTTAAAAAAAGAAGAAGTACAAGAATCTGACGTTATGTTTGACGACTTTGCGTTTTTTAATCCCGTGGTCAAACGTGATAAATTATAGTTCGTTTATTTTTGATATAATAAAAAATCATACATATTTTATACTAAAGTGTTGGTTAAATTGGTTTTAAAACACGTTTATATAGATGTACGAGGGCGGCACTGAAAATTTCGGGAATCAAGGAAGTGTCACAACATTACTATTTAAAAATGTATTTATTGCTTTTCGAAGTATTATCCGCGAAATTTGACACATTTTTCCATACGATGGAACCAATCATTGAAGCAACCATTCCATTCGGAAGTTGGGGTCTCCAAAATGGCCGTTTTGTAGGAATCCACAGCTTCTTCAGGTGATGAAAATCTCTGACCACGCAATTTATTCTTTATTTTAGGGAAAGTATAGAAATCATTAGGGCTTAGGTCGGGGCTGTACGGCGGATGGTCTAATAATTCTATGATTTCTTGCTCTCAAAACTCTTTTGTTCTGTGCGCGGTGTGAGAAATCGCATTGTCGTGATGGAGGATGATGCGGCGGTTGCAGTTCTCTTTACGGAGTTCAAAAACGACCTGTAGCAAACAAATGTTAGCATACCATTCTGCATTAACCGTTCTTTGTCCCTCAAGAGGAATAGTCGCAACATGGCCGGTTTTGGAGACAAACGTGGCCACCATTTTTTTTGCAACACTCCGTGAACGAACAATTTTTGTTGGCTTTAACCCATTTTCGAACACCCAAACTCGTGACTGGTTTTTTGTTTCGGGTTCGTATGCGTATATCCAGGATTCGTCACCTGATACGATGTTGTATACAGCATTTGAGGATCCTGCGTGGAATCTTTCGAGAGTTCTGACGCACCAAGTAACGCGAGCCGCTTTTTGCTTTTCACAGAGCAAATGCGGTATCCATCAGGAAAACAACTTTTTTACACCTAATTTTTCATGCAAGATTATTTGTATTTGACTCATGCCAATGTCTAAAGTTGCCTGAATTTCGCGGTATGTCACATGTCGATCTTCCTCAATCAGCTTACGCACAGCATCAACGTTTTCTTGGGTGACTGCAGTTTTTGGACGACCTTGACGGGGATCATCACTGAGCTTGACACGTCCACGTTGAAATTCAGCAAACCAGCGATAAATTGTGGTTTTGGATGGGGCTTCATCACCAAATGCAGAAATCATCCGGTCAACACACTGTTTTTGTGTTAAACCACTTCGAATGTCATAATAAATCATCGCTCTAGAATTTTCTCGAGTCAATTCCATTTTCTCAACGACTAAACAAGTTTGACAAGACCTTGTGACAAGACCGAGAATCTTTTTTTAAATAAATAAACGGTATTCGATTTTTAAAACCAAGGAGTTTTAAATTAAAAAGATTTTAATATGACAGGAACAGTGGAAATATTCCATTCCCGATACTTTTAGTGCTGCCTATGTACATCCTCCGTTAACAGCCTCCGTGGTCTAGTGGTTAGAGCTAGGCTCTCAACTCAGAGGTTGTGGGTTCGATTCCCGCATTGGAACAACAAAAAAATGTTGTTTCCAAGTTTGGTAAGCACAATGCATGCTGATCACCTGATTGTCTGACAAGAAAGATGATCCATGCGTCGGTTGGGCATGTTTAATGTCGGACCTGCGCCTGATCGGGAGCCAGTCGTGTCGGTTATCCATCCCACTGGGTTACGAAAGTAAAGGAGGAGAGAGTGCTCTTGTGTACTGCGCATATACCTGGGCACTATAAAATAACTCCTGCGTAGCTGGCCTGGTTTCAATGACACCGGCCACCGTCACTGAAATCGGTGTGGGGGAGTTATTTTATTATACACATATTTAATATACATTAATGACCCAAGAACACGTAAAAGAACTTTTTGTTCTTTCGGCGGGTTTCGAACCCGCCACACCCGGCTTGAGCACCAACACGCTCAACCACTGAGCCACAGACGTCATCGGGTTATCGACTACTGAGGGTTGATGGTTACTACAGAGTACAGTACTAATACAATGGGGGTTAGTGTAAGAAGGGTGAAAAATTAAAATCTAGTATTCATACAATAATAAAAATAAAACAAAAATGTAAAAAATCCACTTAAGGCCACTTTTATCACTTAGGGGTATAAAACATAGCTTACATCCTATTCTGTTTCTAAAAATCTCTTCATGAAAATCGATCAAGCCGTTACGGAGGAGTTCTATATCAATCACTTTATATAGATGTATTATATTAAAAAGAGGAATGTTTAGTCATAAAATATCGATATTTTGATGCATATTTTCACCATAGGATAATTGCCTATTGTAAATTGTAATAAAGTTGTAAAAGGTACAGATATTATGAGGTTGTTGGACTATTTGAACTTACTGCTGAACTTAATTGATTGCTAGAAAATGTTTACAATAATATTTCCCACATCCCACGTATTCAGGTAATGAAGTAAATTCAAAGAAAATTAGATCCTAATTATATTAGGTATATAATTAACATCTAATTTTGCTGTTCAATTGGTAAATCATAGTTTTTAGGTTTCCTTAAGTACCCAAAGGGTATAAACGGGCCCCCATTATAATCCACTGTCCGTCCGCCTGTCCGTCTGTCTGTCTGTCACCAGGCTGTATCTCGTGAACCGTGATAGCTAGACAGTTGAAATTTTTACAGATGATGTATGTTAGTTGCCGCTATAATAACAAATGCTAATAACTAGCTAAAAACAAAATAAAATAAATATTTAAGGAGGCTCCCACACAACAAACGTGTTTTTTTTGGAGGTTTATTGCTTGATATCAATAACGGCAACAGGTAGACGCTGCGATGCAATGCAACATTCACTGCATACTAAGTTAAAAAATAAATTATACATACATATACTTAAAAAATAAATAAATGATACAATTAAAATAAAATAAATATTTAAGTGCCCCACTTTATTCGCATTTTTTTTGCTCGATATTTGCTTGTCCGACTAGCTCTTGACCGGTTTTTATAAATAAACGAATCACCATGTTAACCTGATTGCTTAGTTGGAAATAGGAATTTAATTATACTGCTATAGAGTGTAGATCTAGGACAAGGGTTTTATACTAGGCCCTAAGTTAACCCCTCTTCATCATCTCTACATCGCTACGTATGTTTCTACTACAGTAATATATAGGAACACCAAATTCAGACGTACATAATCTCGAATGTGTTATTGCAACAAGCACTAAAATGTATTAAGAGAAGCATTAATGTGTTTTCTTTTATCTTTACGACTTGGTACAGTTTAATTCTAACCGTAGAAAGTTACACGCATAAAAATAAACATCTGAGCGTGCAAGATGCATTTTATGATGTTTTTAAATCATAAACCGATAAAATTGGGTCAGTATATAAGTAGCCTAACATTACCATAATTATTGTGATGTAAGTAGTAACTATCTGTACGTATTTAATTTAGAAACAAGAAAACAGTCATCATCAATAAGGGCGAAAAGTGATATCAGCCGCATCTGTCGCGACCGTAGATTTAACGAATACTTTTATTTGTATTGTTTTCCAAGATGGTCTTGTTTAATTTATCAATTAAAATCTGGCCGAGAATGAAAAAGAGAGTGCCAATAAGCAGAAGCCTTGCCGTGGCATTAGAGAGAGAATGAGAGACGAATCATAAGAGAGAGGGAGATAATACTGACCTGTGACGACATACCAACGTGTTGTAGGCGTCTATGTCGCCTTCGCTGTTGTGTCAAAATCATCGGGCTATTCATAAAAGAGAGAGAGAAATCATTCTAAACTATGTATATGTATGGCTGGTGCTGAAGAGAGACAGGACGAGCGTGCGAGAGAGAGAACATGACCAGTGACGTAACACTCACGTATTGTTGGCGGGGCGTCAGCGTCGGCCTCGCCGTCGAAAGCCGAAGTTCTCTGTGTCGGAGATGAAGTTGCCCGGGCTGGTGCTGAAGAGAGACAGAACGAGACAATGTGAGCTGTTACGTCATACTAACGTGTTGTTCGCGGGCGCGTCGGCGTCTGCCTCGCCGTAGCACTCGAAGTTCTCTGTGTCGGAGATAGAGTCGCCAGGACTGGAGTCTGCGTCAGGCCGACTGGTCGATGGAGACCCGTTCTGGAATATTCGGTTATTCATTAATATCAAATTCATTTATTGCCAAGCTAAGCTAAGGCTAATAAATCTACTGTACGATATGTCACTGTCCTCATTTAGCGTAATAAATTCTTTCATCCTTTAGTTACCCAATTGTGCAATTTAATTTTAGTATTAAGATGATATATATATATATATATATGATATACTCGTATTACCACAACAACAATTCGCATATTGTCATAGGCAGTAATAGTTACTGCCTATGACAATATGCGATTTGTTGATATAAATAAGACACGCGAAGTACTCCAGTTACACACAATTTTAGGTGCAGCTATCTTGCCTAGCCTAGAAATATTTCTTTTTAACTTGGAGTAAGCCCTGATAATACGAATATTTCTCACGATTTTATCTAGGTGAATACCTCAAATTACGTGAGATTTGGAGGCCAAAAAATAAGCGACTTTAAGGTATTGTTTTACGATCTCCGTATAAGTATCAGAACTCAGATAGCTTATTTGCATTATTTGTCTCTGTCGCTCGATATAAAGTACCTAAGTAGCGACAAAACTTCCGAATAAGCTATCCGATATTTATTAGAAGATTGTGAAACAGGCTCATAAAGTGATGAATTCCATATTGTGCTGTTCCAAAGTTTTTTTAAATCACATCTCCTTTATAGGTTAAGGAACAATGTTGTACTTTCGTTCAGGGAGGGAGGGAGGGATATTCTTGGAAGGTAAATGTAAGGTAAGTTGGCAATCACCTGTAGTTTCCTGGGCAGGTTTCCCGGGGAGGCGCTGGGGGACTTGTTCCGCTGGAACACGCTGGGCGCCATCATGACCGACTCAGGGTACTTCAGCTCTGAAACGACAGAATTTAAGAGTTAAAAAACGGCATTTACTTATTATTATAATATTTGGTATAGGATCGGCAAACGAGTAAATAAAATAACATACTAGCTTTTGCCCGAGGCTCCGCCCGCTTAAATAAAGTATCCCACGGGAACACTGCAATTTTTCGGTATAAAAAGTAGCCTATGTGTTTATCCAGAGCTCAAACTACTACCATACCAAAGTTCATCAAAATCCAATCAGTAGTTTTTGCGTGGAAAAAGAGTAACAAACATCCATCCATCCATCCAGTAGGACTACTAAATGGTAAAGAATTACGGCAACTAACATTTGGAAAAACCAAAGCACTAGCGCCCGGTTTCTGAGGTTTTTGTCAGTAGTTTATCTATTCTATAGCGCTTTTAATTGGTTAACACGTTTGCTTAATCCAATAGAATGAATAGATAAACAACCGACAAAAACCATCAGATACCGGGCATAAGGAGTCTTATTCTCACAAGTTCGTTGCGTACCATTATCGGATTTAAGGAAAGTGCTGCCATTTGCCATCCTTATTTATTCTCTTAACTAAATTATTTTTAAAGTAGTAACGGATCCCTATCCAATGTTAATTATTTTCTTAGTAAAAAATATGAATTTAAGAATTTCTAAATTAATTGCATTACTGATAACTTAGCAAGGCGATAAAATTTAACACGTTTTGTTGATAGAGAATTACATTATTTTTTATTTCGCTAACTTTTGCCATGTTCTCATGTCTGCCAAAAAATGTTAACAGCTTTGAAAGAAGATTTAATTATAGGAGTCACTGACGGTGAAGATATTATAATAGTTTATCTTACGATGCCTGGATTTTTACATATTTATTTATACAGTACGTAACATGAACATATATATCTACCTATTGACTAATAAAAATATTTACACAACGGATAACTTAAACAACGTTGCTATCTTTTTCTATCATGTGATATTTCCAACGTATCAGACAAAGACAGCAACCTTGTTTAATTATCGGTTGTGTAAATAGTCTTATTAGTATGGGGGTTAGTCTATTAGCCGTCTGTGATACTTCATACAAACAGTATATAGCAACTAGCAAGCGATATTTTATCTGAACATAAAATATTATAGTATCTTCGCCGTCTGTGATGCCTTACGGCCTTACATTACTACGTTCAGTAGTGGGTTTTTGACTACTTTATTCTGATACTAGTTTTCGCCCGCGGCTCCGCCCGCGTGAATACGGTATTCCACGAAAGCATTGTATTTTTTTGGGATAAAAAGTAGTCTATGTTTTAATCCAGAGCTTAAACTACTACCATACTAAATTTCATCAAAGTCCAGTCAGTAGTTATTCGTGAAAGAGTAAGAAACATCCATCCATCCATCCATTCACCCATTCATCCTCATTCCTCACAAACTTTCACATTTATAATAGTAGTAGGATTAATGATATTCCCAACGTAGTAAACGTACCATACAAAATCAGATTGATGATCCGATAGACGTAGACCAAGAGACGGACCACGAAGACCAAGCCTCGCCACCACACTTCCAACAAGTAGACGGCTTTGACCGCGTCACTTCTTACGACCACTACCAACTCTGACACCGAGGTAAACACCATTTGAATACCCTTTATAACCACTATCACGCTATGACACCGAAGTATGACCACTTGACTACACTTTATAACTACCATCACGCTATGACACTAGGTAAACCCCATTTGTCTTGTAAGCCCCAATAACCACCACATTCACACAATTTGCAATGGTGTCAAGTCCTTAAACAGTTTTGAGTTCTGGCATCTTTGTAACCATCATCGGTTCGACGCTAGCATTCTTAATAACCACTCTGACACTAGATAATCTCAGCCATTAGTAATTCTGACACTAATTCCAACAGTTGTTCAACACTGGTTGAAGTGGTTAATCTGTTCTGACACCGTGGAGTGTGTCACTTAAACTGATCGCCAAATTCAAAATACGTGCTTCTTATTCATTTTTAATTATACTTATATACCGTTTTGGAGATATTATGTATATTTTGGGGCCCACTTTCACAATATATTTGCATATTATTTTCGTAGATCTATCTGTTACGTTATAGTTTTTTAAATAATCATTTAAAAACTATAACATAACAGATAATCTACGAATTATAATCGTTTTCTGTTGATATAATAGGCATACCGGTGGGAAAGTAATGTTGATTAGAAACAACGAACAGAAACAACAAAAAGATTTGAAGGAAGTGTTACATATAACATTTTTAGTAAAATTAGGTGTGGTAGGAATTATTATAATAATATTATTAATACGTGAAGCCTACTTTCAGTACAGTTTTGCAAGAATTTCCCTACCGGGGGAGTATGAAATTTGGATCTTGGTTCATGTACAAAAAGGTGTGCACAAAGCTAATACTTTTTTATAATGCTTAGAATAACATAAAATTTATAAAAGTTTCATCAGCACATCCTACCTCAGATTATTTACACACATTACCGTCGTTGACGTCTGTCAGTCTGTCACAACATTTACATTTTGATCCATATAATATGTAAAAGGCAAATAACTCTTATAAAGGTCAAACTGAAAAACTATATGAATTATTATGGGCGAATTTCGAATCGCGCGTGATCGAGTGAGACAGCGCGCGGACAGAAACAGTGGGCTTAGCAGGAACAATTGACAACTAAGTATTCGTAACGTCATCGAATGAGAGTTCTATAACATTGTGACAGCGCCTATACAATTATCATTCGATAACTTTACGAATACGTAGTTGTCAAACGTCAATTGTTCCTGATAAACCCCCAGGATTTTAATCACGAATAGTTACTAGAATTGGGCTTCTTATCTGATATCTCAAGTGGAATTCAGCGATGTGGGTCATTTCAGCAGAAGTAAGAGCACTAGCGCTGTCGGCTTCACGCTCTCTACACAGATATCTTGAAATATCGCGTTGCGCATGTTCCACTGTATTACTACTACACGAGAGAGCGAGACAGTTGTAAACTGGTGCATGTCCTGTCCGAAGAGAGAGAATCTAAGGCTAGGACTTTATTGTCCGGAATACGTAAGGCCGAAGAAAATTCAGAGCACTGAAAATAGAGCTTTGCGCTAATAAAATAGACCTGAAAACCGAACACACTAGTGTCGGGTTGTCAGATTTGACATTGACAAATACTTGACACTCGTGTGTTCGATTCTCTGCTTTATTGTTTTGGCGCTGAGTTCTATTTTTAGGCCCACTGAATTTTCTCCGGCCCTCCGGGTTCCGGAACATCTAATCTCAGCCTAATAGGAGTAGAAAAACAATAGTAGAAATAGTAAGGTCTTAGAATTAAGAAGTCCTTTGGCATATAGCAGTATACCTATTAGGTACAGCAGACTAATCTAATAGAAATAAAATAAAACCAGCCAAGTGCAAGTCGTACTCGCGCACGAAGGGTTCCGTACAAAATGCCTAAAAATTCAAATTGTTGTACGGGAGCCCCACATAAATATTCTGTTTTTAGTATTTGTTGATGTAGCAGCTACAGAAATACACCTTCTGTGTAATTTTGAATTCTCTAGCTATCACGGTTTATGAGATACAGCCTGGTGACAGACAGACGGACGGATGTGGCGGTCGGTACTTACCCGACGGACGGTCGGTATTTACCCTTTGGGTTCGCAACCCTAGAATAATAAGGTCCTAGAATTAAGAGTCCTTGAACTAAATGGTAGTGTATTGGGTAGGGGAGACCGGGGATAGTTGACTATAGCGGGTAGGTAGATTAAGCGGCAATAACTCGCTACTGTCATGTGTTTTTCGTCAACCAATCACGAACGAAGACGCGCTCCCGCAGTCACGTGGCGTTCGGGAGTGGTACTACGTGTTTTGGTTTTGGTCTCGGTAAGTAAATTTTTTTGCTCATACTTTATTTGTTTTTGTCTCTGTCTATCTATTTAAATCACAGTTGTTACAATG
This sequence comes from Phengaris arion, assembly GCA_963565745.1. NCBI lineage: Eukaryota > Metazoa > Arthropoda > Insecta > Lepidoptera > Lycaenidae > Phengaris > Phengaris arion. The sequence goes on from OY751431.1 coordinate 5,800,208, forward strand.
CCAAATGTAAATTTGATAGTCTTTTCTCAATTACAGTGTATTGATTTCATACTAGAATGAAGGTGTAGTCAAGCCCCGGGGCTAAAATTTAAAATGTTGTAAGGGGCTGGTTGACGAAGTTTGTTCGGGGTAGACTTATTAATTTACCACAATAATTAACCAAGTAAGCTTACTATTTTACGCCAAATTTGTATTTTTACAGAAAACGAGGACGTATAAAAGAAAGACAGACAAAGAAGAAACAAAACATTTTTATATATTTATATTATTTATTAAGTTTGTTTTGTAAAAGAAGGATGTTTTAGTTTATATATAAAAGCAAGTATTGAATATCGATCTCTGATGTTTATTGAAAGAGTTATTACCATTTTTAATTTATAATGTTTAATTTACATTTAATCCTCATAATTTTCGTGAATTACTTCCTAGGTCTACCTACCCCGTACTTATAGTCAGCCTTACTTACACTTATAGGTGTAGAAAATCGAAAAAATAAGTATCGTAATGATAAAAATAAAATTAATAATTACTACTACCTGGCTAGTTCTTCTATCTGTAAAAACCGTATTTCTTTATATTAATTTAAAAATCCAAGGTATATGAGCTAAATAGCAATAGAGCAAGGTATATAAGTCAAAAGTTAGTCAACCATCCCCGATCTCCCCTAAGGCATTATCGTTTTATGGATGAACCCCATGGTTCATCTCACCATTTCTAAAATATCATTGTGTTGCACCATAGTGAACGAAACACACGTTAAAGTAGTTAAATTCAACTTCAAAGAGTAAATAATATACAAAAATAATATTTTAAATAATATTAGCGTTTCAGCACAAAATTAAACTTCCCCACATTAGTTCGAACTTAATTACTTTATTATACAATAAGCTCATTTAATTTCAACTTTCATTCGAAATTAACAATGAAGATGATATAAATTCGATGTTTTTCAGAGCATTTCGTCATTTGTTTTGTGCATATTAGGCATGCAGTGAAAATCCGGACGCTTGGCGTTTCCCCTCGAAAATCCTACGTCCTGCCAATTGTGTTATATTGTTCTTATATAATTTACAGCTGTAATAAAATTTAACGAGTAACGTTAGCCAATTTGCTTTTTTACCAATTTTACCAACGCCTGTCAAAGTTAATCGTTAATACTTTTGTTATCTCTCTCGTTCTTCGTATTAATGAAAGAGAAATCATTTAGACAAACGATTAAATTCAATTCGTTTCGTTAATAATTAGGTAAGTTTTTTAAATGGAATAGGCGGAAAAGGAGCAAACATATTATGGAAAGCGATTACCCTCTCCCATGGATACCCTCAACATTAGAGGAGTTTAAAGCGCGTTACTTTCTTAGGTACTAAAATACGAAAACTACTTAAAGCTTATATTCATACAATGTAGATATTTGATCGAGACATTGCTATTTCCGTCACGACATAAATGTCTTTCCGCGTACGTTTAACTTTATAATTAAAATATTTTTTATTTGACAAGTTTCTCACTCTCACCTCTCTTGAGAGGTGTCAAGGGACACCCGGATGGAACGAAGTTATAATATATATATAGTTGATAATGAAGAATATATATATATATATATATATATATATATATATATATATATATATATTGCCGCCGCGAAGTCCGGCTCTGTACTGAGTAATAACATCAAGCGCTCGGCTAGCTAGTCACAATATGTAACAGTCATAACAGTCACAGTATGTAATTGCAAAATTCTACATTATTGTCCAGATGATAAGGTAGTTTTTTGTTTCATTCTTAATAGTCGTTATTACGAGTACATTGTGATTTCGAGTGGCAAAAAGTGTCGTGCCAATATAATCCGCCTAGCCTCAATATCGCAACGCGCCATAAGGAACTTCGTTTCAATAGCACGTTTTTTGAACTTGTACCACTTGCCCACACTTTTGCACGTTAACGAATATTTAATGGTTTATATTCTACCAATATTACACATTCTAATACAAAAACCACAACGTCACCCATTGACGACTCCGACAGTTCTTTAGGCTTAAACTGTCAAATTTGACACTTGTCACCGGTATTTGTCCTTCTTCGAACGCACTCGATTTTCATCACATTTACAGTCTGTATGTATGTATTTCACTTTTTACATAAATATTATTAATAATCAAACCGATATTGCGAGTCCAGCTTAGCCGGAGCGTCGGACGCGACTAGTATTTAACTAACTTTTAAATTACGTTAGCAGCGATTGTTTGCAATGCAGTTATTATATTGTAACCATACCTAACCGTCCATAGCGAACATGGAGTTGCCATAGATAAAACCGGCCAAGTGCGAGTCGGACTCGTTCACGAATGGAACCGAGTTCCGTCTTCCGAATGGTATAGCAGTCGGAACTGGGAACCCTTAGTATAATTATTATTACGTGAAGCAAAAACTTTCAGTACAGTTGTACGAGAATTGTGCAACCGTTGTAGTATTAAAATTTGCCATTATATTAAAGTTTATGTGAAGGAAGGTATGCAGAAAGCTAATACTTTTTTAAAATAATGCTTAAGTATACCTACTTAAAATTAATAAAAATAACAACAACACACACTATCTCAGATTATTAACATATACACTACCTTGCGTTTGATAGATCATACAATTTTGTTATATGTTGACGTTGGTCAATCTGTCACAAAATTAATATTTTGACGTGATAACGTCTTATCGATGAACGCCGGATGCACCGAGCGTGCATAAAAAAGTTTAGAAAGTTGTAAGATTATTCCTTATTTTGTGCTGGTGATAAAATAAATGGCATGTCATTATTATATACGTGAAGCAAAAACGTTCAGTACAGTTTTACGAGAATTGTACGAACAACGGTTTTTGGCACCCAATGGCACCTTAGGTCACACTGTGTATCGCAAACCTACACATACTAATAGATATTTAAATGGTGAGTCCCACCACCATCCTTCACAGCTATCTACCGTTGGCAAAACTTTGTTTAGAAGAGCACGAGGAATCTGTGATCAGCAGCATTTGGAAACCAAGCTTCACCATGTCACACAAGTTCTACGTGACAATAAGCTTCGAGTCCCACGCCTGCATCACAGTGAACGAGTGAAAACAGCCACTGTCGAACGAATACCTGCAGTTCTACCTTTTATGAAAGGAGTCACTGATAAAGTTGGCTATATTCTAAGGAAAGCTTCTATAAAAACATGTTTCAAGCCACCCAAAAAGATAAGTCAATTTTTACCACCAGTGAAATGTAACATTCCCCTTCAAGATGCAGGAGTCTACAAGCTCGACTGTGACTGCGGTCTCTCCTATATAGGGCAAACTAAAAGATCCATCAACACCCGCGTAAAGGAACACATCGCAGATGTTAAACACCGTCGCAACAATAAATCTGCAATTTGCGAACACACACTGGATCAACCTCGCCATTACATAAGATTTGATAAGCCACAAGTACTGGCAAAGGAACACCGTTATCGCCCAAGAATGATACGCGAGGCTATAGAAATTAAAAAGTACCCTAATTTTAACCGAGAAGATGGCTGGGTACTGCCATCTAGTTGGGATCCAATAATTAACAAAATAAAATGTAATTTAAAATCACCGCGGCTTCAAGATACTGTTAGTATGTTTTGCGTGGATCGGAACACAAATAATAATTGAAGAATCTTCGGGTAGTTTGAATAACTTTAACAAATAGGACAATTGACACCTCAGTCCTCCCGTGACCACGGCTGCTGGAAAGTAGCCGAAACGTCGGGAAAAAGAAAAGTGCACCGCGACACAATCCGTAAGTGTTTAAAACAACGGCTTTTACTTTTATTATTGTAATATTTAAAAAATACATTAAATAAATTAAAATAAAATCCAACGCACCATGCGTTGGATGTTAATATGTGTGTGTTAATAATATATGTAGAGGTAGATTATTAACACACACTACGATGATTTGCGTTGAATATGATCATACAATTTTGTTACAATATGTAGACGTTTGTCAATATGTCACAGCATTTGAATTTTTTTCCATCTAAGAGGCAAACTAATCCTTTAGTTTGCCTCTTAGATGGAAAAAAATTCTACATATTGTAACAAAATTTAAAGTTCGAAAACTTAAAATTATATTAGTTATTATGGACGAATTCCGACTACATGTGACCTCTACTTACATTTAATAGGTATGGCATTACTTTACTACGTAGACAATCACGCTAGGGGCTAAATAATAAATTACTTCACAGGTCCGTATTTACACTGAAGTTAACTGGAATGCAAGCTACTGTATAACAAGTTACTGGCATGTTTAAAGGGACACAGCTGGTGAACCGTGTCGGTTGCTTCACAGTTCACACATTGATTCACGAACGACAACCTGTAACGTGCTAAATGCTAATTCAGGAGAGAACTGTGCCAACGTACCACGAAGTGCCCTCATTATGATGTTGCCCGCAACTACCTTCGCGCAAAAAACTACATATCGCATAGGAACCGTACATTTTGCCGCTATAAAAAGTAGCGTGTGTCCTTTTCCCATGGGTTAATATGACTCTGTACTACATTTCATCAAAACCCGTTCAGTGGTAACTGGTACACCACTAACGACATAATTGCGTTATAGACAGACCGACAGAGTTACTACTTCCGCATTTATAATTTTAGTGAGGGCGAAGAAAAAGGACTCCACAGTATTAATATTATCTGCGGATATGGACCTTAATTTATGCTGTACAACTAGCAAAGGGGCTGACGTATCGCCTGATAGTAAGCGTTTACCACCACCCATGAATAGTGGAAACCCAGAGGCAACAACCCTGAGTAATTTAACCGCTTTTTCCTTACCTCCCCTCGGATCTTCAATAGCTACCCTTAGTCGACGAAACACAATGCAAACATTTTGCACAGTAGCTCGATCAAACCAGCACTTGGCTAGCCTAATTCTAGTTACTATAATAATTTCGACGAGAAATTGAAAATCGAAGTGTCTAGTGTCGAGTTGTCATTTTTTACATTGACATTTGACTCAGCACTCTTGTATTTCGATATTCAGCTCTATTGTAGTAGCGCCGAGTTCTATTTTCAGTGCTCTGAGTTTCCCCCAGGCCTTACAGATTCTATAGATCTTCAGACAATATAGTCCCAGCATATGATGTGTTCGGAAAAAGATAATAATATGAGATACTATAGCTTTTTCCCGCGGCTCCGCCCGCGTAAATACAGTATCCTACGGGAATACTGTACTTATTCGGGATAAAAAGTAGCATATGTGTCCAGAGCTTAAATTACTACCATACCAAATTTCATCAAAATGCATCTCACAAAGAGTTTTGCCGGGGAGTTAAATGGGTGACGTTGTGGAATTCGTATTTTTCATAAATTTGTGTTATTTCGGTTCTTAATGTGTAATATTGGTAGAATATTATCGATTAAATATTCGTTAACGTGCGCAAGTGTGGGCAAGTGGTACACGTGCTAATTTTTGTTTCCCGCCAAAACTCCCTAGGAACTTTCAGTAAAGCTTCTACCACTTTACTGAATCGACTGACATGACTCATGGACTGCACTGACTATTTATTTGGACTTTGACTAGACTTTAGACTTGACGATTTAGGAATACGGTGTTGAAAATTGAAACAAACGTTCTATTTCCCGCCTTTTTAACTTGACACTTGCAAATGGTTATAAGCCGATGCCATATATATAAAAAAAAAGATAGGTTACGACGTACATTTGACAGAACAAATCTTCATACAAGTAAAAGTTACGCTATCTTGGTTTTCACCTCGTTTTCACTATACGTCAAATGTCAGCCATCTTGATTTCACCATACTTTAAATGTAAAAATGGCCCCAAAAACTCCAAAAGTGGGGCCATTTAGGTGGCGACATTTTTTGCCTCAACATGCCTCGTCTATAATATACGTCTATGGGATTAGGTACGTATGTAGTACGGTCAATCTCCAAGAACCTTCACTCTGTAACTACTATAATGACGTTTGTGCACTACACGAAATTTTATTGTCCGACAGCCATTTTTTACAATCCCGGACGATAAAAATTCGTGCTAACTCCCCAACGTTAAAACGTCACTACTCATTAGTTACAAAATAAGGATTCTTAAATATTGACAACTCTGTAGGTTTTTACAAAGATATAAACAGATATTATTGTAATACCAAAACAATAAATCACAGAACTGCGAAAAGTTGCGCATTTGAAAAAAAAATCCAAAATCAAAAACAATTTCCGCGATGAAGTAGAAGATGGTACTTTTTGCCCAATCGGCGTAAAAATATATTTAAAAGCAAACGAAAAAGTGTGAATATAGCAGTGAAATGTTGAGTCATGTTACAAAAGAACAAAAAAAACAAGATAGATTGCCAGTGTCGGCGAACTGTTGTGTAATGTTCAAACTTCAAATACAATCACAACATTTTACACTGTTTTTACCTCAGACACTACGCCTAGCTAACCAACCAAAATCAAAACAAAACAACAGACGCAGACTTACAGAATATTGTAGCTTTATTTCTAAACACAGCTGCATAAAAACATAGAAAATAGATGGTTGGCTTGTTTTTTAATCATTTACTAGTGCAGCCTGCACTAGTGGGTTTTTTCTCCATACAAACGCCCACGGTGATTTACTCTGAAGTCAAACATTGTAGACACAAATATTTGCGTCGATTAAAGTTACACTTACCTAGGTCGGTATGTGCTTATATTTCTAAAATTTAAATTAGTTTAGAAGATAAATAGCCTCCAAACGTCGGATTTTTAACGCATCTTTGACCGTAAATAAAACAAACCAAGAATGAAAAAAAAAAAAAAAGCACGTACCGACACAGTTTGATTATTCAGCAACTGAGATAACTTTACTTCAGAGCAGTATATTATGTGTTTTTTTGTAAATCACCAACAGCTGAGTGTCGATTTGCGTAATTTGAGGACGCCTTTTCTAAAATACTTTACAAATCGGTATAAATGTGTGCACTATAGCTTCTCTTATAAGTATAGATTACTATTTTATGGGTATATCTTTTTTAAGCGTCTCTTAATAAGTACTAGTGGTGGCGGAGTGTTCGCCTAGTGGTCGAAATTCATTCATAATTCATGTAATTTTTAAATTTGATCTTTTTAAGGATTCTTTTGCCTCTTAGATACGAAATAAAGAATGTAAATATAAAACAGTCAATTATGTGTAGATCGACCGTAATATGTTTAGACCGAAACATCATAATAGATGCCTTTATAGTTATCTATATAATATCTAAATTACTAATAATAAAGAGGAAGAAATTGTTTGTTTGTTTACATTGAATAGGCTCCGAAACTGCTGGACCGATTTTGATGAAATTAAAGTAGACCACGGGGAAAGACGGCTACTTTTTGTTGCGGCGAAATATACGGTTTCCACGTATTTTCCCTTTGCGCGCACTAAGTCACGGGCAACATCTAGTTCTTCGATAATGAGTAAGTAACTACCTAACATCCTTTTAGAAAACTCCTGTCATGATGTAAAGATATAATACGTAAACTTTCAGACTTTTGTAATCTATATCATCATCATCATAGTGTACCTAATAGAGATAAGCGTTCCAGTAGTCACGACCTGAATCAATTTGTTGGTCTGGCTGTTGTCGCGTTTCAGTTTCGGTCACGACAATTATCTCGTGACCGAAACCGACCGAAATTTTAAGAAACTACAGTGGGTTATAAGGTTAAAGATAACCATTTTAACAGGTTGTAACCGTGTTGTTGGGTCAATCCCCAAAAAACTTGACTTCTGTTGAGCATAATGCCGGCAGATTTTTTTTTAGCCCTACACGGAATTTTATCGTCTAGCCAGTAGCCACCAATTTTTTTTATATTATTGCTCTTTACAAAATATTTAGTAATCTGTGCCTTATTAAAAAATTGGTTCCCAGATTGCACACAGACGATAAAATTTCGCGTAGTGCTCTTAAAAACCTACCATCATTATCCTCTACGGAAGTAAACATTTTTGGGGATTCACCGTGTTGTTTAAAATTAATAATTATGTTTTGTGGTTATTTTTACCTACGAAAACAAGTTGTTTTCTAATGGTGATTCTGATGACTCTTAAAACTTTAAAGTGTAGGCGATTACAAGTTGATTAGTTGATTGAAAAGAAAAGCGCATGTAAATAAGTTATGTAGGTACCTTGATCCTGGAAATTCGAAATTTGTAGAGTACCTATAGTAGTGGTAGTATAAAATATTAATAAGACCGAAAAGTGGTACACGGGGTGTGTCGGCGACCGTACATAAATTCTATTATATGAGTTTCGGGGGTAAAGTATGTGCTCGTGACTGTGCATTCGTGTTAAATTAATAATAATAGCTCCCCACACCGGTATCGGTGACGGTGGCCGCAGGAGTTAATTTATAGTGCCCAAGTGTGTGCGCAGTACACACTCGAAATTTAGTGGGACGGATAATCGACACGACTGGCGAGAGATCAGGCGCAGGTCCGACTTTTTACATGCCCATCCGACGCATGGATCATTTTTCTTGTCAGACAATCAGGTGATTAGCCTGCATTGTCCGAACCAAACTTGGATGCAACAATTTTATTATTTTTACAACGCGGGAATCGAATCCACGACCCCCGAGTCGAAGAGCCAAGCTCTAAACCATAGGACCACGGAGGCTGTTCAATTAGGTAGATAATGTTTTAAAATAATAGGAATGGAATTTTTCAGCTATAATTAAAATCCGTAATGAATCGTTATGGCGAATTCTGTGACCACTTTTACATACCGCCACGTCAATCAACCGCCGCCAATATTTTCATGTACTTACTTACCTGTAAATAGAAAACATAGTATTAAACAGCTTTAGTAATAAACAATATCAATAAAATACACACGTTTTTAAATACTTATGTAAAGTTAGTGTAATAAAATAGGCGAATGTATTATTATATTACTTAGCAGTGGCGTGGGGTTCCTATAATTCCAATCCTATCGGCTTCACTTATCTCTTACCTTTTGAAGACCCTCATCCAAATCCCTACCTATTATATATTATACATTTTTCATTTACAAATTTCATCAAAATCCGTTCAGTAGTTTTTGCGTGAAAGAGTAACAAACATCCATCCATCCTTACAATAGTAATCACAGTATATCAGCTTAGTAGTCATAGTTGTAACACATAGGTATTGTTCAATTTCATTAAACCAACTAGATTTTATTTGGCTGCTAGATGTTGCAGTTTCTTAACAATTTTAAGCACAAAACTAAACACGGAATGCAAAATAAATTCAATTTATGCAGAACTTTTTCTTTGAGTTTTACAACAGTTAACAATCAACGGCATTGCACAAGTAACGGCCCATTTAGTGAGATGAGCAGATGGTAACGCTTGAAGAGGTCCCACACTACCGGCTATCGCTCTGATTCGCGCGGTTTTTGTGCAACTCTCTTTATGAGCTTCAAATTATAAGATGCTCCATTTCATTCCCTTTCCTCGTTCATGAGGCAAGTTTTAGGAAACGATTTAAAAATAAACAACAAAGTTTACATAATAATTTTGCCGCTAAGATTAAGGGCCTGTTTCACAATCTTCTAATATTGAGCGACGGATAGCTTATTCCGAAGTTTTGTCACTGCTTACTTTATACTGTGCGACAGAGACAAAACATGCAATTATTAATATCTATCTGACACTCTTTTGTCATAATTGAAAGTTTACATAACAATTTTGCCGCAAAGATTAAGGGCCTGTCAGATAGCTCATTCAGAAGTTTTGTTTCTATTTACTTTATACTGGGCGACAGATACAAAACACGCAAAGAAATCGTCGGACACGTATTAGTAGACTTTGAGACAAGCTCTAAAGTTAATCAAGTATTATCATAGAATAACTTAAGTAATTATGATTTTTAAATTTGTGATTTTTACTGTAGGTAAAGTGTTTTTATTTAGTATCTGTGTTAATAATCATCGTTGCCATCAGATTAATTTATACTCTAGCTTGATTTCTTCTAGCGGCAACAGGAAACTATTGTTTTAGTCTTTAGAATTTCGAATATTTTGAATTCTACGTTGTTCCACTGCTGGATTTGTTCACATTGTCAATATCCTTATGGCTATTAACCTAGCCACGGGTATACGATATTGTCTGATATTGCGGAACATAGGATGACGAAACCAGCCCGCCTACACATAATACCTTATACAGTTCGTTGGATTACTCATTGATTTGTAATGACCCCCGTATAGAAGTTCGACAGTATCTTGAGATCGTGTGACTTATTAATTATGACTAATGAGTGTATTTATAAACAAAATTTAAAAAATTGACGATCCTCGAATACGAACTGTTAAGCTGTGAGCGAGCTGATTATGATGAATTATAGCTAAAAACACTCTCGATCATGTCAGCTTTAAATAAAAGTGTGTGTGTCAGCTCCGACACACGACTGGAGATTACTCTCAAAAGTAAAATTCGGTGTGCAATCCGACGCATCTTCGGCTAACATCGTGTGACACCGTGCCGCGTGACCGAGTGACATCGTGAATTCAATTTTACTCTTATAGATTGTCATACCCCGGGCTTATATATGGGAAAACCGTTTCATAAGGAGTAAACTCCAAAAACTAGATCAAAATCGGTTCATCCGTTTGCGAGCTACTCTGCCTCGGACAGACACACAGAATGACACGAGAAACTTATAACACCCCTCTGTTTTAGTCGGAGGTTAAAAATTAACATTACCTAGGTCCTAGAGCAATCAAATCGAAAGCTAACTATGTAGCTGTTTATCTTATCTATTTATCTGTTCCCCTTTCTATAATCTGTGTTGGAATATACAAACTACAGAACAATTTATATGTGTATATGAGATCGTTGATTTTATATCATTCACAAGTACTAAAAAGTATACTATATGCCTTGATGCATATAGGCACGCTAATCGCTATACTTTAGATGGAAAACCAATGAAATGGATGCAAATGGTAGTAGTGTGCGATGTAAGTAAATCTTCGATGCATTAAGCATATTTTCAGTACCATTTGAGTATCACTTTGTACACAAAAACAAACGCGCGTTATTTTGATCGTGTACTGAAATTGGCGCGAATCCAGCAGCCAATCGTAACTCGGCGAATAGTCGCGAATTACTGTAAATGTTGTCTATTATTAGTTGGCGAGTGGCGACGGAGAGTCTGAAGATCCTATATTGATCTTAGTTTCAAAATTATAAGCGACTCTTTGTCAAAGTAGGTATACTATCGCCGAATACTATTTTGCTACTCTACTGTACTTTTGAGCTATAGATGGCAAATTACAGCTGTGATTGTAAATGTTGTCATACTTCAAGTCAAGATATTATATTAATATCAAGATATGAATATCAATATTTTTGTTTATTTATATATGGCATCGGCTTATAACCATTTGTCAGTGTTTAGTTAAATAGGTGGGAAATAGAACTTTCGTTTCAATTTTTTACATCGTATTCCTAAATAGTCAAGTCTAAAGTCTAGTCAAAGTCCAAATAAATAGTCAGCGCAGTCCATGAGTCATGTCAGTCGATTCAGTAAAGTGGTAGAAGCTTTACTGAAAGTTCCTAGGGAGTTTTGGAGGGAAACTCAAAATAGCACGTTTTTAGAAGTTGTACCACTTTCCCACAGTTGTGCAGTGTGCACGTTAGCGAATATTTAATGGTTAATATTCTACCAATATTAAACATTAAGAACCGAAATAACACAAATTTATGAAAGAAATGCAAAATCCACAACGTCACCCATTTTCAATTCCCCGGCAAAACTCCTTCAATAAATTAAATGAATATTTATTCAAACTCTGTAGTTATACCACAGATTAATAAATAGTTACTACGTATACATACCCTGTGGTACAAAATAAAGGGAAACGAGTAATTTTTGTAGTAATGTAAGAATATTACTAGTTGATGGGATGGTTAGTATAATTTAACTTTTTTTAAAAATCTACTATGGACTATGGAGTACAGTAGCACTAACTACTAAGTAGAGGAGAATGAAAGCAGATGGCGGAGGCCTTTACCATGAAAAGGGCCAAAATACATGATAATTAAAATTATAAACTTTCCATATTGATAAAACTATGTAAGAGAACACAATATGTTTTTTTGGATGTAGGTAATGAAGCTAGTATACTATATACTGTATACTACTGTATACTACTATACTGTACACTAAAAAAATGTGCACTCTAATGAGTAAAGCAAAAATGAAAACAAAATTTCGCACTTTCATTTTGTTCCAATTATAATTACTTGGCCAATGTTTACAGTAAATTGTTGTTGTGTTTTGATATAAAGTAGGTAATTTAAACTGCTCAGAGTCTGTTCAGGGTTATAAACCTCGGAGTTTAATGAAGATTTCTGAACTATTTAATATATATAATTTCCATATTAATTCAAGAGATGTTTATAGTTAAATTTATGAACGTACACATATGTACGTGTTTTCTATGATTGTATTAATGTGTTTTCTTGTTGGTATGTCAAATAAATAAAATATATTACAAATTATTTATAAATTAAGTTAATGAAATAATATAAATTGTGAATAATTATAACTTTAAAAATGTTGTCATTAAGTAATTGAAATAGGTAATTTAAAATAATTGAAATCTACTAAATCAATCTTTTTTTTGTTACCGGTAGGTAGGCTACTAATTTATATAACTGTGAATGTTTCCATACCGTAAGGCGGAATGTATGAGGCTCCAAAAACATTGTATAATCGAATTGTACTACCTACATTCAATGCAAATAAATTAAAGAGTGATCCTTATGTCACTAGCATAAAAGTCCTTTCAGAGGTAAAATAACTCTGAACGGACTGTAGTGCCAACTCGTATGCGGTATAATAAGACTAATAACAATATGTATGCATGTTGTGTGTTCATCACGACACCCGGATAACGCGTTCCGGAAACTAGTGCGTGCATTGCGACATTTTTATACGATCACGCATACAATTTGTCGGTTGCAGAGATTTTGTAATTTATTCACCCCGGCCATTCTCTATATTGTTTAATGCTAGGTCCACACTGCTGAGAAACCCCGCGGACTCTCACACATAGTGATTATTTCTCTATGTCGTTTAATGCTATGTCAACACTACTGGGAAACCCCATGAACTGTCACATATGAGGATTATACTCGCTACCGTTACAGAAGTTTTTGTCGATACGTCCAAGTTAGGACTTCATAAAATTAAGACTAAATAATAGCTCCCACACCGAGTTCGGTGACGGTGGCCTGTTTCATTGAAACCAGGCCAGCTACGCAGGAGTTATGTTATAGTGCCCAAGTGTGTGCGCAGTACACAAGAGCACTCTCTCCTCCTTTTACTCTCGTAACCCAGTGGGACGGATAACCGACACGACTGGCGAGAGATTAGGCGCAGGTCCGACTTTTTACATGCCCATCCGACGCATGGATCATCTTTCTTGTCAGACAATCAGGTGATCAGCCTGAATTGTCCTAACCAAACTTGGAAACAACATTTTTTTTGTTCCAATGCGGGAATCGAACCCACGACCTCCGAGTCGAGAGCCAAGCTCTAACCACTAGACCACGGAGGCTGTTGACTAAATACAGTCTGTATAAAAGAGTATCCCTTTGTTTCGCATGTTTTCGCATTTTCTGTCCTAATTTAGTTTGGCATAACTCGTTTACTACGATTTCTAAACAACGACTCTACCCGAACTTCATAAGTGCTTAAAAGTTCATATTCTACAATAACCTTCAAAGTTTTGTGTCTATTTAGACTGGCCTTTAGTGTGAGCTATCACCGAAACGAGGAGAGACGCGACGCGGCGCTGCATTTTTAAAATAGTCATTCATGGTGAAATATCAACTTATGTCACTGGACGAAATGTTCTGAAATTTGGCAAGCAGATATTTCTTATGACATTTTTTTTAAATAATTCCACGTGGGATACAATACCCACATGACCACGCTGACGAAGTCGCGCGCAAAAGCTAGTCGTATATATATATATATATACCGTGGTTTTTTCCTAATTTAATTCCGGAAAAACAGTCTTATTACGCCGGTTATTGTTACTAAAAATACACGTTATTTTGTATTCCATTTACCCATAACTAGGTACATTTATAAAATTAAAACTGAGCACACTACTTACAGTAAAAAAAGGAAAAAAAAAGTTGTACCCCTACTTAGTCATACATATGGTAACATAAGCAAGTTTCGATTGGTAACATAATATAATTAGTGCTACTGAATATGTATTAATTGTATTTATTTCTGTAATTTGTAATTGTTTTGTGTTCACTGCACGTCATACAACATGAGGCAGATTATTATTGCCCGATTGTAAGTAAGCAATTTTTTGCCGCTTATAACATTCTTCGTGAGCATGCTTCCGTTGCTGAATATGACAAAACTTTGCATACATGAATATTGCTATTTACTAATACACAAACCTAGATTATTACGGAACTCGTGAAAGTAAGGCGATCGAATTCATAATATACAATTCTGTCAATTCGAAGTTAGAATACACAAAACAAATTTAATAATAATAATATCTATGGACGCTTCACACCACATCAATCTGGTTCCGTGGTAAGTTCTCGAAGAACTTGTGTTACGGGTACCAGACAACGGAAATATATTTAATACTTTTTATACTATACATATATTCAAGATTTTTATTATATTATACACATATTTAATACACATCCATGACCCAGGCAGACAGAAAAACTTTTGTTCCTTCGGCGGGGTCCGAAGCCCCGACCCCCGGCTTGAGCACCAACACGCTCAACCACTGAGCCACAGAGGTCGTCACTATTTAATTCGAATCTTTATCAAAAACAATGTTCTCAAGCTAACTGACAGGGTAAGGGTCAGCTTTCACCGAAAAGAGACAATATGCGACGCGGCGCTGCATTTTTTAATAAAACAGTCAAAATTGAACTTCTTTCACTACACAAGAAAATGAAACGTGTATCTCACACGTTTCATTGCAAATGCGGCGCTGCGATACACAGCGCGATGACAGCTAGTAATTCGAACTCTTGCAATGAAGAGTATGAATCTCAATTTTTATTATTATCGGTGGAGATTCAAAGATTTAATTATTTTCAACCCCTAACTCACCTCTTTAAGGGTGGAGTTTTTCAAAATCCCGTCTTAGTGTGCGTCTACATTGTAAGTTAAAACTACTGATCAAATTTTACATTTCCGTTAGCGGCTGTGACCTGTGGGCTGTTCGTCATTAAGAACACCTCTTTATATATATTAGGCAAAGATTTCAAGACTAAAGACAGGCATTTGATATGACATACATTTGAAAATCTTCATACAATCGCCATCTTGATTTCACCGTACCTTATATGTCAAAATGGCTCCAAATAACCACAAAAGTGAGGCCTTGTAAGTAGAGACAGTTTTTGCCTCGACATACCTCGTCTATAATATATAGATACGTCTATGATATTAGGTGTATTGATTTTCTAATACAATAAGAACATTTTCACCACCATAAAACCATAACCTAGAAGCGTAGGCTTTACAGTTTACCATGCCTGAATGCATGACATTTGTATCCGCCCTACAAACCGCGATCGATAACAGCCTTCAGCCTTGCCTGCTGTTTTAGCTTGTCATATTTATCTACAGTACAACAACGTTCTAAATGTCTTTTGGGAAACTTGCCCCGTGACATTAAGAAAGTTATTAGTACTGTACTGTTGACAAAATTGGGTGTTTCATACTTAGATATGTTATTGATTGTACTGTAGGTTCTTGGTGGCAATTCATGTTTCACAGTAAAAACACACAGGACTTCTTGCAATATTTTCACTTTAATAAGTATTTGACATTAATTTTAATATATTACATGACCGGTTTCGACAAAGTCATCATCAGGTCCTGATGTTACCTGTGTGTTATTACTGTTTCATATTTACTTGGCTATTATATATTTCACAGCGGTAAGCAAACGAGGCTGACACTAGGTCATTATAAGTGTAGCCATACACCATACTGCCTATCGTCTAATTGGTATGACGCTACTGATTGGATCAGTTAGAACTAGAATAGAATATACCACCAAAAACATTTTTATGTAAAGTGATGCCAAGATAATACCAAATGACTCGCACTGTCAAAAAGCAATCAGATCTCATATAAAACCAAGCTTATGACTCTACCAAACTTCTAACTCTACACGCGTTAACTCTACAAGCCTAACTTCACAAACTCTACACCTTCGTCAAAATATGTGGCCTGACCATTCACTTCTTTTTGTAAGTTATAATGACAGTATTTTTATTTTCTTTTTTTATTGTTATTATTTATAACAAGGAATCTTACAACAATCTTCAGACCTCTAGAGTAAAAACTTGCGTAGGTAACAAATTTTCTTACTTTTACAAATTTTCAACCACTAGTGTATGTGGTTGGAGGATAAAAGTTCCAAGTTTGACAATTTTTATGTTGTTTATGTGTTAATACGAGCTTAAATACAAAATTTCAGCTCTCTAGGACATCCGGAAGTACCCTATAATTTTGTTGATCATCGGTGAGTCAGTGATGAAAAATGTTTTTAGATATTAATAAAATCTAAAGTAAAAGACCTATGCAATCAAAACTTTATATGTTAAATGAATCCGCTACTAGGAACATATCCTGAAAATTTTGTATATCTGGTATAATCAAAACCCAAGTTATGAGGGTTCAATAAATCGACGAAACGCTTCAAGAAAAGGTGGTCTGGTAGTGCCACTTCGCTTAGGTCGTCTTGGCGGGGGCACTGCCGTGCCCCGAGATAATTATTTGTTTTCCAGGAAATAGGTTATAAAGATGTCATTATAATACAGTATGGATCAAAATTTCTTCCTCTAAGGCGTGGATATATTTTAATTGACAATGTAGACCAGGCCAGAATAAAAACTTCAAGTAAAAATCATATCACCAAAAATTTCCATACCAATTAACAATAACAGGGTTTTATGACCGTGCCCATAGGGATGGATTGGTATGACAGTGGATACTGTTTATGTCAATACGGAACTGATCGACGGTAGCGTCATGCCGATTGGACGATAGGTATTAGACAGTATGGTGTATAGCTACGGTTATACGAATAAATTATGACCATCATTAAATTGCTGCACATTCAGTTTACATATACAGTCACAGACTACGTATTATATAATCCTATCCTACTAATATTATAAATGTGAAAGTTTGTGAGGATGGATGGATGGATGTATGTTACTTTTTCACGCAAAAACTACTAAACGGATTTCGATAAAATTTGGTATAGCAGTAGTTTAGGCTCTGGATTAAAACATAGGCTACTTTTTATCCTGAAAAAGTACCGAGTTTCCGTGAGATACTTTATTAACGCGGGCGGAGCCGCGGGCAAAAGCTACTCTTCTGATAGGTGTCGGATAGATTATCCGGAAGTTTTGTCAATGCTTATATCGAGTGACAAAAACAAAACATGCCAATAAGCTATCTGACACTTATGTAGAGTGAAACAGAGTCATAGTCAGTCAGAGCTGTTGCCCGCGGCTCCGCCCGCGTAAATACACTACTTTTTCGGGTAAAATTACTAAAACTACTAAACTCTGGATTAAAACATAGGATACTTTATAAAAAGTATCCTATGTTTTAATCCAGAGCTTAAACTACTACCATACCGAATTTCATTGAAATCCGTTCAGTAGTTTATGTTTGAAATACTAAGAAACCTACATCCATCCATCCCCACAAATTTTAACATTTATAATATTAGTAGGATTATGAGTACGAGTTGTTAGGTCCGTAATAGCCTTACCAAATCTAGGTTTGTTCAGCTTAAAAGGGTTAAAATCCGACCTTGTATAGCCATATTTTCGTTTGCCATTTTTATGAATTCTCGCCACGTACGTGATTCTTTAACTTTTCCCGAGGTTTTCCTAACTATTAAGCTATTTATTGCCGGCCAGCGAAGTGATTTGGCACGATCGTGTACGGAGTGACGTCATGACGTAAGATCAAGGTAAAAACACCGGGGCTATGTCAATGCAATGTATTTTTGAAACCAATTGACGTGTTGATAAACATACGTATGTTTACAGAAAGTAGTAGCTCCGAACACCCTGGTAACTAGTTAATTGACAGCCGAAACAGAAGTCTGTCTCTACTCTCTAGTCTCTACGATAAGTAATAGACAAACAAGGAAAGGGGTTAAGTGCATAATATTATAAATGTAAATTGTAAGTTAGGGTCAGCTCACACCGCGACGATACGCGGCGTTGCATTTTTAAGATGGCTGCTATTCAAAATTGAATTTTATTCACCACACAAAAAGATACACGTTTCATATGACCTCGGTCATACACTGCACATGCGCTGTGCAGCGCGGTGCAACCTGACATTCGAACGCTTACAATAAAACGTGTATCTTATTGTTCGATGAAAAAAGTTGTCCAAACATAAGAGACTATATGATTTTGTCTAGTTACGTAATATTATTTTTAGATTGAACTTGTCTGCTTAACTTAAGCGCCAGCTTACACCGAAACAATGTGTTAAGCGACGCGGCGCTGCATTTTTAAAATAGCCACTCAAATTGAACTTTATTCAGTACACAAGAATAAAGTAAAAAAAAAACCAGATCAAAAGCGATTTTGATCTAGTTTTGTTTTTAACTGACGTGATCAAGAGTGTTCTTGGCTATAACTCATCATCATCAGCTCGCTTCCTGCTTAAAACTGACGGGGGTTACTAATTTTTTAAATATAGTTTATCAGTTTAGTGGCAAGTTTAAATAACTCGAAAGGATACCTTTAGAACACTTTCGCATGGATAATATCGCTTAATTCGATGGAGATTTATTTACGTATTTAATTAGAAGTCTCTTAATTTTACCAATATCATACAGCTTTTTAAAAGCCACAGCAATGAAAATATCAAAAGACACTAGAACATGGTTTCTAACCTCTCTTGTAATACTTGTACTCTTTGTCATTTTTATTGCAAAAAAGGCATTACTATCTAAGTATATTTATTAGTTGTTGCCCGTTGCGTTGCGTACGTTGCGCGTACATTCATTATCCCAAAGGAACACTACTTTTTCGGGACAAGAAGAGAAGACCATGTTTAAATCCAGAGCTAATGTACTACCATACCAAATTTCATAGAAATCCGTTCAGTCGTTTTTGCGTGAAAGAGAAACAAACTTCCATCCATCCATTCATCCTCAGAAACTTTCACATATATAATATTAGTAGGATGTTTGTTTGTTAAAGGAAGTTCTTGTAGAGAGACTTAAAGCAATTTTAAGAGTATAAAACAATAGTTTATAACTGCAATAAGACGTAGCGAAAGCATATTAACAATAACAATAAAAATAAGTGCTTATGTAAGATGTAATAATATTATTACGGTACCTACGAAGATAATAATCTTTACACTATACGTGCAGACAAAGACTTGAAGATGATTAAGCGTTGAACGTGTTTTCAAGGAAATCTACCTCTATGCCTGCTCTTTTATCGGTAGGACAGAATTCATGGTCTAACCTACAAGAAGACATGAACCGGTTTTTTATCTAGGTCTAAAGGCCGAAACCATTTCGGGAAAGTGGTACAGAATTTACAACACAGATCCCTTGCAAAATAGAGAGATTCTGTAGCAATTTTCCATACATTATTTAGTTTAGCGAAACTTCAAAATGTAGTATTGTCATATACACTGTCTAGCCGCCTAGCGCCTACACCAGCTTAGTTCACCTATTACTATCACATCACATCTATATTTGATCCTTTATTTCAAAAATATTGTGTGTAAATTATTGTAATGCGTTGTTCGCACTAGGCTGAAGGTAAATTACTACCCACTTACTAATAAAAATATTTACAAAGTGGATAAACTATACAATGTTTTGTCCTTGTCTGTCAAGCTACTTTTCCGACGTAGGTATAATGACAAGGACTAAACACTGTATAGCTTATCCACTGTGTAAATATTTTTCTTGGTAAGGGGGTAGTAATTTACCTTCAGTACTGAAGATAACGACCAAGATGAAAAAGTAGACTGTTCGTCATACAAAATATTAGCAACTATACTCGAACTGTTGTGCGAAAGATTTATGCAGTGATGAGTATTTAAGCGACGAAATTACTCGCAATTTGACATAAATACTGGCATAATGCGAAACGGGCATAAAAGACAAATAACATTCGTGATAATACAATACAGTGTTGCTCAGTGAGCAACATTCTGATCATCATGGAACCCAATATTTTAACATGACCTTCCTTCAACACAAACAATTGTCCCAACAGTTCCACCGGAACCGCTGACCTTAAAGTCATCGGAGAGACAATTTGGGGGACATTATTTAATCGATAGAAAGTAATTTAACTTTTATCTATCAACGTCATTTATCAAACACTGAAAAAATAACACGTTGTTAACAAGTTTGAATTGTGAAATAGATTTTTTAATACAAAATTAGACCCCACTTGTACCGTTTTCACAACTTAATTTCCTGACAAGTTGTGAAACGGGAATTTATCATCGTTAAGTTTTCGCTCCTTCCATATTCAAAATAACTTATGACTCTGTCAAAGGCATAAATTCGTTACAAATTGGTTTGTCACCAGTTCGTTCTGTATCTACCCTTAATTATTGTCTTCTACGATAAACACGGCGCGTCAAGAGTCTATTTCGGTCGAATACCTGTGTAAGGGGCCAACAATCCGTAAATGTTAGTTGAGTGACAACTAAATACGTCAATTAGTAACTTTACGTTTATCTGTGGAATGCTCTGGAAAATGTAAGTCAAGTCATTAGGGATAGGGGAAGAATTCCGAACCTAACTGTAGATTTAAAAGACTTATCCTCTTACTATCATAAATGTGAAAGTTTGTGAGGATGGATGTATGCATGTTTGTTACTTTTTCATGCAAAAACTACTAAACAGATTTCCCTAAAGTTTGGTATGATAATAGTTAGGCTCTGGATTAAAAGATAGGCTACTTTTTATCCAGAAAAAGTACAGTGTTCTCGTGGGATACTGTATTTACGCAGGCGGAGCTGCGGGCAAAAGCTAATTTCAACAAAAAAGCTTTTCAAAATGAATTTCAGCTCAGCTATGAATTTTATTCAATGTCAGTTTGCATAATATCTTAATATAAAATAAAATGACGCTTCCGCTGTCGCTTAGATCATTTGAACAACTTAACGGATTTTCCTGCAGTTTTCACCAACAGACAGAGGGATTCAAGCGGAAGGTTTATATGTATATAACTTACACATTGCATCCATGCGAAGCCCGGGTGGGTCGCCAGTTTACAATAATCATATGCGTTTGATATACAATATTGGGTGGTTATAATTTAGAATTCAGCCTGAAGCAGGCATTCGTTCAAGAAGGCAGCCTGCAGTAGCATAGACTTTCAACATTACACCGAACACCAAAATTCAAGCACATTTTGCTCTTCAACTTCTTTTGTAATTGGGGTTTTTCGAAATTATTCCTCATTTATTTATGACGCAATACGGGTACTACACGTACATGCGTATTTATTAAATAACAATCTTAAGATAGTTATAAAACTCGTACAAACGTCTCGCAATGTTGAAATAGGTATCAATTTTAAATCCACGGATAATATGTAGTTTATCCGAGTTGTTCTAGTATAGTAAACTACTAACTAGTTTAGGCTCTGTATTATAATACAGAGCCTAAACTACTACAATACCAAATTTCATCGAAATCCGATCGAAAAAAAGTAACAAACATCCATCCATCCTCACAAACTTTCACATTTATAATAGAAGTAGGATCTTTACTTAATAGAAATAGAACAACTCGGATGTGTGTATACATAGGCTATATGGCTATAGGTGACATGTAGTATACATAGGCTACTTTTTATCGCGAAAAAGTACAGTATTCACGTGAGATACTATTTAATATATACATGAGATATCATAGGGAAAAAGCTAGTAATTAATATAAGTATTCACTTATTTTATTTATTAGTTGAATGTTGATACAATAACATAAGAAGAATAACATTCTTCAGTAGAGAATATCACCAGAATAGTAATAATGGTGTTATCTACAAGAATACACCAACACTGTGGTCTGTGTGCTCAGTAAACACCTGTAACAACACGTTTCATTGTTCTCTGAAACCGTTTATAGTCGAACTAATAGGGTTGACACTTTTCTACAAGAAATTATGTACGTAACGTGATAAAATTTTAAAGGAGTTATTTATCGTTATTTAAAAGCAGGGGTTTCAAGTTTGCGTAGTATTTTATTTGTGATGATTTTAATAAGTATTTAAGGGATGGCAAAGAAGAATATAATATTCTGCAAACATAAGGTAAGTATAATATTCATATTTTTCTGGGTCCACTCACTCCACTATTCACTTTCGTGTCCTGCTAACTTGCAATGCGTGAAACTGTCTACAACTGTTTACAAACGCATCTTTAAGGGTGCTTTTGCAAAAGTGTTGTTTGACAGCGGCCGAGTACAGAATGACATTTCTTTGTACAGTAAACCCAGACAGCGACCAAATAAAATAAACCTTATTGCCACGTATTCATGCATAATATCAAAACACGTGAATTTTTTAGGAGCCTTTTTCCAAATATATTTTATTAAATATATTTTTTTTTATTATTATTATTTATTAAAAAAAAAATCCAAACAAATATATAGTATCACTCATGAGCAAAAAATAAGAGGTTAACTGGATTTTTTTGATATACTAAAAGATCACAATTCTATAATATTTTTAAACCAATTTTAGACAAAGAAGTACTTACTTTACTCGTGACAATAATTGTTAGTTTTGTAGGATTTGGTTTCATTTTGTCGAAAAATCAACGGCAACAAAACAGCCAATTTATGTCAAGTAGATGTTGCCCGGGACTTCGTGCGCGCAAAAGTTAATTTCGCGGAAACCGTACATTTTTCTGCGGCAAAAAGTCCTTCCCCGTGGTCTATTCTATCAGTGTGCCAAATTTCATTAAAATCGATCAAGTAGTTATGCAGCCTATTCAATTTAAACAAACAAACATACAAACAAACTAAATTTTTCTCTTTATAATATTAGTAGGTATATATTAGGTCATTACATATGAAATTGGCGTTTTGTAAAGGAGGAACATAAAGTCGATTTTTTTCAAACATAATATATTTATTTAATCAAAGTATATACCATTGCTATCTATGCACTTTTATGGCAAAACATCTCATAGGTACTTCATTGATTCCTTTACTAAAAACCATTCGGACAGAAATCAATACAATCTTTGAAGGCGCTTTCAAATGCCCCATCGGAGTTGAATTTTTTCCCTTGCAAGAAGTTATCCAAATTTCGAAAAAAAAATGGTAATCTGTTGGAGCAAGGTCCGGGGAGTACGGTGGATGTCTTAGACATTCCAATTGAAGCGCCTCTAATTTGGTAGCCGTCTGTTGTGCAGTGTGCGGTCTAGCGTTGTCCTGAAGCAGCAGTGACCCAGAGCGAATGACCAACTTCGGTTGTTTAGCAGCTAGCTTTTCTGGCAATAGACATCAAGCTTTTTCACCTTCCCACATTTCAAGCTTTTTTATCTTCCCAATTTGCTTCAAGTGGATTAAAACAGTTTTATCACTAACACCGCAGCCTGCAGCTAACTCGGACGTGGTTTGCGATGGATCCGCTTCCACAATAGCCTTCAATTCTTCATTATCAACTTTGGTCTCCGGCCGTTCACAGGGCTTGTTCTGCAGGTCGAAATTTCCAGAACGAAAACGTTGGAACCAAAAACTTACTTTTCTTTTGCGACACCGCCGCCATACACATCATTAATCCTTCAAGCCGTTTCTGCACCACTGGTGCCACGGTGGAACTAGTACTCGGAAATAATACTATATTTCAAGTTTTCCATTTTGTAAACAGAGTGACACAAAGAAAAAACCAAATGAGGAAAAAACAAATTAATTACGGTTTTGAAACACAAATGCATGAGTAAATAGCGGTATAAATTTGAAATTGGAATTCCTTAACAAAGAATATAATATATTTGAGATCGAAGTACGACAAAACGCCAATTTCATTTCATTTACCTAATAGATTTGTAAATACGCCCTTAACTGTCTACAGTTTCAGTATCTCTCTCTACAAAGGCATCTATAACTGTCCACAATTATTTATCCAACTGTCAACAGTCTAGCCACAGGTCTGTTACCTGACTCCACCAGACAGGGGGCGTTGCAACACGTGTGGTGTGGTGTCGACAGATCATATCAGTTACGCAACGCACTTATCACACGCCACAGATTAGTTACAGTGATTAAAAATATTTTCCATCAACAATAGTACGTGGACTATATTTATATGAATACATGATGCAGAAACACAGTACAGCTTTACGAGAATTGTGCAACCAGAGGAGCATGAAAATTGGCCGGTAAATTAAAGTTTATGTGGAGCTTCCTCCAGTGTGCAGAAAGCTAATATTTTTTGATGTGTATCATCTTTCCTCGCTTTCTTGCAATTTGTGAGAGTGTTTTCGTGAAATGGGCTGGAAGTGTGTAACAGGAAGTCGCGGAAGCGCGCGCTATTTGAATTGACCAATGAGCGCGCGGTGGTAGAGTTGGCCGTCAGATTAGAATAGCATATTTCAGTATTTAGCTTTTTTAAATTTTGACGTTGATTTCTGTCAGTGCTTGATGGAAAAGTTTCCGTTTTTATCAGAAAATCGTACTAAGCATTGGGTTTTTTTTAAACATTTTATAAAATGTTACACTTCATATGCGACTACTGTGGCTCGCTGGTTTTTTAAATATGCGTTAGTTAGTTATAGACGTTAGTCAATTTCAATTCTGTTTCTGTTACAAAGTTCACATTTTTTTTAATTTTTCTATCTGAAGTCTGAACCTTATAAAGTTCAAACTTTATAAGGTATTTATGAACCTTATAAAGTTCAAACTTTATAAGGTATTTATGAACCTTATAAAATTCAAACTTTATAAGGTATTTATGAACCTTATAAAGTTCAAACTTTATAAGTATTTATGAACCTTATAAAGTTCAAACTTTATAAGGTATTTATGAACCTTATAAAGTTCAAACTTAAAATTTAATGAATTATTGTGGTCGGATTTCGACCACAGAGACACACTCTTTTAATTTATTGTTAGAAGAGGTCGCGACTCGCGTGGTGTGGTGTGTTTTATTGTCTCAGCTTAATCTGATTCGGCAGACTGATATACCTAATGCTATAATAATAGAGCACTTGACGACGATGGAGTCGTTAGCTATAGCTTATCTACACTTTGTATGTTTGTTTGTTTGCATTGAATAGACTCCGAAACTATACCTACTGTTCCGATTTTGACGTGGGCAACATCAATGTGAAGATGCCTATATTGTCTAAGTAAATTCAATCAATCAAACCATACTTATCACAAATACCTACCTGTTTATTTTCTATCTCTATTTTCTAGAATCTATAATTAACGCAACGTAAGAGGGAAAAGAGATCTGTAGTGGAAAATGTTAACAAAGCTTTGTCAAACACAATGGACCGCGAGAAATCGAGAAAGCGAACGCATTAGTATTGTACAAGAAATAATGATCTGTCAATCATTCTCGATCATAAACATTTGCACGGTGCCAATATCGAATCGATCGTATTTTATAGAGAAATCATCTCAAATGTGTCACATCACTAATAAGGTAGAGTCACTGTACTAGGTGATACAAATAACGCTTTTCATAATTTTCCTGGTTTTATTTGTGGCTTTTTGGTAAAAATTTGTAAATATACAGTAAAAATCCTACTGATGTGAAAGTTTGTGAAGATGGATGGATGGATGTTTGTTACTCTTTCACGCAAAAACTACTAAACGGATTTTGATGAAATTGGGTATGGTAGTAGTTTAGGCTTCGGATTAAAACAGGCAGGCTTAATAGAAAAAGTACAGTGTTCCTTTTGGGATACTGAATTCACGCGGGCGGAGCCGCGGGCAACAGCTAGTCGGTTATAATGATATTGAAGGGATTTAAATTATGGTCGTAATTGCCGATAGTTGGTAAAACCGATATTAAAATGTTCATGTTGTTCCACGACTGATCTAAAATCTTGTCATAGCTCATAACATACCTAATATCTTTAAGCTATTAGGTACGCTATAGCTTTAAGCTACGAAATGTTTTTTAAATTTAACGAACAGAGAAAGCAAATCTTTAACCGTTTCTTTTTACCCGACTACGGTGAAGCCAAAAGGAAGGGTAATGATTTTGGCAAACTATGTTTGTATGTATGGATGTTTGTTCCACCGTAGCGCCTAAACTACAGATACGATTCAATAAATTAGGTGTCAATAGATTCGTAATAATAGTATAAATAGCCCAGATAATAAAGGCAATATAATTTACGTACGCGGATTATAGTTTTTTATTAAGATTATAGTTATTACTATTTCCATGGAGGAATGCTATTTCATTCATAGGTAGATAGTTAATTTTGATATTCAATTACCAAATTATTTTTCTTCGCTTCATAAATTCATTCATTAGTTTCGAACGCCCCTCAGTGTGCATCCTACCGCAACACTTTCCTGTTGGCGTTTTTGTCCCCGACTTGGCTTCTTCCCACGTGACCGGTGGGAACAGGCCAAGACGTGGAGCGAAACGGGAATGTAATGTATAATATAAATTATGTGGGAAATTATAACGCTTCGTCGTCGAACGGGTTAAATGGCAAATACAGGATAGGTATTGTAGTTAATATTTTAGCTGGGGCTATATTTGTTGTGGGTTTTCAATATATTAGATCTATGAATCGAAAATATGTAATGTATTTATTTGTTTGAACAAAAAAGTATATATTCCCTACATAGTAATATTCGTAAGCGGTAATACGATACCAAAATATGTAGTAACAATAAAACATTTTTACTATTAATAAATGTGTAATATTTTACTTAATGAAACCAGATTGGGTTTAACGGCCGCAGTCGAGACATTTGATGCATACTTTAGGGGCTACTTAGTACAGATTTTGACATCAAGTCCATACAGTTTCTGTCATTATTTCCTCAAAGTAGCTCCATAAGTGTCTCTGAGTGCGGCCGAAAAGGTATTAAGTGGGTCGCGAAGGACCAATGTGAAAATTACCGGGCCGTGGCACGGAACAATGTTTGGGAAACACTGCCCTACAAAAAAGTCATTTTCTCGCATATAACATGGAAATCCGGGTTGATCGTGTTGTAGTGTAGAGAACAGGTAGAGCCCTGGGCGTGACTGCGTTCACAATAAGTTAAACTGATGAATAAGTTATGAACATGGACATTTCGTATTTTATTTTCTTTTTTATTTATTGAATATAAGAAACATATTATAATAGTTAACACCGTAAAACCCGACAAGGATTTTTGAGATAAGTCCCGATGCCATGATTTAATAGTGCCAATGTAATAAAATAAAAAAATCCAAGTTGATTTTGATGTTTTGAAAATATTACGGATTTTCATACCAAGATTTAACCATAGATTAACACATGTAGCGGACCAATTAGCGCCACAATCCTAAATCACGCTATCGAAGTTTCCTAAGATCGGCGATATATGTATATACAACGTCCGAAATGCATGAAACTGGGCTTCGGCCTGACCGAGCATACCACCTCGCTCGGTCGGAGATCTCCCTTTGAGGCTTCCACTAATCCTACACACATATTATGTCACCTTTTTTTAAAATTTTAATATTCAAACAAGTTAAAAATAGAAAGTACAAGAAGGAAAGTTTGAAACACTCAATGATATTAATATTAATGTTTCATTTTCAAAGCAAGTAACGCGACGTAATTGGTTTGTTATAAGCTCATGAATTGTAGAGGTTTTCGGAAGAACTTTACACTTAGGCAAGTACTTGCCTACCAAGTACAATAACTGAAATTGTTGGGTAAATTATATTTTGGGATTATTAGTTTTAAAAGAAGGAACATTTCAGTTTATATCTTGCTTTTCTCGTGCTTCGAAATTATCATAAATCAAATGACTAGTAGTAAAAAAACCGACCAAGTCAAATACAGCTTTTTTCGAGTAAAAAAAAAACTTTTTACTCGCCATCATCATTAGATTTTTGAATTTAATAATAGTAATTATTAATTGTTGATAAATATAATTATGTACATTATCTATTGTAGTAAATACGACAGTTAGTTATCATTACAAGAAAACTCTCACAATAGTGATAAGAAGTGATGGGAAATTAAAACAGTTTTCATATCGATAAGCTAACAATGAAATTCCTACGCTTGAATAAAACAATCGATAACGGTGTTTACATTTCTCCGTATTAATTTTTTTTAAGTACATTTTTGCTTATTTCATTGTAATATAACTTGTATAATAATAAATATTTTATTAAATTATTAATTATATTAAATAATGGGAGTCGGTGTTAGAAGAGAGAAAATTAAGGCTTTTTAATTTTTTTTAATGCGAAATCCTAAAACAATAAAAGAAAATCGACGGGTTGCACTCCGGGAGTGCCGGCAGAAGTGAAAACTTGAATATTAACGTTGTGCATTTTTGATATTTTAAATAAATAAATAAATATACGAATTGCTTTCATTATCAGTATAAAAGTACTATTATTTATGTGGTGGAATACCTACAATATTCATTTATTGCGCTATCGTACACAAACATGACAATTTATATTACATTAAAAATTTAACACTTCAGAACTATTACAATTATTTTACATAATAATAATAAATAATAAAATAAACAAAATAAATTAATAATATTAATCTCATCCATGGATGCGCGTGGCACGCTGTAACATTAACACACACG
The DNA here is from genome assembly GCA_963565745.1 of Phengaris arion. Classification (NCBI taxonomy): domain Eukaryota; kingdom Metazoa; phylum Arthropoda; class Insecta; order Lepidoptera; family Lycaenidae; genus Phengaris; species Phengaris arion. Next base: position 5,829,080 of record OY751431.1, read on the forward strand.
AACATTCGCGCAAGCGCCCTGCGCCGCCTGTCCTCTCTCCATCCGTCTTACGAATTTTCGATCAGGTCACGTGTCCTGACGCGAGTTTAGAAATTTTTACCCATTCCAAAAAAAGTACACAGTGCCGCTAAAGAAGTTTTCACTTCAATAAAAGGTTGACAATAAAAAAATAAATTTGAAGTTAAGCTTACTTTCATACCCTTATCACGGGTATGAAAGATAGTTCACAATCCATTCTGATACCTACCGAATACAAAGATGCAAAATTTCATTTAAAACCGATCAAGCCATTTCGGAGGAGTTCTGCCACAAACACTGGTTTGTGACATGAGAATTTTATATTTTTTTATTGTTCATATAACAATTTAACAGTTTAAAAAAGGTGACATTTAAAAGAGGCACAGGCATTTATACTTATTTCTAAACTAAGATTCGTCAGAGAAATTTTGATGAGTAGGTACGCTATTAAAAAATTAAAATATTTTTTTTTTAAGTAACCCCCGAATTGTCAAGCAGTGAGCGAGCTGATGATGATCAATTATAGCTAAGAATACTCTCGATCATGTCAGCTTTCAAACAAAAAAAAATCAAAATCTGTTCATCCGTTTGGGAGCTGCGGTGCCACGGACAGACACACAGACAGACACGTCAAACTTGTAACACCCCTCTGTCTTCGTCCGTTAAAAATGTTATTACAACAAAACAAGGATTGCCAGATATATCGTATTAATTTTAAAATCAATAATGTAAAATATCTTGTGAACATGCGATGTTGCGAAGCTTAAAACATCTGTACTAGATTTGTGTGTCAAGGCGATTCGCAGTTGTTGGCATTTATTGTAAGTTATCGATTAAAAAGGTGATGAAGGTTTATGTGCAAATGGAATTATTTTTATTAATTTACGTAAAGCTATCATTCGTTGTTGTGAATTGTTCGTGCTTTGCCCACTGTAGCCCAAGCACGAACAATTGACTACAAAGTATTCATAACGTTATCGAATGAAAACTGTATTGGCGCGGCGCCGACATAATTTTGACAGGTTTTCACACAATTTTCATTCGATAACGTCACGATTACTTTTTCGCAAATAGTTGGTGCTTGAGCAACTGTATTGCGTAACACATTTCATCTCAGTCATGACGTGACGTACCGTCCCGGTCACACTAGTGACTCAACCTTTCTCTTTATAGCAAGCGCATACATACTCAAAAACGTCACCTTCCACCATCCTTTTGTTTTGTTCACGGGGGTTCACGTTTTCAAAGGAGGCCAGCTACGCAGGAGTTATTTTTATAGTGCTCAAGTGTGTGCGCAGTACACAAGAGCACTCTCTCCTTTACTCTCGAAACATAGTGGCACGGATGACCGACACGACTGGCGAGAGATCAGGCGCAGGACCGACTTTTTACATGCCTATCCGAGGCATGGATCATCTTTCTTGTCAGACAATCGGGTGATCAGCCTGTATTTCCCTAACTCCGAACCAAACCTGGAAACAACATTTTTTGTTATTCCAACGCGGGAATCGAACCCACGACCTCCTAGTCGAGAGCCAAGCTTTAAACCTTCAAGGTTCATGTTAAAGTCATTAATTGTACCGTGAGAGAGCCGGCACAAATGGGCCAGCTCAACCAGTACCAGGCCAGACACACCACGGCTTAAATAGAAAACTCGGCGTGGAGAAGGTACTAAGGTAAAGGAAAGTTTGAGGGAATGTTCGGGAACGCATTTGTGGGATCTATGGGGGTGTTGATTGCTTACCATCAGGTATAAACCCATCTTCTCGTTTCCTGGTCTATTCCATAGAAATTAAATATAAACTCTAACTATAGTAAATCAGAAGCCTAATTCTCTTAAATCTCGGTTCGGTCAACGCGCTGACTCATTCACATACGCGTCAAATCGTGCGCGCGCGAGTGGGGCAGCCTGAAAATCCAAACGAGATTTAACCGATAATAATTACGAGAATTTGCCCCCAGGTGACAAAAGCAAAAAAAAAAAACATTTTGATGTTTTTATTCAGCAACAAAAGTCTTTATAATTGTTTTTTTTTAATTGACCGAATCCAAACTATCTACATTAGTCAGTTTACAACAAAGAAATCGCGTGTTCAAAAGTAGGTATCGATTTTATATTAATTACGCTTACGCCCAATGTCAAAAGGTTAATTCACTCCTACCAAAACATCTTGAATCAAATGTAAGAATAAAAAATCGTTAATATAAGATATTCTATATTAAAAAACTGTAGAATTTGCTTAAAATTAAACATGGCAATAGTTTAAATCTTGCAAGCAATTTTCTCCAATGTTAAGAAAAAGTAGTCGCTAGGTATACAGTCGCGTGGATGTCAACGATTTCGGTGCGTTATCTCCGTTTACAAAAAAGAAAAGATAAAACTCTCATATAAGGGCATCGGCAGGCAAGGGCAAACAATGGATAGGCCCACCCTAGCCCTATCATAATGCACAATGTACAATAGCTCCACCTGCCTTTGTCCCTTTCAACCTGTCCGCGTTAACATCGGGTTAACGTACACAAACAAGCTTATTGATAGTAATCGTATTGTTCCACATTTTATAAGTCTTATGTGAGGTATTGATATGATCCCCTTTAACCTAAATTCTAAAACTACTCAAGTGTGAATTTTAATCATATTATTTTCATTGACTTAAATAATTAAGACTTAGAAGTTACTATGAAAAAGGAAGTTTGGAATTTGTTTCTGATATATATATATATATATATATATATATATATATATATATATATATATATATATATATATATATATTATTATACTAGATTTTGTCCGCGGTTCCGCCCGCGTAAATACGGTAACAAGATAACACCCCAGAGCTTAAACTGCTACCATACCGAATTTCATCAAAATCCGTTGAGTAGTTTTCCCTCCCAAACTTTCACGTTTTTATTAGAAGTAAGATAGTAGTGGGATTAATAAATAATTGAACGTTAAGTGGGAAAATATTTACACGTATCATAATGATTACTTTCAGTGAAGATGGTCGTTGGTCATACAAAAAAATTGTTTCTATTGACCAAGAAAGAAAAGAAAAATATAAAATAAAGCCTCTCACCCCAACCTAGTTCACACAGTTTCATAAATTTAGTATAATATATTATATACTAGCTGGTGCCCGCAAATTCGTTTGCATAGAACCAACGGAAATTGAACCCTACTTTTTTATATAAAACCCTAAGATAAAGTAACCTAAGTTAGACCTTATAACAGCAATCTGCCAGTACAAATCCCGTGAAAATCAGTCCAGCCGTTTCAGAGATCAGCCGGAACAAACAGACAAGACAGACAATTTTTCAAAATATTGATTTTTTATTGAAGGTAGGTAGCTTTTAATGTACTTTCATATGCATTATATGTAAAGCTGTTAATTTGAAATTACAAACGGACACTTCAATTTTATCTATGTATTATATAGAAAATAATCATAACGGACTTGCGAACACACATAATCTCTAATTACTGCTAATTGCAAACATTTCGTAGAGCGTTATATTGCGTTTCATTTCACTCTTCAGTCTACTTAAGATTTTTTATATTTATGTTCGTTTAAGTAAAAGAAATTATAATTAGAAAAGCAATTTTATTTTATAATTAATAATATAATTTGAGTAACTTTATCAGTTTAAATTATAACATTTGTATGAAAGTGAAAATGTACAGAACATGTAATTTTTTATGGCTTAAAGTATAATGTTATGGAGAAAAATGCACTTTTGAAACTGGCAGTATCATGACGTGTTTAAAGTACGTAAATATATGTATCAAAATGATCTCAAAATGGCGACGCTCTCGCCTCTAACGCGCGCAACCCATCACAATTCAGTCCTCACAAAATGTAAATATTTTGATTCATTATCTATCGAAGTGTAATTGATTTTGATATTGTTGTATTATAATAAACTGTTGCTTTTCACTTTGTTATCTTTTTGGTTTTCTAGTGTATTGTATGAATATGGAAGCAATTTTTAAGACGTATCATATATTCGCTTCAAAAGTTTTTCAACTGAATACGGCGAAGCCAAAAGGGAGGGTAATGATTTTGGCAGTCTGTGTATGTAATATGTATGTATGTTTGTTGTCACGTTAGCGACTTACCTATCGATCCGATTTTAATAAATTAGGTGTCAATAGATTCGTAATGATAACCCGGATAACATAGGCTAGGTATATAATTTACGAACCCGAAAACACTGTAGTTATACAGTGTTTTCGGGATAAAAGTAACCTATGTGTTAATCCAGACTTTAAACTACAGCCATACCTTTCATCAAAATCCGTTTAGCAGTTTTTGCGTGAAAGAGTAACAAACATCCACCCACATCCATCCATCCTCACAAACATTCACATTTGTCATAGTATAGTTGGAATGAGATGCGGGTAATATTGTAACAGTAATACGTAAACAATATAAATATTTTCTAATATCTTTAATGTAACTCATGCTGCGACTACTTCCATTTACGATAGCATATTTAAACTTTTACTGCAACATTCGCATTTCTTACAAAAACTAATTGGCAGAAAGCCACATCTGCAAATACTTTGTCACTAGCACTACTAATCATACATAACGTGAAGCTAAAACTTTTACGAGAATTGTGCGGACGGAGGTGTACGAAATTTGGCACAGTTAAAGTTTATGTGGAGGAAGGTTTGAGAAAGCTAATATATTTAAAAAAATGTTTAGAAATACATCAAATTGATAAAAATAAAGTTATACGTCACTCTAACTACCAGGCGTTTGTATAATATGTATATAGGTTTGACATTATTGTCAACCTTTCACATTCCTGATTCCATAGACAAAGAGACAATTTAAATATGAATTATGGTCGATTTTCGACTACAGGGTGACCTTCAATATTTATTACATAATATAAACAGAAGTGGCTTTCTTACTTGTTCGCTTAGATCTTTTGAACAGTTTTCAGTAACAGATAGAGCGATTCAAGAGGACGATTTATATGTACAATATCAATTTACATTACATCCGCGCGCGGGTTGCTAATAAATTATATTATTGTCATCTGACAATGGGTTATAGACCATCTTTGCCATCTGGCAAGTCTATGGCCCCAATAATGACCTTAACATATAATAAATAGACAATTTATTACTAATTGTCTTCATCGCGGAGGTAGTCATTCTAATCAAATGGCTGTTTATTAACTTCTTTAGGAACGGTTCGGCGCCAGGAAATTGGCAACGGTTGCCACAGCACAGCACGATGTTAGTTGTGACATTTTGATTAGGGGCAGTTTGTTTTGTAAAAATTTTGCATAAATTGAGTCGAACAAACAAATTTATGCTCTAGCTAGACGGTTTATCTGACTCTCAAGTCACACGCTTTCCTTGTCTATCTGCCAAGCACAGACAGAGACAGGCTATCTGCTACCTTGAAATTCAACCAGTAGCCTAACTATAAGAAAAAATTTAGAATTCCCAGTAATCCAATAATAACAAGAACGAGATACCTATTAGCCATTTTGCCGGCTTAAACCTGTAATTTTCTATTTAAAACATCATGATTAAAATAACATTGCCGCAATTTTACCGGTTACAGCTTTCTAAACATTTCCTGTCTATGTTGGATTTACACAACCTGTCGTAGTTAACATAGAAAAAAAGGGGGCGTGCTATCTGAAAACCCATTATAACGACGAGCCGGGCATAACGACGATGATTTATGGTCTGTCATAGTGCAATATAAACATTTTAATATTGGTTGTATGTTTAAACTACTTTCGGCTATTGTGACCCTTTTTTAATCCCTTTAGTGCCGTTCGCGTTACAATACTCATATAACAGGTTTTTACTATAATTTTTAGATCGACGAAGTCATTCGTGTTTATCTAAATGAAAATGGCCACGAAGAAGGCTTTTGATAGATATATAGAACTAATACGTAGATAATTAAAAGCAGTCAAAATAAATAACGAATGTTTTGTTTAATTTAATCAATGATAAGTGTGAGTATATAGAGTCACGACTCTATATTTCACAATGTATGCAAGAAATGGTAGGTTAATCATAATAGGCATTTGGTTAAATATTTTAATAAAAAGATTATATTTATTAATCAAAAATAATAGCTACCATTTGCTATAATTTGGTAATATCCCACGGGAACACTGCACTTTTTCGGCATAAAACGTAAAGTAACCAATGTAATCAGTATCAGTAATAAAGAGTATTATAAACTATTATAATACCGAATTTCATTAAAATTCGTTCAGTAGTTTTTGTAGGTATACACATCGGATCAAAATTGTGTCTAAATAATGTTATCACATTTATTTAAAATTGGCTTCAATATTGCAAAATTCGTATTAAAAATATATTGTATTCGTCGATTAGTCTGCACTCGGCATACCTAACACGGTAGAGTCGAAAGTTAGAGTTCTGAGTCAAGAACAGGTTTGGAGTTTATGACTACAGAAAATTCTTCGTGTAGCATATTTATTATTTGGGTTTTTGTGCTTTTTCTTTAATTTACATCTTTTTAACGTCACAATGTCGAAACTTAAATGTGTACGTACGTGTTTTTAATAAAAAAAGATATAAAGCCTATTTCAAAGTTTTAATCATTTTTAAATACGGAAATCGTCCTACAACCATTCTTGTATGTTTTTCATCGTGTCTTTGTGGTGAAGTTTCATAACCTTAAAAAGTTACCTTTAGATTGCTTACCTTTTTATTATATCGATGTTAATTGGCCCTGTGTAAACCAAAAGACAGAAAGCGTCACGATAGAGCCTCCAACTCAAGGACTGCACGAGAAACTTCACTGTTTTGAAACTTATAACAACAATATCAAATAAATCACTTGTACCACACTTATTTCTATTATTTTATACGCTTTTTGTTTTAGCACAACGTAACGCACAATCTGGTTTTTATTTACGATATTTTCACTACACTGCACACCTGTATGACACGCTGGTAGCGCGGTGACTGAATGTAACAGAAACGGATAGAGACGATGCCATACGGATGGAAAGAGACAGCACGTGGAAGGGAGAACCGCTAAGACGCTCTACCTAGCTCGACATACCGTTGAGTCGCAACAAAAATGTCAAGAATTCCTGTGAAAATTAATAACTTTGCATAGGTAATTAGATTTAATATTGTACTGTTAGTATGAATCATCTCGTTTTATTCAATATGACAAATGATTTACACATGTAAAATAAAATTGTAGATTCATTTTTTGGAAATTTTGTGGAAATTTTGGTTTCTAATAAAGCATAGAGCAATAAACCGAAATTGTTTTGTTATTGTGAAAAGTTTATCATTAAAATTCATTACGTTATTACACTTTTAACCTTGTAATTAACACAAAAAATATTGTTGTAAGTGTTATTATTTTACGCTAACGCAACCTGTTACACAAATTGTAATCAAAATGCTGCAAATGTTTTTAAAACTTTGTTTTTTTTTTCACTTGGCATCTCCACAGACCGCAAGCGCCGTACCTCCTGTCACCTGGTACGAGCGAGCACGACCCCCAGCGTGCGGCTGTGCGATGACAACAATTATATTATTGTTGCTGTAGAGCTCACTTGTATATTGTTTTTGTTGTAAAATTAATTAAAAATTAATTGTTGTAACTTGTAGCCCAAGTTTTTTAAAACTAAAGATAGGCTATGACGTACATTTGACAAAAAAACTCCTCATACCAGAAAAATATACGCCATCTTGTTTTCACCATACCTCAAGTCAAAATGGCCCGAACAAACCTAAAAGTGGGGGGCACGGGGTTAATAGTGGACAGTTTTTGCCTCGACATAACTCGTCTATAATATATTATATACGTCTATGATAGAGCTCACCTAGTTATTGTTTTTATCGTAATTTTTGTTTTTTTTTTAGTTTTTACTGTAACTAAAATAAGTAGGTCATAGGTATGTATATTTTATTAAATAATTTATATATATAATAATTTATTAAGCAATTAAATATTATTACTTCAATTAATAGCTATCTTAGGAGCTACGTTTGCCATACTCTACATCCGATTGACATGATTTCGTGAAACCTTCGCAGTGCTCAATGGCAAAATATTATTGAATTAAATTAACATAATATAGTAACATTAAAACAGTACAGTAATAAAATTAACAGTTATAAATTGTAGCATAATAATAAAAGAAAAATTTTATTGTTAATTTATGCAAGCGCCTAGTATTCAGGGAATTAAAATCATAAGCAGGTTGACAGTTGTCATAATTAGTTTGTAATAAATTATCATTCTAGTTTTACCGGGGAATTCAATGGGTGACGTTGTGGTTGTTGTGGTTTTTGTATCTCTTCATATATGTGTGTTATTTCGGTTCTTAATGTGTAATATTAGTAGAATATTAACCATTAAATATTCGTTAGGGTGCACAAGTGTGGGCAAGTGGTACAACTTCTAAAACGTGCTATTTTGTGTTCCCTCCAAAACTCCCAAGTGACTTTCAGTAAAGCTTCTACCACTTTACTGAATCGACTGACATGACTCATGGACTGCACTGACTATTTATTTGGACTTTGACTAGACTTTAGACTTGACGATTTAGGAATACGGTGTTGAAAATTGAAACGAAAGTTCTATTTTCCGCCTTTTTAACTTGACACTGGCAAATGGTTATAAGCCGATGCCATATATTTAAAAAAAAAACATTAATATGATATCAAACTGACATGTGATTGATAATTGTATTGCGATAAGTGACTGCATGCCGTCATTACAATACAAATAAATTATGACAATACTCTACCTGATTCTAAATTAGATTCCCTGACGGTACCTACTTTAAGACTACATAATACTTGACATAAACCGTTGTGATTTTTTCTTTTGACAAAATCTTTTCTTTCTTTTCTCTTTTATTTTCGCGTTATGAGCAGCAAATTGAGCCAGAATATTACACTGAATATTTTAAAACTCAAGACGGGCTGTGACCTACATTTGACAGAACAAATCTTCATACAAAAAGAAATATATTCATAGAAAAAGTTACGCCATTTTGTATTTCACCATACCTCAAATGTCAAAATGGCCCCAAAAATCTCAAAAGTGGGGCCCGTTTAACTGGAGACACTTTTTGCCTAAGCATGCCTCGTCTATAATATATACGTCTATGATACTGTAATTATACTAGAGCTAGACCGATGCAGTTGCATCAGATATGGAACGTTGGTAACGGGAAAGCAGGTTCTCGCGGAATCGGCGGTGGAACTGGCCAATTAATTACTAAGAGGAAGCACTTTGTGGGATATTTTTTTGTATTTTATGTCTAAAGATTAAGGTTATAAGTAGTTCATTCTACAAAAATACTTACCTGGGGGCCTAGCAGCTATCAAATGGAATTTGTATGGGCGCTGTCATGATTTTGACAGATTTTCATATAATTCTCATTCGATAACATTACGTTTACGCCGCTGTCATATGTTCCTGCTAGGCCCACTGCATCTCGCATAGGTACGTATTAGCAGGTTTGTTTATGAATAAGGTGCAAACTCGTTAGTGGATTAAATATAGACCTGGGAGAGCCATGCCATTCGGATTGGCCGGCTCGACTGGTACGACGACCAAATACCACGGGCTCACAAAATACCATCGTCAAATAACGCTTGCGTTGAGTCTCGCCGAGTGAGTGAGGTTACCGGAGGCCCAAGTGAGATTGGGGGTTTTTTGGACTGGGAACGCAAGAGCGTAAAATCAGAGGAGTTACAAGTGTAACCGTCTGCTCGTTACCGGGTCCATTTAAAAAAAACATGGTGGTAGGAGAATGCCAATGCTCATAGTTTAAAGCACCGGTAGCGTTGCCAGTGCCTTGCTAGTCTTGATACCCCTGAGGCATGGTGCTCTGCAGCAACAATCAAATATAGAATGGCAACTCATTCGATGCTACTTAAGGATCTAATCGTAGAATTATCACGTAGCTGCGTCATATCAATGAATGTATGTGCCGTACAAACGGTACAAGGTCATATCCTCTTAATAATTCTTGCGATTGTCGATTGCAGGTAGATACTGTTACGTAATAACTAAAGGTAAGTTATAAAAGGTTAAATATGATACCTGTTATCCCAGTTACATACATAACTACCTGTTTCGGATAACTGTTTAAAATAACAGTCAAAGAAAGTTTGTATGTATTTAGTTTGCTTACTATTGGCCGTTGGCCATTACATGGCCATGGCCGTTCAAGTAGGTATACTTGAACAGCCTTCCACAACCACTACATAAATTCCTGATATTGTAAATGTATTTATTCAAATTATTTAGCGTGATGTTAAATTTATAACCCTCCGTAACGTCTGTACATTAATACTCGTGCTCCGGAATCCGGAATGCCGGTAAAAATTCAGAGCACTGAAAAAAGAACTGTGCGCTAATACTATAGAGTTGAAAATGGAAGTTTCAAGTAGCTATCATGATATGATATTGACATTTAATTCAACACTCGTGTGTTCGATTTTCAATTGTATTGTATTAGCGCAGATTTCTATTTTGAATGCTCAGAATTTTCTACGACCTTCCGGATTCTGGAGCATATAGTCCCAAGCTTAACTGTAATTTCAAAAAATAATGCCTAATTAAGCATCACAAACAATAAGTACTTCTAAATTCTTCCTGAGAGCTTCCACAATAACCTTCAATTCTTCATTATCAACTTTGGTCTCCGGCCGTCCACGGGGCTTGTTCTGCACATGGGAGAAATTTCCAGAACGAAAACGTTGGAACTAAAAACGCACTGTGTTTTCTTTTGCGACACCGCCGCCATACACATCATAAATCTTTCGAGCCGTTTCTGCAGCACTGGTGCCACGGTGAAATTCGTACTCGAAAATAATACGATATTTCATGTTTTCCATTTTGTAAACAGAGTGACGCAAAGAAAAAATGCATGAGTATGAGTATAGTTTTGAAATTGAAATTCCTAACCAAAGAAGATATATTTGAGATCAAAGTGGCCAGTATGACAAAACGCCAATTTTATATGGACCTAATATAATGGCATGTATTGTTTAAGGGATTTCATCTTGACTGACTGCAACTTGAATTTTTTACTAAAAAAATACTAATTACTTTTCATTTTAGCAAGTAGTAGAGGCTTATAAGTATAAGGGAGACATACAGAGTATTTAAATAGGTACTACGTATATTTCGTTTTTGCATACGGAGACGTTGTATGTGCAAAGCCGCGTTTTCGTGATTGCCAAGGATCGGCAAGTGCTTGTTGAGGACAAGCACAAGCATGTAAAGAGGTCGTTTGGCTTGGCTTGCGTAAGCTTGTGGACGCTTGTACCCGATCTGGTCTAGTGTCGGTTTTTGGACACAGATCATCACAATCATCACATTTGCGGCAAGCGCTTGCGACGCATTCACACGTTGGCGCGCGCTTAGTAGCCGCTGTGATCTCGCGACGAACGCACGTCTAGTGCTGTCTTCACAATGAGTGGCTGGTCGAACGAAGAGAGTTTATCCCCAATAAGTTATAACTATAACCCCAAAGACGTTAATCATAGTTTGTATTTAAAATAAAAGATATAATACGCAAATATTTATTTTTTACCTGTGATGACATATGCCTATATTAAGCGATTCTATTATGTTATTTAATCGCAGGTATATTTAACTCTGAATATCGACTGTTATGTATTGTTTTTAAACGTGTTAGTTTTACCTGTGAAGATAAATACGCTTCACCTCTAGTATTAACTACTTTAATACTTTTAACTGATTTGTCGACGAAAGGAATGATTTCAAAACTAAGGATGGGCTATGATTTATGTGTTATGACGTACATTTGACAAAAAAAATTCATAAGAGAAAAAGTTACGCCAGCTTGGTATCAGAAAATTTTGTCAATTTTAAGCGCACTGATTAAACGGCGGAAAGCAAATGTCAAAGTGTCAAGATGGCAAATGTCAAACCTCAACTGCCCCAAACCCAAAAGTGGGGACACATACCTCGTCTATAATATAAAGGTCTACGGACGAAAGGCATCAAAATCACAAAATTGTATTTTATTTTCTGGACCGATAAGAACATTCTACTCTGTACTCGCACATCAAAATTACTTTTTACATAAAAGTGTGCTAAAATAATAGATTTCACTCGCTGAATCGAATAACTTTTATCTGACATGTTTAATTTGATAGATACAATGGTAGTAATGATACATTGAAGGTGAAGAGGGACACATTGAATCTTAATCCTTATGGGAGATGTGGTACACTCCGTTTACAGAGCCTGCATGTGCAAATGGGCAATATCTAGTTTTACAGTAGTAGTAGTCAATTTCTAGTTTCGATAAAAACAAAAACTGTTTTTATTTAATTTAAATCGTAACTTTGGATTATAGATTTGTAACATTTTTATGTAAGGCCACTCATGGACACCACGAGACACGCCCGACCTAGTGTGGAGTCCTCTAGTAATATGTAAATTTTGTGATGTTATTTCATGAAACAAAAAAGATTACAGTGGCTATGTCGGTACTATACGATATCCGCTAACATTTGAAGAACTCCAATAGGAGGCACTTGGTACAATTCCCTGTCCTTAGTTTTAGCAGATAAATAAGTATTTATATAGTACATTTTGTCCACATATATTCTGTTGGTTGTAGCAGATTCTTGTAGCAAGATAATTTTCACATATTTTAGTGCCAACATTTTTCAAATAGCACCTGGAAATTGGGGTTAAATAACAAAAGGAGGAATCAATTTATTTGCTACAATAGGTCATCCATTCCCCTCTAAAAGCTAAACAATCGGCTGGGTCGAAAATTCTGAAAAAATCATGATGGTAATCCATGTGTTAAGAACTTTACAGGAAAACTAATTACGTCTATAATATAACTTTGTTAGTTCAGGAGTTATAGATTCTTAATTTGGGGTGTCTTAGGCTCTTGCTCTCGCTGTTTTCGGTGATAATGTACATAGATAAAAAGTTTTTATACACGTGATGTATAAAAGCATCTAAGAAAATGTGATAACCCAAATATATTAAGTTATAAACATTACAGATTAGGTACAGTGCTAAAAATTAAAGTATTTTTTTTCCGGTATACGAGCATCTTGAAAATAAAACCCTAAATTTTATTAGTAATTTAAAACAATTCTAGGTAGGGTCTAGCTCATGTAATTGTGTGACTCATCTTAATTGGTGATACCGTGTTTTGAGGCTGCCCCCGCCTTGTGTAAGCAAAATTAACTATTTTATATTATACCTTACGATCGAGGCATAAAGCTTCTTTTTGTGTGCAAAATTTTGTTAAGATCGTGCGAGCGAGATGGTAACAATAACACGATTTGTGATTTCGCGCGCACGTTTCGACTTGTCAGCGCCAGCGCATTGCAGTGTGGATGAAATTAATTCATTTTAAATAGTAAAAAGTGCTTAATAGGAATAAAAATTGAACCAAATTACGTAAAATTTATCACCTGATTAAAATTAAAAATTAGTTTTAGTGTGTTGTTCTTAGTTATTTAGTAAGACCTTATTTACTGGGACTAAAAAGTTACCGTTTTCGACAATTTGACGGAGAAGCAGTATCACCGCATTAAGCGAGGTAAAAATTGTGTTTATTTGTTTTTTATATTAATAATAGTTTTCAATTAGATTAATTAAGTAAATTAACCTTTAAAAAAATATTGGATTACAATGACAAACATTGTAGCTATTTTGACGCATTTTAAATACCTAGTGTAGTTTTTAATATCACCGAATTAAGTAAGTCGTAATGTTTTACCAGATGGATAAGGACATGTTAGATGATGGTTACCGAACAAAAAAAATCGAAAATATAATGAAATGTCATTAAAGTCTGCTGTATCTACTTACTTAATATTATTTTTTTTTTATTTCTTATATGTTAAAAATATGATTATCTAACAGAGTTTATTTTGTTTTTGTTGCTGTAATTTTTTATTAATTTAACATACTTGGCTAATTTGGTGATAAAAAATAATAATTTCTCATTTAATTATGTTATATCAGAATAAGAGTAGTAGCGCCACCGAATTAAGGTGATTATCACAGAATTACCCAAGTCATCATACTTTTTAAAAATTATTCTTAAAGTAAGTTAATTATATTAAATTAAAGATCTCTTGTGCTCAAAGGTTACCGAAAAGTCTGATTATTGTTTTAAATAAATATAAAAATAATTGATTAAGTAAATATAAGCCGGTTTTTCTTACCCTTTACCGAATTATCACCGAATTACATGAGCTTACCCTATACGCGAATCTCGGAATATCTATACGAAAATACCCTATTCGCGTGGCCCCATATCTTAAAACTGTCTCCCTATCTATGGTTTTTGTTTGGGTAACATGTTATGCTTCTTTTATTAAAAGGCTTAATGTAAAGGTACCACCAATGTTACAAAATTTAATTAAGGTGAGAAGCAAGCAGCAACTTTTCTTGTCAGAAGAAACTTGCCTATATAATATAACGAGAGTTACGTCAGTGTTGCTACATTTAAATAATTTAACACAGTCAATGAATATTTAACTGGCATAATTAATTAACGTGCACTTATCTATTGCGTCGGGACTTTTGACAGAAGGTACAATCAGACAATTAATTTATTAAACCGTAAAACTTTTCTTGTCAAAAGAAATTTACCTATAGGTAAGTACTAAGTACTTACGTAACTCTGGATAAATTCTATTTTAACGAGAGTTACCCCCGGTTTCTGAAAGGATAATCAACGCCAAAATTAACTAATCAGCGGTCAAATCTCTTGTCAGGTGTAAATTGAGTTGCAAAAAGCTTGATCAGTGCTTTGATTTGAACATATATATTCTCTTAAAAAAAAATATTTAAAGTAATATGAATTGTATGAGCTGTCATACAAGAAACGTGATTTTATGCCCTTATTTGCTCGATATTAGTACCTACTAAATATAGTTGTATAGACACCTAATAAGGCTGGGACTTTAATAATATGCTCCGGAATCCGGAAGGCCGTAGAAAATTCTGAGCATTGATAATAGAACTCTGCGCTAATACAATAGAGTTGAAAATCGAACACATGAGTGATGAGTCAAATGTCAAATCTTATATGACAGATCGACAATCGAAACTTCCATTTACAACTCCATTGTATTAGCACAGAGTTCTATTTTCAATGCTCAGAATTTTCTACGGC
Organism: Phengaris arion; assembly: GCA_963565745.1. Lineage (NCBI taxonomy): Eukaryota > Metazoa > Arthropoda > Insecta > Lepidoptera > Lycaenidae > Phengaris > Phengaris arion. The sequence goes on from OY751431.1 coordinate 5,844,281, forward strand.
CTCCGGAATCCGGAAATTCCGGAGCATATAGTCCCAGACTAATAGTACGGTACCCTTTGTGCGCGAGTCCGACTAGCACATGGCCGGCATTTTTCCGCAAAAGGATGATAAAAACTACTTTTTTGCGTGTATTCTAAAATCTTACACTATTTTTTATACCAATGAGTGATAAGTGATTAAATAGCATAACGTCGGCTGTAATTTAATAATAATAGGTAGGTAAATACTAAAAATTAGTGTGCTGTAATTATACATATTATTGTCTATTTACTTAAAAAAAAAATGTTTTCTTCAGGCTCTCATTTTTCTAATTATTACTTGTCGACAAGCAGATTTATTGAATATTAGAATGAAACAAGCATATAAAACCCCCTAAAACCCCTTTAGAATATTTTCTCCCTAAATTTAGGGAAAAAGTCCCAAGTTGGCATCACAGATAGACCGCCGGACATTTTTTTTTGATAAGATAAGAATTTTATCAAAACAAAATGCGTCGGATTTACGCACGTAGAGATTCTTATCAATACAATCTTAAACCTATTCTTATTTATGATATATAATATTCTATTATTAAATTTTTCCTTTCTGGACGAGGTCTTACGTTAGTACTTACCTATAAATAGATAGGTAAAAAGCTAATATTCTTTTAAAATAATAAATATATAATTTTTTATATATACTAATCTATTCAATGGTATCTAACTTTCGATTTTCGAGTCATAGCAAAAATCATTGAAAAACTTGTTAAAAGTATATTCGAACAATTTATTCATTCATTATCGAAGATATACGCATTCGACTGTCCCTGTTTTTGAATTATTCTATTGAAGTCAATTGAGCCACGAACGGAACTTTAGGCATACAGTTCCGTTCGTCGGTCGAAGTGTGTTGTGTTGGTAATGTTATCTTACAATATAATATAATATATCTTAAAATTTATTTATGTAGTCGAGAGGAGATAGGTTTATTTGTGATACAAGTCGGGTAAGTTTATAATAATATTATTTTTGTACCGACGAGCACCTAATATAATAACACTGGACATCTTTAAAAACATTTTTGAAGCTAGTTTGAAGAGATTGCCTAAACTTTTTATATTGAATTAATGATGTGAATGGAATGAGAATGAATGGGGATGCATATCCCAAGAGAGGGGTGCTTTGTCTATAAAATTAAACCTATTATCTGCTATAAAAATCTCTTAACCTCGAGACGACACACACTGTAGTGTATAGACTGTAGACAGAATCATTAACAAAATGTAGAGTCGATCACTATGGAAGGATTTTTCAAAATTCAACCCGCAAGGGGGTAAAATAGGTGATAAAAGTTAGTATGAAATTTTTTATTCCTTGGACATATTTGCATGATATTTTGTATGAATTGAGTACGGAAAAAATAATGAATTATGTATTTCAGCGTTGTCTAAAATTCAGCCCCTAGATGGGTTACATAGGGGATGAAAGTTTGAAACCTAATTTCAAGCCGGCGTAGCCGCGGGCAATTAATGCTTGTTATATAATAAAAATCTTAAATATAAGTATAATATAAAAAGTATTAAATATATTTCCGTTGTCTGCTACCCGTAACACAAGTTCTTCGAGGACTTACCACGGGACCAGATTGATGTGGTGTGAAAGCGTCCATAGATATTATCACTGAATATTACAGAAAAATGTGTATGTAGCTTATCTGTTACATACCTACGTTTAATATCATTGAACCATCTCTCAGCCATGGCGTACTCCCGTCTCGCGAACCTCTGGAGGACGTCGCTCAAGCAGCGGCCCGTGCTCACCAACACAGCGGTCTACGCCACGTTCTACACAGCAGCCGAGCTCTCCCAGCAGACCTTCAATAAAATATATTCGGTAATTATCAAAAATTGTGCTTTAAGATATAGAATATATCTGGATTATTTTCCACTGGCGCAAACATTGATTAAGTTTGTGCTAGGGGTTTGTTGGTGAATTTTGAGCTAAGGGTCAGTTGATACCGCGATGAGAGCTATTCAAAATTAAACTTTATTGACAACATAAAAAGATACACATTTCAAATGACATCAGTCGTACGCTGCACATGTGTAATGAATTAAGATCAATTTTGAATAGCTATCATAATAAAAAATGCAGCGCCATGTCACGGACCTTTTCGTTTCGGTGTGAATTGCCCCTAAAAAGAAAGACTTTGACGTTGACACTTGACAATTTTGTTTGATATATGCCTACTGCTGAAGTATGGGATTTACAATGGAGTCGTTTTAATAGGTAACATTTGACTTCTGTCAGTTTTATCTTCATAATGAGGTGACCTGCTTAAAAACATCAATTAAAGGGAATGAATCGATACGGACTTGAAACATATGTAAATTTTAAAAATCATCAGGCGAAACCCTGTCCCGTTATTATTTTTTCTTTCGTTAATTTAAGGAACAAAATAAGACAAGTACATAATTTAACTTTTTTATTTTTTGTATTTTATACTTAGTTAAAAGAATAATAAATATAATTAAGTTTTATTATAATCACAACGTGGTTATTAATTTATGGTGATATTTCTTCACAAGTAGTCATTGCAGTTGATTCTATTTATCAGCTTTCGATTTTTAGAGTAACATCCCTAGTTAACTGACGCAACATTGTAACGACGTTCAGTTCTTTAGATCAGAAATTGTTTATTATGTTTAGAATGGTTTATTAGTGAAAGCGAATCGTTAATTACTCGTATCGGTCATTATTACAATAAATATGTAATCGTAATTGTTTTGAAAAAGTGCAATTGTGCAGTTCTAACAAAACGAAAAAATATATTATTTTATGCCCGCCGTTACAAGGTTACGTTGTTGAATTTTGATGAATTGTCAAATATGTTACCTATTAAAATGAATCCACTTTAGTACAATTGAAATAGTTTGCCATCTGTTAATTAACAAGAAACTTTATCACTAAAGTTATTTTGAACTTTAACGCTTTAAAAACGCCTAGTTATAATTAACTAGAGGTGGCCCTGTGGTTCAATTTTAAAGTTTTATCTCTTTTAGGTTTCTTTTTCCTCTTAGATACGCAATAAAAATATTTACCTAAATGTTGTTTATGGACTGTGAAAGAAAGATTGACGTTAACTCATTGACAATTGTGTCAAACCTACTGTAATATAAACCAACATGGTAGTATGGGTGAGGTAGTGTGTGTTGTTGTTATTTTTATAAATTGAATATATTTCTAAGCGTTATTTTTAAAAATATTAGTTTTCGGTTACGCCTTCCTCCACTTAAACTATAAATGTGCCAAATTTCACACTGACCCGTACGCACAATAGTTCTCGTAAAACCGTACTTGAAATTTTTGCTTCACGTATTAATATCATGAAATTATCCATAGGCCAATTATTATGTTTGTAATAATTACTTAAATATTAAGGAAATTGATTGATATGAGACAGATATGAAGGTATAATAAACAATATTCCATAATATTTAAAAATGCTTACAAACATAATTGACCTGAGGCAACATAATATGGTCTTACGGTAACAGATAAAAGTTATTAAATAAAATATAATTCGCTACAAAACTACGCAATATTTTTACCTATCATCTTTTACTTACATCAATATGGATCTATTTATAACATCCGTGTTAGCTACTCGATAAATTCAACTACTTGCATATTGGTAGCGTGGCCGAGCGGTCTAAGGCGCTGGTTTAAGGCACCAGTCTCTTCGGAGGCGTGGGTTCGAATCCCACCGCTGCCATAATCTTTTTGTACTTTTTGTAATACATAATGTTTTTTATTGATAAACTGATATATTATAGCATAAATAAATTATTATGTGACCGGAATACAATGATAGGTAGAATTTCTGGACAATAATTTATATTAGCTATCTTGTATCAAATTTTTTACATTTCAGCCAGAAAAACCAGAGCTAGACTTTGCAGCTGCAGCTAGAATAGTGACTGTCGGAAGCTGTCTATATGCCCCTACTCTATATTTCTGGTTAGATTTTCAAGCGTTCTTTACTACACGTCTACACCACATAATTAAATAAAATACTTATAAGAATTTAGAAAACTTCACGAGGTAACGAATTTACATCGATGTTCAGTGTTGGGTATGCCATCGAAACAACGCTCCTAGTGACAAACAATGGCAACTAATTCGATTCCATACAAATTAACTTCTTCACGGCGAGTAGTCACAAGAACTCGCACACAGCAGACAAATCAGTCAGCTCAGTTTGTTCAGGATAAATAGAATTTTTTTTAAATTAATTTAATTAATGCTGACTCAGTTTTTAAATCTCTACTCCTGTGTTATCTCCATGGAGCAGATGGTTGTCACTGTATCATTTTATATTTTGCTTCCAGGTACAGACTATTGGATAGGAAGTTCGTGGGCACTGCGGCTAAGGCAGTCGCCTGTAAAGTCGCGTCAGACCAGTTCATCATGACTCCTATATTGTTGGCTGCTTTTTACACATGTGAGTTTTAACGGTATTAGAATATCATATGATCGTCTAATGGTAAGCTAATAATACCGACTATAGGCATCGAAACAGAAGAGTTAGCAGGGTTTGTTGACTCTTAAGTTTTAAATCTTCTTTGCGTGTTGTCACAAGTCTACCTATTTCCTATAGATGGCGTTAATTGTAGGTAGCGGTAGGAGGTTTATAAAATTATATTATTATAACTAGCTTTTGCGAGCGGCTTCGCACGCGTAAATACAGTATGCTACGGGAACCGCATATTTCCATGTGATAAAAAGTAGCCTAGTCCTATGTCGGTTAATCGGTTAAGTAGTTTTTACGTGAAAGCGTAACAACCAAACAAACTCAAATTCGCATAATATTAGTAAGGATTCAAAATTTCAAGCAAAATAATCTTTTTAACTTTAATAACTTACTCCAGTGCTAGGCGTGCTTGAAAGAAAAGAAGACGTATTCGAAGACCTCAAAGATAAATACTGGAAGACGTTCCTGGCGAACCAAGCCTTCTGGATCCCGGCGCAGATGATCAACTTCTCCTTCTTACCAAACAACCTTCGAGTGGTCTACGTGGCCTCAGCATCGATGATATGGATTAATGTGCTATGCTTCATAAAGAGACAGAAAGTGGAGAAAAGTATGGAAGACTAAATAATATAATTTAATTAAATCATGTTACTTATTTTTATTTGTATTACGAGTTTTATTTCATAATACTATTTGGAGTATTTGGAACATTGTGAATTGACGTTTCTTCCTTATATTATTGGAGATTACACATCTAGACAAAAGTTTTTGAAAACAATAGGTCCCCACACCGATTTAGGTGAGGCGGTGACCCGTGACGGTGGCCGGTTTCATTGAAATCAGACCTTACGCAGGAGATATTTTATAGTGCCCAAGTATGTGCGCAATACACAAGAGAGCTCTCTCTTTCTTGACGGATGACCGACACGACTAGAAAGAGATCAGGCGCAGACGTATACATTCTAGTTTCGTCGCATGTTTTGCATGACGTATTTCTTGTTAGACAATCAATGTGATCAGCCAGCACTGTCCTAGTCGGTCTAGAAAACAACATTTTTTGTTGCTTCAACGCGGGGATCGAACCCACGACCTCCTAAGTCTAGAGCCAAGCTCTAAACCACTCGACCACGACCACGGAGGCGTCTAAACAATTAGAGATTTAATCTATTATAAAGAAATAATCATCGACTACTAATTTCTCTACTAGAAATTCTTTCGAGATATTCTTCTCTTTAATATAAAAGGGATTAAGTTGTGTGTACAAAATTAGTTTAATCCAATTAAATAGTTGAATACTTGAAATTAGGTTGATTATGTAACAGAAATAATAACATTGAAATACATAACATAAATACAGATTATAAGCAAAACTAATTAGATAAGTCCACTTATAAGGTTTCTTTCTAGTCTCAATAGCTTTTAAATTCAGTTAGTACTACGATCTCAAGCGAAGTATATCTACAAGTGAACAAAATATATACATACAGCCGAATATATAACCGACTCCTTTTTTGGAAGTCGGTTAAAAATGGAGGTACTCAGTCCTCTAAACTGCTCTTTACCTAACGATTTTTGGCACGAACGGTTAAAAACGTATCGAGTGACCACTTTTGGGGTTATTAGTGCAATCGTTTTTATCTTTAAAATAATCAAGATGATTTGTCATCAAGAGGTAAGTATATTTCTTTCATGTATTATAAATGTGAAGGCAAATGTATTCCGTTATTCACATTAACATTATATTTTAAGTTCCTGGAGATTTAATTAAAAAGGTAAGTGCCTTTTTAATTAAATTTTTTCATTCAAATTAAGTCCTCATTTCAAAATCTTGAATAGGCTTCTTGACCACCCTTTTATTATAATATGTCCGAAAATATTAATAATTGTTCCATTACAGCAAAAAATATATAAAGGTATGATAAGACAACAAATTATTTTAATTAATACTGTTAGTTGTCACAGATTTTTGTAGCCAGATAATTCCCGCGTATTTCAGTGCCATTTTTTTAAATAGAACCTATATGTCGGAAATTAGGGTTAATAAACAAAATTCCCCCCTTTTGTGTGTTAATCTTTATATATATAATTCTACTGTACGTGTGTATGTCACTGAACTCCTCCTAAACGGCTGGACCGATTTGAATGAATTTTACTGTATGCGCTTGGGTGGCGCCCTGTATGGTTTAGATTCACAAATCAGCCCGGCAGGTCAACGTCGGTCGGGTCCGCTCGTAAAAATATAAAATAGTTTTCCCTATTCTTAATTTCCGGAAATCCAAAAGTAATTATTTAAATAAATACTGCTATAGGTAAGACCTTGTGGTAGCGTGTTAAAATAAATCTTTGATTTTACTCACAAGGAATTAATTTACTATAATTATTCCAGATTTCCACACAATAGCTTGCACTTGAGTGCATCAAATGTAAATGTCATGTAGAAATTATAATAAATTAATAATTTTGAATATGTAACGCTGTTACACATTGAACAACGATGACACAGTCCACTGAGCTGCAGCACACTCGTAAACGGATGGGTGTGGTGCTTCCTTCTCGGCGGAAGAATAGGGACAGTCATTACAAAAAGCTTACTATACTTAGATACTCATAATAAAATTAGGTAATAGGTGATTGTAACATAGGCCATTCAGCAACATGTAGGAAATAAGCAATGCCCTACCTACACCACAAAATAGTGTTAGCATGGAGAAATTATAAATAATATGACTAGGTATATATATCTCCTACCTTGTACCTAGATGATACCGACGCGAAGTAATTAGGTATCACAAGTTTTCGCATAGAAAAAGGGGTTGGTCCAAAATTTACTCAGAGTCGACACCAATGAAATGTGTTCACTTTAAATCATATTTTGTTGTCACCAAAAAGCCAATCCTGAAGAACACCGGGTACAGAAGTTATGAGTAACAATAATATCAGTTTTTCTATGGAAATTACAGACGTGAGTCGATGTGTTAAAAACGACAAATCCCGAAAATTAAATCGTGTATCTAATGCATTACATATTATGTAGTAAGTGTATGAGTAGTTTTTGACGACATCAAATATGATTTAAAGTGAACCCATTGGCAACCATTTAATTGTTATCGACTCTGGGTTTTTTTGTATGGATTTTGGACCATGTCCTTTTGACCAATAAACTCAAAAACTAGTTTTGTCAGAAACAAGTCTGTGGTTATAAAACGTTTATAATTCACATCAAATATCTACAACAATATAATTATTACTTCATTCAATTTCAGCATCCTCTAAAAAATGCCTTAAAGGAGCAACTGATAAATAATCTAGCAAACAGAAGGATGATGCTAAGAGCGACTCTCCTAGTAATTATATCTCTGTCTTTGCCTTGGGTAATACTTTTCTTCTGTGTAGCAATTTGCTACAAGGGAATATGCTCGTTGATAATAAGACTTAAGGACCACCATTTCGTGAGTTTCTTAGACAGTTTCGATGTGTTCTGGAGTCTAGAAGACGATGCTAGTAAAAGTGTGATTAATATTCTCGGTATCATAGAGGCAGATTCTGCTGAGGCTCTGGTAGAACACGTGAAAGATAAGTTACAAGGCATCGTGACAAATACGGAGGTAGAAAAGATATTCTACAGAAGAAATGAAGACTACGGATTCTATTACTGGCGACGGTCTCCATACATAGATTTAGATCAATACGTTAGATTAGTAAACGTTTGTAATCATAAGGAGTTAAGTGTAGAAGATTTAGAAGAAGCAATGTCAGAATTATCATATCAATCTCTACCTTTTAATGATGAGGGTCTATTTCAAATATTAGTAACTAGTAATAGGATTATCGATAGCGATAACGACGGAAAAGGAGACCATGGCATAATATTTAGAATACACCATTCCGTTGGCGATGGAGTTGCTTTAGTGCAGTTCTTATGCCAGGTTTTGGCAGATGAGACAAAAAACGAACCGACACTGATTTGCATGCCAGAAACATACAAATTGCGCAGTGTCGTGTCTGTAACTGATATACTAGAGATGATATCGAAGTTATGTGAAATACCAATTTGCTTTATCGATGGAATACTACGAGATCCGGACATAAGTAGTTTACATGGTCAGAAACTGCTTGGCAAAAAGGTTTACAAGTGGACTGATACGGAGGAAGATCTGTTTGAAATGATAAAAGAGATAAAAGTTGTTGGAAAAAGTTTCAACTTTTCAGACATTTTGGTAGCTGCACTCTCAAATGGACTCAAACAGTTTTTCGAGAAGGTTAGTACTCTGGCAACGTAGTTAGAATATTTGATGCCTTGCCTTTAAAGTAAATAAGTATTTTAAGGCGTCATTATTGCTAAGATAAATTTCTCAGGCGCTGAAATTCTCATAGGCTATTTCTTATGTTTTAGGAAGAAGTGGATTCAGTCATACCTATACCAGATAATGTAGCTGTAATATTTCCGATACGTTTTAATAAAATAGATTATAATGATAGTGTTAGGTTTGAAAACGATTTTACCGTAAGTATTTTAGACTTGCCTATTAGAGGGGACGAGTTTGATGTAAGCGATCGGTTCAAGAGGTTAAGAAATAGTGCTGATCCGTTGGTAAGAATATTTCATCTTTCTTGTACTATCCAAAATGAAATTAGGCTGTAATACTTTTCTTTGTCTTAAGAATTGTTATGTATGAATAATTGACAATTTGGTTATGTGAGGATGATTTTGTGATTCTTTTATTTTGCTCATATTCTGCTCGTAATATACACCCCTGGCTGCCATATTGCCATAATAAAATATATGGCTGCCAATTAAACTTTCAAAATAAAAACACAAGCCTTTTTTACCCGGCTCCGGCGAAGGAAAAGGAAACATAATGAATTTGGCAGTCTATTTATGTGTGTATGTATGTTTGCTCCATCGTAACGCCTAAACTACTGACCCGATTTTAATGATTGAAGCTAATGGTCCAGGTAACACAAGCTATATAATATACGTAGTCTGGTTATATCATAGAGCTAGAACAGAGAGGAAAGGATATAAGCGACTGAGTACTGTGATTTTTAGTCGGCCTGCTGCGTCATCACAATGGGCGTGGTCTAAATCAGTGTACTGTCTGTGTGCGTACTGTGCACATCTCGGTGATAACGATAACTAGAAGTCTCCCTTAGCGTCGGTTATATTAGAAATTATTCTACTAGCCAATAGATGGCTTTGAAACCTTGAACTCGGGGATTAAAAATATATTCTAGATAGCTAATTTCAATATCAATATATTATTTTAATCATCATACATACAAATTTTTTTTTTACAGTATTTCCTAAAGACTTTTCAGTCGTAAAGTATATAGTTATATATACTTTACGACTGAAAAGTATATAGTTTTTTATAATTTATTGAAAGCCATCAATCGTCGAGTATAAAAACACCGCAGAATGTCACGCTTTGTTACTGCCATCTAGTGTGAGATAGCAAAACTGCGTAGTACGGTCGATAACAACCGAAGTGGGCGGACTCTGACACCCCCTACCCCGCAAATTATCACACTTAGTTTCATACTAAAAGTTCATTAAAACGACTCCTCTCTGTTCTAGCTCTATGGGTTATAGTTTACAAAAGTTGAGAAATACAGAAATACTTTACAACAATTTCCTTCTCTCCACCTAATTTCTTGTTAAACTACTTGTTTATTTTCAGACTAACTACTATTTCTTGAAGGTATGTGGAGTGTTGCCAAGATACGTTCTTAGCCCAATGTTCAACAGCAGTCAAGCCACGATGGTGTTCAGCAACATGCCTGGTCCCCGTGAAATCAGCATTTCTGGTGGTACCTTGAAGTCACTGGTGTTTTTTGTACCAAACAATGGAACTACAGGCATGTGTGATTTTTATTCAAAGAATAAAAATTTTTGAAAACCCGCTTAAAATAGTGTACTTAAGACCATCCTTCTAGAGCTTAGTAGTTGATGGCACCATGGTGGCATTGTATGGTGGCCTAACGAGTAAATTCCTGATATCCTAGTAACATCTGAAATCTTAAACTGATTTTTTAAACACACTTCCTGTTACAAGTAGATATACTTATTTAATTCCAGGCTTAGGAGTGACGGCTCTCTGTTACGGTGGGGTTCTAAGGCTGGCGGCGATGGCGGACAGTGCGGTGGTCCCCGGCTCTGACAAACTTGGCGTGATCTTGGAAGGAATGGTGGAGAAAATAAGGAGATTACATAGCAAATACGTCAAGTGATCGTTGAAGATGGCACGTGCACAAAATATTGGCGTCTCAGTAAAAGGTATGTCTACTGTCTACATCCCTATTTAACTTTTATATAAAAGACATTGGGTGTTTTTACCCGCTTACAAAGAAAGTAACGACCACAAACCAAGATAATATTAGATTGTACAATTTTCATTGACATGTTGAATTGTTTTCCGTAAGTATTTAAAATGCGGATCCATGGAGAAGTTGAGATCAATATATGTTTAATGAGTTAAAATAACACAGTACTTACCCCACCACCTGTAGATATGCGACCATGGAGCAGATATTAGTAAATTGGTACATAAGGTTTCTAATAATATAATATTATCTATTCTTGTAATTGTCAATATTTGGCCTAAGAATAGTTTATTAGCCGGATAATCTATTTTGAATGTGTTTTTTTTTGTCAAGTTATGGAGACAGTCAAGCTGGAGAATGTAGCAGCCGAGCACAATTTGAAAACCGCTGTTACGTATTCTTCTTAAAATAAGTAAAGCTATAATATTGTTATGGTTATGTAAAAAAGCACAGGTAATCCAATTTTATACTAGGTTTTATTTTTATGTAATAAAAGCGTTTAAAAGGTTCTTTGTTTTATTGTTATATGTTAAGAAGCTAAACTTAACATACAACCTACCTTTAAAATTATGTTTTTAAATCAATAATTTTAGTTAATAACGTCCATTCTTTTGCTTCTAAAATACATGCTCTTTAGTATCTTTAATCCATGGTTAACATTTCCAGTTTTGTCTTCAATCTTATATTTTCCAGTAAGAGATCATTACTTTTTGTCATCTGCAAGTACACATAAAACAGTAAATAGGTAATCTATTTAACTAGTAACTACTTACAGTAACCCGCTAACTAATAAAGTCATTTACACAACTGATTAGCCATTCAATGTTGCTGTCAATGTGTGCAATAATCAGTCTTACCCCCCCCCTATAAACATTATTAGTGGGGGGGGGGGGGGGTTGGTAATGTAAGTATCTAAGTGTTTGATGTTCATACAACTTCGTCCTAACAAAAACTGTTTGTTATCCTTTTATGGAATAATACTGGCGAACAAGTACCGAGAGAGATCTCTTGATAGTAAGCGGTTACCGCCCTTGGATACCTAATACCACCAACCGCTGGAGTTACAAGTTAGACTTGTGTTTTCTGTATCCTCACTTACCTACTGGGCGAAACAAAACGCAAGCGTTATTTCACGCAAGTTTAAATGTCGTGGTATTGCCACTCTTAGCGGGGCATTCGTGCCGAAGCATAGTTCTAATGCATGGTTCGTGGTTTTCGACTAAATTCTAGAACTCACCTCGGCAACAAGCAGCATGACAGCGGCGTCATGCTTCAAGCAGGACAGCTGAGACAGTCGCGCCCTAAACTCCCCATGTTTCGTCTCCACCGCCGCCAACAGTTCTGGGAGTGTTTGCTTTAGTTTAGCTATTCTATCCTTGTAGCGTGTTCTCTGAAAACAAAATTGATTATTTCATTGTAACTTCATACATCATATACATATTTGAATTGAAAATTCCATTTCGATATCTTTTCAAGACGAGAAAAAGACTCGCGCACGAAGCGTTATACTTTTATGCTTTTACGTTTACGTTATGTACGTTACTTGCGCAAAAAATTACGTCTGTTGTATGGGAGCCCCCCTTAAATATTTAAGCTTAAATTTTATTTTACGCTGCTGCTCATAAACGTTCAATATGACGGTAGTTTTCAAAATAGGTAGGTACTGCAAATAAAGTTTTGCTTAAAATACTTTTTTGCTTTTCTACTCTTAGGTACCTGGAGCATCTTCTTGCATTTCAGCGTCAGGTATTTCTCGGCTATAACCATGAGCGATCTGTGTAGCTGAGCCAGCTCGGTATGCGTCTTGTGGATGCGGCTGCGCAGGTGCTTAGCTCTGACGTCACTCTGACAGTGCCTGTCAAACGCGCTCAGCAGGGAGTCGTAGCGGTCACGGAGCTCCTCGTATCTGAAGCACAGGCAACATAAATAATTTTTAATTAATCTTAATATAAAGTCTGGCAAACGACAAATTTTAAAAATCTAAGGGTGGCAACATTTTAAGTCCTAAAATGATAAATAAAATGTGTTTTTTACTCATTCAAGCAAAAACTACTGGGCTTTTGTCAAATTGACTTTGAAGGTTTTATAGTTATGTAAGTAATAACCCAGGTTCAACTTTCGTTTGCTAGATTCTAAGAAATGCCTACTTACTTAATGAGTTTTTTAATTTCTAAATTCTTACCAACAGGCAAGTATTGTAGGTAGGTATACATTTGTATCTACTTTAGAGATGTAAATATGCCACAATTTGAGTACCTAAGAATTAGATAGCTAAAATTGCACTCACTGATACTGGAGTCCAACTATACTGATAGTGGAGGAAGATCCCGAGAAACTAATGAGACTTCTCGGTGACACGGCTTTAGCTAAATTTAAAAAAATATAGGTCATTTTTCCAGACTGTAAAATACTATAGCGTACCTCCTACCTAAATATCAATTTTTTTATAGAAATGTATGATTACCACGAGCGGTTTTTTTCCGTCGGCGTTATTAACACCACCACTGATAACTAATATAACTCTGCGCTAGTACCTACAATTTAGTTGAAAACGGCAGCAATTTGACAACTCGACGCTCGTGTGCTCGATTTTCAGCTCTATTGTATTAGCGCAGTTATGTTTACAGTGCTGTTTTTAATAGCGCCGACGGAAAAAAATTGGCTCATGTAAGTGTGTAATTTGAGCTCTTCAGAGTAACTATTTACCTAGATAAGACGTAAATAACTGCGTAGGTTTTATAATTTACCTACCCATTGTAGGGTAGACATTTACAGCGTCGCCGGAGACTTTCTCGCGCTGATGTTTACAAATATGGTCTCGGCTACATCGCGTCAGTTCATCTTCATAATCTCTGGTCTTCGCGAGGCTGTGTTCCAGACCCTTCAAAAGCTTTCGTGATTTCTTCAAACATTTGAGATAATCGTTGTTTACTTTGTTTGACAGGTTGGGCTAGAAAACATTAGGTAACGGAATAAATAGGCAGCAGACAGCAACGGCGGTAAGCCCTTATCAGGTGATCCGACTGCTCATTTTTCGATTTTATTCTAAAAAGGGCACTACTATTAGAATAAGGGCCTGTTTCACAATCGCCTAATAATTGACATATAGCTTATCCGGAAGTTTTCTTTGTAGCTCAGTAGGTATAAAGTAAGGCTGGCACTATATTGTACGAAATCCGGTAGGCTGGGGAAATTCAGAGCATTGAATATAGAACACTGCGCTAATACAATAGAGCTGAAAATCGAACACACAAGTGTCGAGTCAAATGCCAATGACATATATGACAGCTCGACACTTCGATTTTCAACTCTATTGTATTAGCGCAAAGTTCTATATTCATGGCTCTGAATTTCCCCCAGCCTACCGGATTTCGTACAATATAGTCCCAGCCTAAGCAGCGACAAAACTTCCGGATAAGCTATTCGTTACTTATTAGGCGATTGTGCAACAGGCCCTAAGTACTCACTACATAATACGGTGTAGCAATCAAGCACTGTCACCAAAAAAACGAGACAAAACGAGAGTGAAAATAACTGAACACATCCAAAACTCACAGAAAACTGATTTACTTGTGTGCACCTAAAGTTGCCGGCTTCGAACAGGTGATCACAGTCAATAATCATTACCTTCTGCATTTTTATATAGTATACTAATTGTTGCACAATAAAATATTTTCTTTACAAGCATAGATTATCAAAAAACTTCGAACTTTCAAGTTCAACCGTCAATGTAGTAATTTTTTTGATTATCAACAAAACTGCAAAAACAATAAAGGGCGTCACAGACTGCGAATTGACTATAATATTTTATCTAAAGATGCCTGGATATATTTCATATTACAGTTTGATTACATTACGTAATAGTCTTGTGGTAGTTCATACAAACTGTATCAGTGTAAAGAAAGCTATATTTTATATACCTAACATAACATATAGTATCTTCGCCGTCTGTGATGCTGATGACTCTTGTTAATAATAATAATAATATCTATGGACGCTTCACACCACGTCAATCTGGCCCCGTGCTAAGTATCCGAAGAACTTGTGTTACAGGTACCAGAAAACGGAAAGTATATTTAATACTTTTATACTATACATATATATAAGATTTTTATTATATTATACACATATTTAATACACATCCATGACCCAGGAACACAGAAAAACTTTTAGTCCCTTCGGCGGGATTCGAACCCGCGACCCCCGTTTGAGCACCAACGTGCTGAACCACTGAGCCACAGAGGTCGTCAAATTAATTTGTTTTTATTCTATTTGTATTTATTTTATTAATTTATCGTTATTGTAAGTGCGTGCTAAAAATAGAAAACTGTGTCCAGTAAAAGATATTCTTTTCCTATATTACCACAAATAGTTGTGTACAGGAGAGGAAATTGAATGTTTACCAGATTGATTGACATTACTCATCAATGCATCCTCACAAATCATGAGAACGATCAAAATGATAAACATTCATTTTCCTGTACTTTAAGTTGTAAGAATACGAGGGCGGCACTGAAAATTCCAGGAATCAAGGAAGTGACACAACATTACTATTTAAAAATGTATTTATTGCTTTTCGAAGTATTCTCCGCGAAATTTGACACATTTTTCCATACGATGGAACCAATCATTGAAGCAACCATTCCATTCGGAAGTTGGGGTCTCCAAAATGGCCGTTTTGTAGGCGTCCACAGCTTCTTCAGGTGATGAAAATCTCTGACCACGCAATTTATTCTTTATTTTAGGGAAAGTATAGAAATAATTAGGGCTTAGGTCGGGGCTGTACGGCGAATGGTCTAATAATTCTATGATTTCTTGCTCTAAAAACTCTTTTGTCTTTGCGCGGTGTGAGAACTCGCATTGTCGTGATGGAGGATGATGCGGTGGTTGCAGTTCTCTTTACGGAGTTGAGAAACGACCTGTGGCAAACAAATGTTAGCATACCATTCTGCATTAACCGTTCTTTGTCCCTCAAGAGGAATAGTCGCAACATGGCCGGTTTTGGAGACAAACGTGGCCACCATTTTTTTGCAACACTCCGTGAACGAACAATTTTTGTTGGCTTTAATTCATTTTCTAACACCCAAACTCGTGACTGGATTTTTGTTTCGGGTTCGTACGCGTATATCCAGGATTCGTCACCTGATACGATGTTGTATACAGCATTTGAGGATCCTGCGAGGAATCTTTCGAGAGTTCTGACGCTCCAAGTAGCGCGAGCCGCTTTTTGCTTTTCACAGAGCAAGTGCGGTATCCATCGGGAAAACAACTTTTTTACACCTAATTGTTCATGCTAGATTATTTGTATTTGACTCATGCCAGTGTCTAAAGTTGCCTGAATTTCGCGGTATGTCACATGTCGATCTTCCTCAATCAGCTTACGCACAGCATCAACGTTTTCTTGGGTGACTGCAGTTTTTGGACGACCTTGACGGGGATCATCACTGAGCTTGACACGTCCACGTTGAAATTCAGCAAACCAGCGATAAATTGTGGAATTGGATGGGGCTTCATCACCAAATGTAGAAATCATCCGGTCAACACACTGTTTTTGTGTTAAACCACTTTGAAAGTCATAATAAATCATCGCTCTAGAATTTTCTCGAGTCAATTCCATTTTCTCAACGACTAAACAAGTTTGACAAGACCTTGTGACAAGACCGAGAATCTTTTTTTAAATAAATAAACGGTATTCGATTTTTAAAACCAAGGAGTTTTAAATTAAAAAGATTTTAATATGACAGGAACAGTGGAAATATTCCATTCCCGATACTTTTAGTGCAGCCTATGTACAATATATTTTTTTAATACTATTAAAATAAAACTTCATCGAAACTTTGTAAGGTTGTTTACTCAACTACAACAAAAGCATTACCATTAAAACTAAATCAGTCTAAAATATTCTATCACTACGACACAAATAAACGGTCTAATTTGTTTTGCACGTTTTTGCACTTACTGCAACATATATAACCAATATTGAAACAAAAACAGTCGATAAAACGATGACATTTAAAATTCGAAAGCAGTATTGCCATGTATTCGTTAAAAATTCACAAAAAAAGGCAAGTTTCTAAAACAAAACTTAGTTGATTCGATACTATATTATGTTAGGTTTTGTGAAAATTAACAAAAATATTCAACCAATATTCCACAAATTTGTACAAAAACTCTCCGATTGTGATCCTTGGAAGACAATTTTCTCAAAGCAAAGTGTTGCCTGTTACAACATAATAAGAATTCATAACTTGTATAATGTATACACACAACATCAATACTGATAAAAAACAGTGATAAATTTATGAAAACAATGGATCCCCATTTGCTAACAAAATGCTTAGGCTAAGTTCTTTATTTCCTATGAAAAATGTAGGGACAGTAGCTTTTTAATGCTAAAATATACGAATAGTTATAGCAGAAAAATTACAATTTGGATTTTCAATTCATAAAAATGTACTCAGATTTAGAAATAAGTACATGGGTCATTTTACTATGGAACAATTAGTTGCGACGACCAAAGATAAAATTATGTTAGATGTAAGCATGATTGCACCTAGATTACAACGGCATAGGTCACATATCTGCAGAAGGTAGGGTAATTACTGTAATGTTTTAAGTTAACTCATTTCAACGAATATTCATATAAAATATTACTAACAATTTATTGATTATCTCCACTCTAAAATAATTACGGGAACCTAATATTGTTTTGGTTTCTGGTCGCCACTTTTTTTAACGGCGGGTCAAAAACTCCCAATGTCTTTGGTTAAGCAAAGATTTCATAAAAAACATGCATAATATAGAACAATAGTTCATAATGTGATTATCGTTAAAGAGATCAGAAGTACAAATGAAGTCTAAAGAAATAAAATAATAATTTGACAGAAAATCAATAAAATATATATATTAATAAAATGGATATTTGTGTTTCTAAAACTAATCAACATTTATTGTATTAACAATTCCATCTTAGTAACAATCTAACAACCTGTACAGTCGAGGTAATGTAATGCTTAGCAATTTGGCATATTTCTAAAATTAGTCGTGCTACTAAATTTTCACCCCAGCATACGCATCATGACCACGTAGAAATATGTTTACACAACAGTAGACTTACTGACAGATTGTAATTTAATTTTTATTAATCTGTCATTTTAGCAATTTTTTCGTAAAAAGAAACATTTCTACGGTGGTCATGCGGCACGCGTGCAGAAAACGACTGGTGACATACTGCTAAATAAACATTTTCTCGACTGTACTTACATAGCTGCAAAATTAATTATGTTCAACATGTACGTAAAAAATGTTTTATTTTTCTATCAATCTTTGGCTCATAATTGCAAAAATTGATTAAATAGCATTACAATGAAATGAGAGTATATTGTACATACTACATATGCAATATATATTCGTAGGTACTGCCATACCAGAATTTCTATAAAAACAATTCTGGCAGCATACAACAAAACTTTTGGCAATCCACTGTTTTATATATCTTTGGTATAAAATTACACTATTTTCGAACACCGCCTACACACTTTAGAAACATGGTATAAAATTAAGAAGTATAACAAGGATGAATTAGTATTATCATATAACCTTTTGGGAAGTCGGTTAAAAAAAATGAAATTGCATAATATGATATTGATTTACCGGCACCAAATAAGTATCGCCCAATCCGTCAATTTTGCATGTGCTTTATACACATGGTTTAATTCGATGATACAAGTTAATTGTTAATTATCAAATGGCAACACTAAATTGTAAACCACTGGACCATGCTGTTTTACTGTAATTAATTGTAATTTTTTGTAAAAGAGATGATATTATAATAATAATAGCTCCCCACACCGATTTCGGTGACGGTCGCCTGTTTCATTGAAACCAGGCCAGCTACGCAGGAGTTATGTTATAGTGCCCAAGTGTGTGCGCAGTACACAAGAGCACTCTCTCCTCCTTTTACTCTCGTAACCCAGTGGGACGGATAACCGACAAGACTGGCGAGAGATTAGGCGCAGGTCCGACTTTTTACATGCCCATCCGACGCATGGATCATCTTTCTTGTCAGACAATCAGGTGTTCAGCCTGAATTGTCCTAACCAAACTTGGAAACAACATTTTTTTGTTCCAATGCGGGAATCGAACCCACGACCTCCGAGTCGAGAGCCAAGCTCTAACCATTAGACCACGGAGGCTTGTTATATATGAGGCTGTATTATAATATATAATATCAAAACAATATAATATTGTTGTGTGTTAAAAACTGCGTTTGAGGAAAAAAAAGTGTCCTAATGATAATTTTACCCATAAAACCGTTATTTGCCAGCAAAATCTATCAAATCTTTATCATATAGATAAATTTATTTCTATCCAAAATGTAAAAATATCCGTCATATAAAAACTTCTTATAACAATGTATTTTGCTAAAATGCGGTAAATAAATTAACATTCATACAAAGCAACAAACTTAAAGAATATTGGTATTATACAGTATGTAAAAAATCCTTACCAACCTACAAACACAAAATGATTTAAATTTAATTCATAATAAATATAAGGTATTATACATAGGTAAAGTTAATGAGGGCTACCGCGAATGAATTTGCCGCCAGAGGCACGACGTCTGCGAAATATGAAATTACATTGTTTTTGTGGACGGGAGTTTGTTTCTGAATGAAAATTAAATAATTTTGGGAATGTTTTGCCATACGTGACAAACGGGACTGCGCAACACTGCGGCATGCTTGTTTATATTTCTACAGTATGATTTTAGGGTATTAAAAATTATCAGGTGAGTAATAAGTTAATAACAAAATTAACAAACTTTGACAGCTGTACCTCACTCAACAGTGGCGCCCACTGGCGAGCACGAAAACGGTGGCCCTCATTGAGTAATTTTGATTGCTTGGTGTTGTAACTATTAGTAGGATACTACTACCTAGTTTTTGGGTAGTATACTATTAGACTACAAATAGATTAAACAGAGATAGATAACATACAAATAACACTGGGCAGATTTCATACATACTGTATATTTAGAATCGCAATACATATTGAGCTTAATCTTATTTATAACTGTTACCTACTGAGATCCACAATCAATTGGAGATTACTAAATTAAAAATATAAACAAATAAATTTAGAGGACATTATTTTATTGCATAGGTTTTTGTTATGGAAAGTATGGATTAGTATCGTATGGTATGAAAGTATAGTATGGTAGTATTTTCAATGGACAAATACCCAATAGGCAATAGTCATTGCCATTTATGTGTCTGTACGTAGCATTGCAGACGACAATGCATATTTTAATACAAACTGACTCAGATAAGACATTGTTTTGATATGATAAGAACATGTATCGTCATTCCCAATAAAATTACATCACAAAAATATAATCTATTATGTAATATCACAATTTAGTAAAGTGCAATTGATTGTGACTTGTTGTTTCATGTTCCCGACCTGTGGTTCTCTGTTCTCCGCTCTCAAAGGGAGTTTGTAATGTTCTGGAACAATCGCTTACCCCACCAAGTCTCCAGATCGAAAGGCTTGAAGTCGTGCAGCACTGGACTCGGCGCTTCGTCTTGATAGTATAGACTTGAAGGAGGCGCGGGCGATGAGCTGCCTGAGCCTAGAAATTTATGTTGTCAGTGTATAAATAGTTTGAAAACTTTAATGGCATAACTAAGTAAATACAGGATCAAAATCATTGACAAAAGATTTTAGTACATTGTACTTATAATAAACTTAGGCCTTTTCATCTGTTATTGGACGATTTATACAGTATTCTCCAAGCTCAGTAAGCACTCTTGAAATACTGTAGTGCCTGGGTTATTACATGACATTTGGTTTTTTAAATATCGTATGGTTGCCCAAGCACATACGACATTCTCTCAACATAGTCGGCCTAGTCCAGAGGAATGACTAGTCAATACGTCTGGGGCCAACCATGTGCGGGTTTCCTCACGATGTTTTCCTTCACCATTAGAGCTTCCGTATAATGTACTTGAGATTTGAAAGTCCCATTGGTACACGCCACAACCTGGGAATCGAACCTGCACTCTCTCGAGTATGAATCAAACAGTCTACCCACTAGGCCACGGAGCTCTTGTACTTATAATAACTTGCTAAAAATACAAAAACATAATAAAAGTATGTGTATATGGAGAACATATATAACAACTAGATGTGGCTCACGACTGCGTACGCGCAAAAAAAATCCCGCTGAAATGTAGCTGCGATTAAAAGTAGCCTAAGCGTTAATGTAGAGCCAAAACTACTCATTCATTCATTCAAATTTTAAGAGGCTTATTATCAGTGGAGTAATCGCCATATTTCTCGGTCCTGTGCTTTACTTTTGACCTCTTGATATGACACAACCTTCTCTTTTAATTGTTCAAAATAGTTCTTCCTAGGGCTTCCTCTTCTCCTCTCTACTTTTCCTTCCATGATATTCTTTATATATTCGTCATGTCGTATCAAGTGTACCATCATTCCCCTTCTGTTTTGTATTGTTTTAATTATTTTTCTTTTTTCTTCTACTATAATATCTAAAACCTCTATATTTGTTTTTTTCCGTTCAGGCTTATGGCTTATACTATCATTCTTCTCCATATAACCAAAACTACTACCATACCAAATTTCAATAAAATCCTTTTATAGTTATTGCATGAAAGAGTAACAAACATCCATACACTCATACAAACTTTAATGTTTTTATTAGTAAGGATATGGATTTCAGGATAAGTAATGGGCTAGAAATATTTACATGTGTAACCCATTATTTAATAAACATGAAACAATAATGCTGTTCAATTCTAATGAAATGCATAAGTTATTACAAAACCATAGAAAAAGAATAAATAATATAATTAACAATGGAATAAATTGAATTGCTAAGATCTCAGTGATTTCATATATTATTTATCTGACTTAAATACAAAAGATATGATACTTGACACCTAAGATCCATAGCTGGGCATTAACTCGTTAATCCGTTAATCGTTAATTAACGAAGTTAACATTTTGATTAACTTTTAAGTTAACTTTTAAAAATGTTAACAGACACGTTAACTTCCGTTAATATGCAGAAGTCCGTTAATCGTTAATCCAATGCCTAATAGTTACCGCATTGCACCGACAAGTGCCGGGCGGCGCGTGGCAGCGAGTGGAAAAAAAAAGAAAACTAGATATATTTTGCCGGCGCGTGCGAGTGAGAAAGAAAACTGCGAAGAGAGTTGTTTTATTTGATCATTTCATTACATAGCGCCGGTGCTTAGAGTGACAAGTGTTTTGTTTGTTTGTTTGTTGTCATTATAAATTACTGTCAGTGATCATTTGCATGTTGATAATTGATGAATGAATTAGAACCTAAACCAATAGGTTTTATAAGTTCACTAATGTAACGATATAAAGATGCAATTTTACACATATTAACGGATTATCGATTAAAATTATCTTGCGCTATTTCTTCCGAAATGTAACACTTTAACGTTTAACGAAGCTAACTTTTTTGTAGCGGATTAACGATATACGAAGTTAACTATTTGATTAACGGTGCCCGGCTATGCTACGATCTAGCCACACATTAATTTCAGTTTGATTTCTATTGTTTAACTTTAAGAAGTATATAATTTACCTATTGTACTCGTAGGTGTTGATGGTTCACTGTCAACATTGGCTGTCTGTGTCCATGCTGTAAGAAAAATTATGTGTTAATAACTAGATAATTCAACCTGAGAAGAACACAGGTAACTTTTTACTGTATGGATAAAATTCTATGGTTTTACCTAATTTATTTTTATTAATAGGTAAGTAAGTATTGGAAGAACTTGTGTTACGGGAAACAGACAACGGGAAGTATAATTAATACTCTTAAACTATACATTTATTTAAGATTTTTATTTTGTTCTAAACATTTTTAATACACATCCATGACCCAGAAACATTGAAAACTTTTTGTTCCTTCGGGGGGATTCAAACCCGCAACCTCCGGCTTGAACACAGACACACTAAACACTGAGCCACGGAGGTTGTCAATGAATAACTAATTGCCAAATTGTTCTAGCAGTTTGTACTTTGTTTGACACTCAATCTTGTTACATAAATAGCTACAACATTAAGCAATACCATGAAATACTGAGAAGAGAGATTGTCAAGTCTCTTGCAGATGATTTATTCTTTTATGCCCCACAGGGTCTGTTGTATAATTGTACAAAAAATTTACTAAAATACAATACATAAACAATACTTACTTTCACTGATATACTTTATCATTTCTTCGTGTTGGGGTGTTATCACATTATATTGTACTTTTTGATGTACAGTCTTTTTACCATTGGAATGAAATACAGGTTTTGGCATTCTGAAATACAGAAATATTTTTTATTTTCAAATTATGTGATCAGTGAATTTTAAACCACATGTTACAGCAGTTTTTAAATTTTATTTGCAACATTATGTAACAATAGCACAATAATATTTCGTAGTTAAACTTTATAAAGAGCGGCTTGCGACCTCCGGAGTCCGGAAAGAGGTTATGTAAAAACTATGATGAAATTATTAGTTTAACAAATATTGCACAACACCTACATTATAAAAACATCCACTTACGCTATTATCTCTCCATTGTCTGAATCTGAGGACTTTCTGTTATGATCCTTTCGACTATCAAGTCTTTCCAAATTTTGTGCAAGTCCTGAAAATGGAAATTTTTGATAGCACTCTCGTGTTAACATTCGAGGTTACGGCATTTTACATGAACTGAAAAATAGTGATACCCACCTCTGCGAGTTTTTGCAACAATCTTGCTTGGTCCTTTAGACACAGTATACATTTTAAAATTTAGTTTTCAGTTAGAATTTTGCAACAATTTCTTTTAGGTACCGATAAATTGACAACTGACTGCAGATTGATTGAACTTCTGAAAACTGAGTTCTGAGTTCTGTCACTTCTGACTTTTTTTTTTTTATATATGACGTCAGCTTATCTTAAAATCATTTGCCAGTGTCAAGTAAAAAGGACGGGAAATAGAAATTTTGGTTTCAATTTTCAAAACTGTATTCATATATCGTCAAGTCTAAAGTCTAGTCAAAGTCCAAATAAATAGTCAGTACAGTCAATGAGTCAAGTCAGTCGATTCAGTAAAGTGGTAGAAGCTTTATTGAAAGTTCCTAGGGAGTTTTGGCGGAACACAAAATAGCACGCTTTTTGAAGTTGTACCACTTGCCCACACTTGTGCACGTCAACGAATATCTAATGGATAATATTCTACTAAAATTACACATTAAGAACCGAAATAACACAAATTTATCAAAGAAATACAAAAACCACAACGATACCCATTGAATTTTACATTTTACCCAAAACTTTCAAATACCCTCATTGTTATTATTTCGAGGCATGGAGATTAGACTACAGGAGACCGATTGCTACGTGCTAAAGCATTGCCCGCCTGTCCCTAAAAATTTGTAGAATATAATATTAGGTCTTTGCATATGAAATTGGCGTTTTGTTGTACTGGCCACTTCGATCAAAATATATCTTCCTTGGTTAAGAATTCCAATTTCAAATTTATACCGCTATTTACTCATGCATTTGTGTTTCGAAAACCATAATTCATTTGTATTTTCTTCTATTGATATTTTGTTTGCCTCAATCTGTATACAAAATTAAAAACTTGAAATATCGTATTATTTTCAAGTACGAGTTCCACCGTGGCACCAGTGCTGTAGAAACGGCGAGAAGGATTTATGATGTGTATGGCGGCGGTGTCGCAAAAGAAAACACATTGCGTTTTTGGTTCCAATGTCATCGTTCTGGAAACTTCGACCTGCAGAACATGCCCCGTGGACGGCCGGAGACTAAAGTTGATAATAAAGAATTGAACGCTATTGTGGAAGCGGATCCATCGCAAACCACGTCCGAGTTAGCTGCAGGCTGCGGTGTTAGTGATAAAACTGTTTTAAAGTCGCTTTTTTAAATATAATTTTTAAATATAATATTTATTTAATCAAAGTATATACAATTGCTATCTATGCACTTTTGCCATCTCATAGGTAGTTCATTAATTCCTTTACTAAAAAAACCATTCGGACTCAATAAAATACTTGAAGGCGCTTTGGACTGCCCCATCGAATTTGAATTTTTCCCTTGCAAGAAGTTATTCAAATTTAGGAAAATGGTAATCTGTTGGAGCAAGATCCGGGGAGTACGGTGGAAGTCTTAGACATTTCAATTGAAGTTCCTCTAATTTGGTAGCCGTCTATTGTGCAGTGTGTGGTCTAGCGTTGTCCTGAAGCAGCAGTGGCCTAGAGCGAATGACCAACCTCGGTTGTTTACCAGCTAGCTTTTCAATCATGATTTACAGTTGCTGGAAATAGACATCTGCCGTAATTGTCTGGCCAGATTTAAGAAAGCTGTAGTGAACGACACCAGCACTAGTCCACCAAACGCTCACAAGTAACTTTTTTGAGTCAATTTTCACTTGGGACAGGCTTTGGCTGGTTCGCCAGGGTTCAGCCATTGCGATAAGCGTTTCCGATTCTCGTATATGATCCTTTTCCGCCTTCCCAATTTGCTTCAAATGGATTAAGTTCCTCCTGTACAAAACGCCAATTTCCTAATTTCAACCTGAAAAATTCATTTTTCAGCCACCGGCCGCGCTACCGTCAGTAAGTAGAATGATTTTCTTCGCGGCATTGCTGGCCCGCTTTTATTGAGACGTTCGCAGTCACATCACATATTTCTGGGACACTATTTTCTACAGCGTACGTTCTTCTTTTCTCTAACCTCCGTGATTCGTCGGTAATACTGGCAAATGGCCTCAATTCAGTTATTATAGTTCATAATCAGCCCACAAGGTGTCAGAATGCTCGTGGTGCTCGTGTCGTTTTCATTAAGTAATCTGGTTTATAGATGGCGCTATAGCTTTAGAAAAAAAACATTATTTTATAGATATATTTTTTTATTAATTATTAGGTATAACTAATAGATTTAATATGGGTTTCATATTTTCTAAAAAATCCACTCTTCTTCCGGTCCATAAATCAATTTTAAAGACCGGCAGCACCAAACTTAGGGCGGCACTGCATTATTGTTGCATCCATAGGCGCTTATTATCAGACAATCTGTACGTTTAGCGACATTCAACTTTATAAAAAAAATTACTTATCTACCTACCTACCTAGTTGAAACCATTACACATATTTAGATTTAAGACAGTGCAGCGGAATAAACAACACTTTCGCTATTGTTATTCCAGCTTTCACCGTACATCGCTTGTGAATGGCCACAGGCCAAAGTCATTGTCCATCTATTTAGATTTTAGAATTTAGATGAGGTCTAGCCTCTATATCGTTTTAATGTATTTCTACTTTAATATGGTTTTCTAGTTACCGAGCTATAAAATATATTTTTTTAAACAAAATTTTTTTTTAAACAGATTAGTCTACTACACAATATCTACGTATAAAAATACGTGTAAAAAGTAAGTACCCACCTAACTTATATTGTATACGCGCCCTTGAATCGTGCGCACGCACACATACTCACGTGTAAATACGTAGTTCAACCAAGTCTGCTGTCGTTGCAAAAGAAAATGTTTAGTAGGTAACTGGTCGAACAGGAAATTGTTTTACTCATATTATGTCATAACATAAGGGTTAGGTGTCTACAAAATAATATATCACTGACAAACTACCTACCTAAATGATATGTAAAATTCTATTGACTTGATGCGGTGATTCTCGACATAGAAAAAATATTGCGCCCTTTGGGTATGGGCAAGCGAGTTCGGATATTTTCTTGTCATGTCTAGTGTTTACTTCGATCTGTGGTCGCCATTGATTTCAAGATGTCAACACTTAAGGGCTACAATTTGTGTCAACTAATAATAAAATGGAACTGTATCTTTAACGGTCAACTGTTTCTAATCATGATCATTAGGAACATTATCTGCCGGACTTGTAATTTTCGGCGAAAAGTTTTAAGTTAGGGATTACCTAAGTATGTGGTGACCTCACATTGAGAAGAAATCTAGAAAAGATAAGAAATATATAAAATCTATGCAGGAACGATGTCAGTACCCATTAGTCGGCAGCAAAATAATACCTGGGTCAAATAATATATATTACTAACATACCTATTTAACCGAGATTTGCTCGGAGTTCTTGTTGATTAAAAAAATATATATTTACCCACCACATTCTAAATTTCCGAGCAACGCAAAAAATATACATATACGCATACCAAACTACTATGATTATTAAAGCATTAGATGTATTATATTAAAATGTTAGAGTCAACATTATTGATAATTATTTGTTGCACGACGAAAGAAAAAACATATATAACATAAAAATCGACGGCGCCTACTTACATTATTGTAACTGCAAAATGGCATTTTTTAAATTGCTGTTTTGGAGTATTTATATAGGTTTAGTATCACGTTTTCTAAATTTTAAAAAAACCCATTGCAAGTGCATTTTTTCGAGTCGTATATCGTAACTTGAGTCTGTCCGACCAATACCAACGTATATAAACTTACTCGAGTTAACGTTGCGCACCTGAGTGTGCGACAATATTTTTGAGTGTTAGTTACTTATATATGTTGTACCAATTAGTATTCATATTGTTTTTCTTGAATTGAAAATGTTACTGAATAAAGTATTAAATCGGGCAGAACCGATTGCTTAAGATGGATTTTCATATTCCAAAAATAACGTAAGTGGCAGTTCCGGCAGATTACATGGCATTTCTTAAACGTATTTGTATCGAATCTGACAATTACGATACTTTACGTGGTATTTGAAATTCTGATATTTATCGAAAGTGCCACTTACGATTGTTTTGGAGGGTTTTTTAAACAGTTTTTATACAGATTCGGTAGAAGTACTTATGTAATAAAAATGAAGTTTTGTGTTTAATTATAAGGAAGAAATTGATTTTCTGTATGAAAACAACATTTAAATACATATTTATTTAATTTACCTGCTTATTGGAATAATTTGAAGGAGTTGGTGGGTAATGAAGGGTTCTTCTTGGATAGAATTTTATGAATGAGGAAATTGGAAGCTTATGTCAGTCGTTATGCAAGTAATTTTAAAAGTAGTTATATCGAAGATTACAGCAGAATAGTATCATTAATATTCTTACAGTACCCCGAGTCCCATTATCTGATCGACTAAATATGGTGTATGGCTTCTAATAAAAGCTTTTGCCATGAAGTATGAGGTGTAATTTGTATTAATTCCGAGTTTTTACGGTGTTAATGAAATCACACTAGTCAAATACGCTCATTAACCTCAGCTCAAAAGTAGTAAAAAATATACAAAAGACTTAAGAAAATAATGGAAGAGACTAATAATTATTATAGCTGTTTGCGATGACTCCTACACAAGGCTTTCCTAATTTAGAAACCATATTATAATTTTTGATAATTTTCACCTATTCAAATAAATATATGAGGTTTTTGTTTTTTGAGGTTATTTCAGAATATTAGCTTAGAAATTCTAGCTAAGTTACTTCTAGCTGTCAAGTTTATATTAGGATATTTCCTTTTATTTTTTCAAGTGTAAGCGATCTTACGTTAAGACGATTAAGGTTTGAATAATGAAATAAAAAAATAAACAATCCTGATTTGATCTAAAATAACGATTTGTTGATTTCCTCTTCCGTACCTGAAGTCTTAATTGTTAGTGTGTAATGGTTATAAGCCGATGCCATATATAAATAAAAAAATATATATATAACCATTTGCCAGTGTCAAGTTGAAAAGGCGGGAAATAGAATTTTCGCATAAATTTTCAACACCGTATTTCTAAATCGTCAATTCTCCTATTCCTCGTCCTAAATTCCTATTAAATAGTCAGTGCAGTCAATGAATCAAGTCAGTCGATTCATTAAAGTGGTAGAAGCTTTACTGAAGGTTCCCAGGGAGTTCTGGAGAGACAACAAAATAGCACGCTTTTGTAGTTGTACCACTTGCCCACACTTGCGCACATCAACGAATATCTAATGGTTAATATTCTACCAATACTACACATTAAAAACTGAAATAACACAAATTTTGATAGAAATACAAATACAACGTCGCTGATTGACATTCCCGGCAAAAATCTGGATTTTATGTGTTCGATTTTCAGCTCTATCGTATTAGCCCAGAGTTCTATTTTCAATGCTCTGAATTTTCCCCGGCCTACCGAATTCCGAACAATATTATATGTATAATCCCAGCCCTAGGTCGTGACTCGGGACTTAGGTCGTGGTCGTAAGTACCAAAAGGTTTGAAATATCTTGTAAGCCTTTTTGTTGTTGCAAGTTTCCATAGTTGGCGGTAAAAGTTACAGATCTGTCAGCTCTTTGGCCGGTCATATTGTGAAAAAAAAAACTACAATTTTTTGCTTAAGAAATTACCTTTTTAGCATAGACGTTATAGACGAGACATGTAGAAGCAAAAAGTGTCTCCAGTTAAATGGCCCCAATTTTTAGATTTTTGGTGCCATTTTGACATTTGAAGTATGCTGAAAACAAGATGGCGTAACTTTTTCTTGTATGAAGATTTGTTCTCTCAAATGTAGCCTATCTTGAGTTTTGAAATCTTTGTTTTTTAGTAAAAATATGTGTGGGAACGAACGCGTATTCCAATTTCATCAAATACCTCTGATCTATCATGTGGGTAGTTGAATCATTAATAGTTTCATATTAGGTCATATTATTATTTATATCTATCTAGATATTAAGTGTCATTGACATTACTAGCATTTAAGCCGAATTTAAAAGGGGAATTATTTAAGTTTTTTTTAATACTTTTTTTGCATACGTTGGAAGTCGGTTTTAATATTTTTTGTTTAAAATTTAAGTATATTTTTTTCTCTCTTTTTAGTTACATTTATTATATATATTATTATGAACACATTGATATCGGTGCACAAAACTATCATGAGTAGAGACTACCTATGTCATCTTAATAATATTTTGGTATTTCTTGTGAAGATGGTGCTGATGATGATGATGATTACTGTAAGTGCTATAATGGCATATGTTTGCGGTTAATTAATCAACTTTACTTTATAAGGTCTCAGTTCTGTTCAGTACTTTTGGATCCAGGGTATACCTTGGTTTACCTTTGCTTTAGCTTGGTTTAGCTTTGGTAGCATAATATGCTTGGAATACTTCAGAAAAAGTCGAAATCGGTATATGTGTTCATATAAATTTCGACGATTTCCCTCGATTTATCATGGATCCCATCATCACAGGTCTCCACTTTGATGACTATGGGACAAAATTTCGAATTATAACCTTTACAACAACAAAACAATTTTGCAAATAGGTTCATATACGGCAAAGTAATGACAATGTTAATGTTCAAAGATATCCGTGTCGATGTAAAATACTATGAGAAGTACCTGTTATATCATCATAATGTGATGATGTATCACCATGACGACGGTATTGATGATGATGATTACCGTAATTGACATAGTAGCATATGCTTGCAGTTCTTTAAACAAAGCCGAAATCTTCTAACATGTATCTATAAGGAGTCAGGAGTTATGTTCAGTACTTTTGGATGCAGGGTATACCTTGGTGCAAAATCTTACTTTTTGTTAGCATATGCTTAGACTGTGTCGATATAAATTTCGAGAAGTTCCCTCGATTCCTCATGGATCCCATCATCAGGTCACTTTGGTGTAAACTTGAGATTATATACTTTACATCAAATGTAATATTGTAATAAACGGTAATAAAACGTACTTATAATCTATTGAGTTTTATTTACGACCAAAGACCGGACATTTTAACAGAAATCAGGACATTTGCAACCGGCATCTCGATTTCAACCCCTGGTAACCCTAGCTACGATATACATTTGACAGATAAAATCTTCATACATTAAAAAGTTATGCCATCTTGGTTTTCATCATACTTTAACTGTCAAAATGGCCCCAAAAATCTCAAAAGTGGGGCTATTTAACTAGAGACACTTTTTGCCTCAACGGGCCTCGTCCACAATATATTATACGTCTATGATGGCGCTGCACGCGCCTGCGCAGTGTATGCCTGGTGTTATATGAAACGTGTACATTTTTGTGTAGTAAATAAAGTTCAATTTTGAATAGCCATCTTATAATTGCAGCGCCGCGTAGCGTCGCGTATTGTCGCGGTTGTGAACTGACCCTAAGGTCAAATACATACCTATTCATCGATAATAGTTTTCTATATACGTCGCGTATGAAAAAATTGCCTAATTTATATTTGCGATAAATACTTATATGTAAAAACTTGCGTAGGTAGAGCTTTTATACAATCCAATTTATCTATGGTCATTTTTAACTAGACAAGAGCGAGTCGGACTCGCCCACCGAGGGTTCCGTACAAAGTAGGAACAACATAAATAGTTCAGGAGTCTCGCAGTTTTTGTCGAGCCTGAAAATGGTTGATGAATGATGGTAGTTTGTTTGTATGGACTATGGTCTACGCCATAGAATCTGGATAGGCTATTATTTTAGCCTTTAGCACCTCTATTTTTTATGATTAAATTACAAAATATGCGCGGTTTTCAAATTTTTCCTTGTAGGTACTTGTATGATGTTACTTGCCAAAAGACGTTGGACGTTTATGACCCACTGTTTAAAAAGTGTCGACCACATTTTCATTCACATTCTATTTCCTGTAATTATTTTAATTCAGATCCATGGAGAATTAGATATAATCAATATATTGTCAACCATATTTTATACTTATATTCGTTTAAATTAGTCAAAATGTATGAGAATTTACCCCATCTCCTGCAGTTATGCGACCTGTATCGTTGTAATCTAGGTGTAATTACGCTTGCATCTCGCCTAATTTTATTTTCGGTCGCCGTAGCAAATTGTTCCATAAAAAATTCCCAGTGTCCTTTCATAATTCTAAGCCCTATGAATTTTGATTCCTTTGAGAGAGTCAAAATTTCCGTTTTTCGTGGCAAATAACCTAACCGAGAGCATGTCAGGACTTGTCTAAGGAGGGTTCCGTAACTATTAACGCGCAATAGGTTTGGTTTAAATTACTTCAAAAGTTATTGTTCGATTTCACTTAAAATAATTTTCCTAAAGAGTATTTAGGGTGGTCAGTATGGGAACTCACTGTTTCTATTTCTTATAGTTTAGTAATGCCCGAGAGGGGCGGGGGCAACTTATGAACCACTTTAGGGGTCGATTACCTACTCGAAAACGGTTGACTTTGTAAATGACATGTATGAAAATTTATACGGTACATAATATGATAAAAGCTCATGTTATGCTAAAGTCGAGTCCATAAAATACGACGATAACTAAACAGTGAGCTATGCAAGTTCCTGCAGCCACTACAGGGAAGTTTGCGAATACATTGTCGATTTGTGTGCCACCGCGAGTGGTCGGTCCAGGGCTTAATACGGAATGAAAATTTGCTTCGCGTAAAAAATTATATACTGCAATTTCTTTACATTTTAATAAGTCTTCATTAATATCCCTAACTATTATACATTTAGTTTGAATGGAAAGTAAACCACTCAAAAATAGGTAAAATGCGACTATTACAATATCACCGACCTTCAGCGTCACGGCTTGGCATTGTCCGTTTCTATCTACTTCAGTACTTGCACGAGTGTCATAACAATCCACATTTATCTTTGCCCACGCACAAACACCAAAACCAGGATTTGCTACAGCTGGTTTCGGCCCATCAGCCCCGACAATTTCTCGGAAGTTAGGAATAATGAATGTATGAATGAATGCAAGGAAAATATCGGAGGCAAGTATATGCTGGTCGCTGATGACATCTGGCAGATGCTTCCTCGTATATTGAGCATTGTGGAACATCAGCTGAAAAGTCGCCTTAGTCTCTATGAGAATTTAAAAAATTGGTACCAGCGTAGCAGTTCTTAGTTTCTTTATTTCTAGCACTATCGAGTCTTGATCTCCTGCTGGTCTCCGTGGGTGAAAATTTTAAACCTGCTAAATCAGCGAGATTTCGAGAATGAGTTTGGTATACCCAGTTATCGCCAACAGCAAGAAGTTGTCTTAAGATTCGTCTTAAGTCTATTTTTACGATGTAGAGTACCTTAATTTTATTTATTTTTTTAAATTTAGAAACCAATTTTAAAATTTTAGAATGGAAATATACAAGTTTCTATCTCCCTTATAGTTTAGAAATGCCGGGGGGCAACTCATAAACCATTTTAGAAGCCGATTTCTCGAAAATGGTTGACTTTATAAAAAAGTCATGTATGAAACCTTGCCTTTATTTAAAAATACCTATTCGACGAAAAAAATATTTTTCATCCCCACTTCACATGTATGGAGATCCACCCCTAAAATGTATAATTAAGTATTAATTATTGTTTTATGACGCCAAAACCGAGATCTATATACAGTCTTTAACTATACCAAATTTTATCCATTTATATTCATAATTACAGACGCTAGAGGCGCGGACAGTCAGACAGACAGACCGACAGACAGATAGATAGACAGATGGACGAACAGAGCGAAAGCGAGTGAGTGGATTCCTTTTTTTCCTTTTGATGTACCTACGGAGTCCTAAAAACCAAAGGTTTAGAAAAAAATAAAGGCTCACTGCCTGTTATTATATAATACACTACATCCTACGATAATAATATAATGTCTTATGTAATACCTACCTAAATTACAAGGCGAACAAGTAAACGTCTATGGCCTTTTATCTAATCCTCCGCATGCATAATCAGTAATTAGTACAACCAAGGAGGATCGAATTCAGTATTTAGGTTAATTCGCCGATAAAAATTGTAAATTAAATTTGCAAGGCTTTCATAACTTGAGCTCTCAACGCCGCTAAAGTAGTTTCACTTCAAAGTTCGAAAACTATAATATTCTTTATGATGACTTGACTATTCCTTTGTGTAATTTTTGTGAGAGTCGTTACTAAAGGTGAATAGTGTTTGTGCATTTTGCCGACTGGTGCATTTAGGAGGTTAAGTATATTCAAGGTGTATGTGTAATTGTGTATGTAGTACATACTAAATGACTGAGACGTCTAACTTTCTCCGTCCATTGTAGTTTAGAATGGGACAAAATGCAATAAGCATGTCTACAATCTGAATTCAGTACTACTATTATGGGTATTACCTACACATCTATCTACTATCCAAATTTAGTTAATAATCACAGTTCCTTATTGCCAGACTAATTCCAAGACTTTTAGAGCCAATATAAATAAAATAGGACCTATATTTAGGTAATTAGGGTTAAAAACAAAGATCAAGTGTCCTCAGTCTCGCCTAAGTAATAACAATTTAACAAAAGTCACCAGCTTAAACCAATTGTAATAAGAAAACAAAATAGCTTTTCCTGTAACTTAAAAAAAGTGAAATTACTGCACAATAGTAAGTAAACTTGATGATTACGGCTAAAACTGTTTCTGGGAAACTCCTGCTCCCTGTGCACACATAATGAAACTTTTTCTCTACATTTTGCAATGTAGATAATGACTCCCACCATTTCGGCTTCACAGGCGGCTGTCGTTAGTCGGGGTTAACAGATTACAGGTTTTCCTAAAAATAAGGGTATTAAATGAATTAGGTATTAAAGACAATGGATAAGGCTTTCTTTTTGAGATTAAACTATATTTTCATTTCATTGAAGTGGCGTACTAGATGGAGAGCTACTAGGAAATTTAGAGCAGGTGCTTGAGGCAAGCTGAAACCTTGTCCTATACTTCTGTACCTTGCTTGCAGTCTCGTGTCGGGGTACAATAGGAGAATATTGTACCCCGACACGAGACTGCAGGTCTGGCTGGTCACAAGCGGGGCTAAGTCAATATAGAAATGTTTGAAAAGTGATCTTTGTATCCCAAAAAATATGTTTCAGGTAATTTGAAATTTTGATACAGTGTTATTTTAATGTTTAAAGAGTTGGGGTAAGCCATTTAGTCAGGGCTTAAACCTTTACATTCCTGTGTAAAATGACAAAACATGATTTTCTGACATCTCTATGGTCGTTTTATGAACTACGATCTTTATATTATCAACGTAATAGTTGACTCGATCGCAGTTCATAAAATGACCGATAGATGTCAGAAAATCATAAGGTCTACCTATACTCCAACTAGTAGTAGACTGTGGAAAGCACAATTGGAAATTGGCAGCACCAGCGTTCGTCCAATCAGAACGGTTCGCGCCATTGAGCCGCGCGCGCGCTTTATCAAACGATAATGTTAAACACCAAAACAATAATAAAACACTACATAAAACCGCACTTGTTGTGCCTCTAGTCATATCACATGTGGCTTTCGCCGTGACTGTGTGTTCGTAAAAAAACTCTCCGCCAACTTGAATTTAAAAACAAAACTAAAAAAAATTAAAACGAAAGGGCTAACTAAAAGTTAGAGGAGTGAATGAAATAACTCAGAACCGGATTTTATTGCAATTTAAAGAAAGTGATAGTTATGTGAAAAAAGTGAATTTTGTTGCGCTCGATTTAGTAATACAAGATAAAATTTATAATAAGTAAGTATACAATTATTGTTAATACTTAATCCGGTTCCTATAGTGTTTGTTTTTGAATTCTAATTTACAATATCTTTTTCTTTTACAACGTTAATTGAACAATACCCTTAAAAAGATCTTATAAATATTTTTACTATAATAGTTAGCCAATTTAATACAATATTTTAACTGATAACAGAAGTTTCATGTGGTGTGGTTCAAAAAGGTTAACGCAGCAATTTAATCTTTTCAATATCTGTTTTGATAAGAAACTGATACGAAACACTACAAACAACAGCCAATAAAATAAAATATCTTTCACTGAATCCTTACTAATATTATAAACGCGAAAGTTTGTAGACTTGTGTGGATATTGTGTGGATGTGAGGATGTTACATAGGCATTCTTTCACGCAATGGCACCGATTCGATTTGAATTACTTTACACCATAGTTTTCTTTCGAATCAAAATAAGTTTTATGTTGTTAAATTCTTTACGAATGAATAAAAAAGGTATTACTCGTAACCACATTAATTTCAAATTGTGCCAAAAATATTTGATTAATTAAGTTTTTCCGCGACCCAGATTTAAAAAAAGCTGTTGTTGTCTGTAAAGTCGGTTTACTGACGATAGTTGAACGTGACAACGTCAACCACAACAACAACAATAATAATAATAATAATAAAATGCGAGGTAACGCTGGTACTTGGTAACAGTATTTCGTAACGCATGAGTCATGTTTTTTCGTGCGTGCAGCCGGCTCCATCGAACTATAAGACGTTATCACGTCAAAAGTCAATGTGTCTTACTTTCTATTTATTTTGTAGATAAAAAACTTTATCAGAAAATGTAATACAGAATACCTACATATGTTTCGTAATCTACATTATTTACTAATCCGGATCTTTTTTTGTCGCTAACAAGACGTTTATAAAAACCCTTAGACGACCACGGGGACTTTTAAAGACAAAGAGGGCAAAATATTTGTTTGTAAAGGTAGTTTTTCATTACCTACATTTTGTGAAATAAGTAACAATTTTTGTACATAAATTAATTTAAAAACAGCAATGACAAAAAAAATTGGTGTCTCAATTTTACATACTTTTTTATCGACGTATCACGTAATAAGTCAGCGGACATGATACGTTAGTACAAAACACTAAACAGCACACTTTAACACGAACACTGCCTCGTTAAAACGTACGTTTTATTACATATTCAGATAATACCAGTAGCCCGAGCAGGAATAAATAACAATAATTGAGAATGTATTCGTAAAGGAATAACGTTATTAGTATTATTCAATAGAATAAAAATGACTAAAGTGGGAGTTCAAAAGTTTTAACAGTAACCCAAGCAGGACTTGGCTACTGTTATAACGTTAGAAAACCTCTCATATGAGAAACTTGTTGTTAATAATTGATAAAGGATAATAATCAATTTTTTAAATTGATTATGCCCATGCCTGCTTAGACGTCAGAAGTCAGAACTTATAGTTTTGAAAATTGAGCTCGGGGAACTTTTTTATACTGTATACCATTACCAAACTACGGACCTGTTTTACTATCTTCTAATAAGTGTCGGATAGTTTCTTCGGCAGCTTTGTCGCTGCTTACTCTATATCAACGACAGAAACAAAACATGCAAATAAGCCATCTGACACTTGTCAGTAGATTGTGCAACATGTATATTCTAGTTTCAAGATTCAACAGTCCCTAATTAGTATGAACGGCATTTTTTTTTACACGTCTTCAAAAAAAAGGAGGCGGTTATACGTTCGGCTGTATGTTTTTTTTTTTTGTATGTTGAACGATAACTCCGCCGTCTGTTGGCCGATTTTCAAAATTATTTTTTAATGTAAAGGTTGTAATTCGAAGTTGGTCCCGTTTTCACAAAAGTAGTGGCGTGATGATGGGGAATCGGAGGAACTCCTCAAAATAATCCACATATAGAGATTTCGACTTTTTCTGAAGTAACCCAAGCATAGGTATGCTACCAAAAAGTAAGATTTTGCAACAAGGTATGCCCTGGATCCAAAAGTACTGAATATAACTCCTCAGTCCTTATAGATATGCGTTTGGAAATTTCGTCATTGTTTAAAGAACTGCAAGCATATGCCATT
This sequence comes from Phengaris arion, assembly GCA_963565745.1. Lineage (NCBI taxonomy): Eukaryota > Metazoa > Arthropoda > Insecta > Lepidoptera > Lycaenidae > Phengaris > Phengaris arion. Next base: position 5,881,732 of record OY751431.1, read on the forward strand.
ATGTACCTTACAGTAATCATCATCATTATCTTAAATACAATACCTAATGGAAGCTTGGCGCGTATTCAATTAACCATTCGATCGTTTATTTTAAACGTTCTTAAACTGTGTTAATAATAATTTAACAAATATCACGAAAAATGGAAAATTTGTTTTTTTTTTAAACAATAAATTAAACAGACTTCCAAAGTAAAAATGCACAAAAAAGTATGAAATAAAACTTATTTTCTTAATAATTCGCCTTTGAAGATTGAGTAGAGAAATTTTAAAATTTCAGCCAAATTTAAAAGGGGAATTATTTAGAAAATAAGTTTTGTTTCATACTTTTTTGTGCATTTTACTTTGGAAGTCGGTTTAATTTATTTTTTTAAATAATAATTTTAGCTTATTATTAAGTACCTAAATAATTAGCCTAAAAAAAAAGAAATTATAGTAATGACCTATTGACCATCGAAGTAGACCGGTCGTGAATAGTGAAAGAGAGCTTGTGCGAAATTTCTAAATTTGCTATTTTCTAAATATAACGAAACGAACGCGCCTAACAAAACCAGTCACATTTTTACTAAGTCGTTAAATTGGTGAGTGGCGCTTAATACGTATTATCACTTTCTCCGCAATTTTTATCACAACTTTATCTCAATTTCCTTTTTTGGATGCTTTTATTTACATATTTAAAAATAATATTTTCTTGAGAAGATTTAAGTATATTCTCACAGAGCAAATAAATTAATCGGACCAGCGGGCTTAGCATGGCGATCCAAAGAAATAATTTTAAAGAAGAAATATTCTCTACAAAACTGTTCGTTGCAAAATAGTTCTTAATCCATCCATCCAATAGCCATATTATTAAAATGGCTGCCGGGAAATCTTCTGTCAAAAATGATAAAATTTTGAAGCAAATGAACGTAAAAAAACTATTTGTCTTGGACTGCCGTGATGTGGAGTAGTTGACATTATTGTAAGACTATTTGACATTTAAATAAGAAAACGTTTCTACTTTAGCTGTAAAAAGAGGCCATTTTGTAGGCTCATGCTCGGGAAGAAATAAAATGTTGTTTCTCATAACGACGACCTTGCTGCCTTATAATAAGACCTATTAGATAAGATATTTTGCTCCGAATGGTATTAATGTTTCTTCAATCTGTCATTTTGTCGATTCTTTGGTGTTTCTAGTGTACGCATGCTAAGCCTGCTGCAAGGAAGTTACGCCTTTGCCGGCAAAGTCTCAGCCCGCAATGTCGCAAAGTGAATTTGCGCGTGTTAACGAACTAAAACGCGGAACAATGTCACTCATAAATTATTTACAAATGCGACTCTTCCTTGTACTTTCATTAATCACACGTACGTAATAACAGTTTTTATCGATGTCATTACTGTAGAAACTGTATATAAAGTCGTAATTTATTGGTCTTTAAAAGTCCTACTACTATTATTAATGTGAAAGTTTGTGTGGATGAATGGATGGATCATGGATGGATGGAGTTTAGTTTGGATTAGGTAAAACAGGCTAAATTTTATCCCGAAAAAGTAGAGTGTTCCCGTAGGATACGGTAATTTACAAGGGCGGAGCCGCGCGCAAAATTTGATATGGTAGTAGTTTAGACTCTGGATTAAAACATAGGCTATTTTTTATTACAGAAAAAGGTACGGTCCACGGGAATAATTACAGCCAAAACATCATTCTGTCTCTACTACTCTACTCTCTAGTCTCTACTAACTGACAAAGAAGGACAGAGAAATCATAAATCCGTGTCTTTATGATCGGAGTGTACAAAAATTAAAATCTAGATTTTACAGCTCTCGTTAGTACCTGTATTATTTTGAAGTGGTTTGCCTCTAACTTACCGGTATAAAATACACCTATATTATGTTCTATAGCTTCAAAAATTAAGAAGCGTCATCAGTGAGAGAGAGAGTTCACATCCAGTTAGTTCAAAATATTTCGATGAAGCGGTTAAAAAAATCGCATTTTATCAAGGACTAGCTCTTATTCGCGGTATAAAATACACCTATATTATGTTCTATAGCTTCAAAAATTAAGAAGCGTCATCAGTGAGAGAGAGAGTTCACATCCAGTTAGTTCAACATATTTCGGGGAAGCGGTTAAAAAAATCGCATTTTATCAAGGACTAGCTTTTATTCGCGGCTCCGCCCGCGATTCATCCAAATCCGTTTTGTAATTTTTGCGTGAAAGAGTAACAAACATTCATCCATCCATATATCCATCCTCAGAAACTTTCACATTTATAATAGTAGTAGTAGTAGATACGTACGTGTTTGTATGTTTGCAATGTTCCATATTCGTCTCGCATTCTGTTACTGCCAGATTCGCGATTATTTTTAGTGTAGGCAAAAAGTTAAACTGGTTATGACGTGACCTTTGGAACTAGAGAAACTGCACGATGCATTCTTTCTGCACCTATCGCAATATATTTAAAGGTACGCAGGTGTAACGATTACATGAAGAGAGGGACTGACACAAAGGAATATACACGTCAGTTCATTTACCGTACAGAGACTTGATTTGTCTTAAAAACAATCTGTATGTGAACATTTTTTGGTTCCGTACCCAAACAGGACCCTATTAATGAGACTTCGCTGTATGTATGTAACCAGACTGTATCTCGTGAACCGTAATAGCTAGAGAATTGAAATTTTCACAGAAGGTGTTTTTATTGTTGCCGCTATAAAAACAGAATAAATTAAATATATAAGTGGAGTTTCCAATTCCTATACAGCACGAGAATATTTAGCCGTTTTATAGGGCATTGGGCCATTAACGCGCGAGCCTGTCTCGCGCTGGCCGGTTTTAACTAATCTTGATTTTGCAAGCTTTAATGCAGGAGAATAGTAAAATCCACTGCCAATTAGTATCATTAGACTATTGGATAGAAAAATAAAACAAAATTTAACATCAAAAACGTAGTTTTCAACGTAAAATATAAACGTAATTTTGCAGGCCTAACTGGAAGTCATGCTCTAGTTATGGTACGGACTGTTAGAGGCTACAGACTATATACCACGGTAGCTAGAAAGATGGAAATACTGCATTGCAAGATAGTTATCCACTAATTAATAATTGAAACTACTGAGGTTTTAAATCGAATCCTATTCCAAATAACAGCTGTATTTTCATCGTAGTCATAACCTACTAGTTGCTACTGCCATCATAAACATGGCCGGTATATCTTCAGTTCGGAGTTCGGACTGAACGGATGCAAAATCGTATCGCCTGTGTGTAATTTGGCCTTGAGGTAAGATCACATCAGTCGGCTGGATGGACTGAAGAGATTCGTCCATATCGGCCTCAACTGACAAATCACTTAATATAATAAAATATAAGTTTAATTAAAGTAAGTATTTTGAATTTTAGAGCGGTTTTGGCTAATAAAATCCAATGATAATAAAATAATGCTTGTAACGATTCTTTACTAGAAAAGTACTTATCTGTTATATTTAATTAAGACAGCATAACATAATTAGAACTATGGTTAACTAACTAACTATTAACTACTACAGCTACACGACCGTTGCTCGCAGAAAACCAAAACAAACTGAAGCGAATAGCGATATTTCTATTTTCCGTATACGTGCACGAATTCGATCAGGCCGAACTGGACCGATACGATCAGCCTTCCCAGTTCCTATATATAATATATGGTACGCGTTTACATTTAGTTTCAATAATATAGTCTAAGGTACAATGCCTTAACAAGCCTAAGTACCGCTCTACATACAGTGTTTCTCAACTCGAACTGAAGGAAATACGTTACGTTATTTTCCAACGATCGACTCATTGCAGTTTCAATGATGTTGACAAACAATAGTGGCTATATCGGCATGTTTTTATAACCAATGGTATTTTACCTTTTTTGGTATTTACAAATTAAACACAAGTTTATTGATAAAGCGAGAACTATGTGAGCTCCTTCTATGTTTTTTATTATGAAGTATTATTATTCAAAATGGTTCGTGGTCCGTAACGGCTTGACCGATTTTCATGAAGAGATTTTTAGAAACAGAATAGGATGTAAGCTATGTTTTATACCCCTAAGTGATAAAAGTGGCCTTAAGTGGATTTTTTACATTTTTGTTTTATTTTTATTATTTTATGATTTGGCATTAAACTACTTATTAAACCTCATTTTTCACCCTTTTTACACCAACCCCCATTGTTTAATAGCGATATTAGTACTGTACTCTGTAATAACCATCAACCCTCAGTAGTCGATAACCCGACGACCTCTGTGGCTCACTGGTTGAGCGTGTTGGTGCTAAAGCCGGGTGTCGCGGGTTCGATTCCCGCCGAAATAAAAAGTTTTTCCGTGTTCCTGGGTCATGGATGTGTATTAAATATGTGTATAATATAATAAAAATCTTAAATATGTGTATAGTTAAATAACTCCCCCACACCGATTTTGGTGACGGTGGCTGGTTTCATTGAAACCAGGCCAGTTACGCAGGAGTAATTTTATAGTGCCCAAGTGTGTACGCAGTACACAAGAGCACTTTCTCCTCCTTTACTCTCATAACCCAGTGGGACGGACAACCGACACTACTGGCAGGAGATCAGGCGCAGGTCCCACTTTTTACATGCCCATCCGACGCATGGATCATCTTTCTTGTCAGACAATCAGGTGATCAGCCAGCATTCTCCTAACCAAACATGGAACCAACATTTTTGTTGTTCCAACGCGGGAATCGAACCCACGACCTCCGAGTCGAGAGCCAAGCTCTAACCACTAGACCACGGAAGCTGTTCTTCTATATATTCCCGTCTTATATATTCCCGTGTATAATATAGTGTGTATAAAATAAAAGTATTAAATATATTCCCGTTGTCTGGTACCCGTAACACAAGTTCTGCGAGAACTTACCACGGGACCAGATTGACGTGGTTTGAAGCGTTCATAGGTATTATTATTATTAGTATTTCACATATTCTTTGTAGGGGTAAGTAGTAGGTATTGAACGTAGGTTGTAGGTGTAGGTAGTTGGCCGTGTGTTGTGTGTGGGTAAGTTTTGAGGTTGTGTATGTATGTCATTTAGGTTTTACGTAGAGAACCTATATCTAGGTAGTGTAAGGCACGTGGGTGAAACGAAGGAAGAGTGTACTATTCCAACACGCGTCCATTAAAAATTTGTCTCACTGCAGACTCTACACTCTACAGCAATACCTTTTGAAGGAGGAGGCCCAACGGGGTTTGGAATTTGAAGGAACGCAAGTGCGCAACACCAGAGGAGTTAATATCTCCATCAGGCGATCCGATCGCTCGCTTCCTGTTCTATTTAACTAAAAAAACCGTTAGTTACGAAGTAACTATTAAATTATAGTCTTTACTATATTTTTAGTAATCGGTGCCTATAACTAAAAGTTAACAAAACAAAAACAAGTAAAACTTCATTCACCATTTGAAATAAAATATACTCTTATCGTGCCTAAATCACTTCAAAAAAGAATAGAAAAAAATTGTGCACCTAGCGCCATCTGTGTATTGTGCCGCACTCTAGAAAGTTATTATGTGAGAAGTATTAGTAGCTACCAACAGATGGTGTTAAATCGCATTACTATCGTGACGCGACCATGAAATTCACTCTTAACGCCGCTAAAGAGTTTCACTTCACAAACCATCATAAGTTCATAAAGTTGTCCAAAAGTAATCGATATACTCGTGTGTCGATGTTTGATAAGCTTCCACGTCCATAATAATGATTGATCGCCACTCGGTGCTGGGCTGAATATTAACTTGTGCAGTATGGCCCACAGAGTACATTGTTACATGGCATATAGGTCGTTAGTCGTTGTGCCTTTCAACTATCGGATAATGTAGACCTATATAAGGTTCTTCAAAATCAATGACGGATATTTTGGGGATTAGGCTGGGACTATATGCTCCGGAATCCGGAACGCCGGTGAAAATTTAGACCACCGAAAATAGAACTCTGCGCATTCGAATTTTTTTTTTCGAAATTCGAATTTCGAGGTGTCATATTATATTACATTGACATTTGACTTGACACTCATGTGGTCGATTTTCAACTCTATTGTATCAATGCAGAGTTATATTTTCTATGCTCAGAACTTTCTACGGCCTTCCGGATTCCGGAGCATATAGTCCCAGCCATACTTATGTCAAGATGTTTAGGCAGAAAAAAATAAACAATATCCAGATAAAACAATATTTTATAGAAGTCACGTACAAGTTGGCTGGTAAGTACATTTTTAAGTATATGTACTACGATATGTATGGTCACATGACCACACATTTCGTAGTTCTCAAAGCAACGATGACGTCACAATCGCAGTGGCTTTTCTATGGGGCTTTCTCACTAGACTCATAAAAGTGCCTCAAACAAGCCGTAGATTCTTAAAAATATTGATTTTGACGTGATAGCGTCTTAAAAATCGACGAATGCCGGCTGCACGCACGTAAAATTGTCACGTTCCGCCTCAGCCGAGCGTGCAAGCGAAAGCGTGGAACAAGCTATAGAGAGGCACGATCGGCCTAAGCGCTCGGCTTGTGATGACGTTATCACGTCAAATTATCGTCCATAAACCGACTTAATTAACAGACAACTCTTTTTTTTTTAGTTTATGTACCTTTTGTAAACTTTCTTATTTTTCAGAGCACTATTAATTTACGTTATAAAAAATTACAGTCAAGTAGCCAAATCTTGTTGTGTTTTGCTGCACTTAATATTTGTCAGGACTCAGGTAGGATCGGTACCTTAGCGCGAAGCGTGATAGCGTGCGGCGGAAGTGTCACGCTGCACGCTGTCAAACGCTGTCGGCGTGTGGCGTGAAGATGCTGTCGTCGATAACACAGCCGTTACACGCTATTCACGTATGATGGATGCACTACATTCTAATATTTAGTTCCTACCCATAGTTGTCTCTATTACGTTTCCCTCCCTCTGACATTATAATTATTATAATATATCAATGCAAACGTTTGTGACCGTAAATGAGTGGATGAACGGATTATGGGTGTATGTTTCTCAAACGGATCCGAATTTGAAATCAAAAATAATGTAAATTGTTACAGGTAATCAAACATGCCGATGTTGCGGTGGTCCTTCGCCTTTTTGCTCCTCGTCAGCTTAGTGAGCACCCAGGAGACTACCATAGGTCCCACACCCGAAGTTTATGAGTAAGTTTCAGCTATTACTTAAAATGAGAACAGCCACGTTATAAGAAATTTGATGATTTACAATATTACTTTACAATTTACTTACGCTAAAGACAAATTAGGTTCAAACCAACCCACAGAATATAATACGTGACTTCGGCGGTCGGCCATAATACATCTGTGGGTCTAGCAGGAACATTTGACAGCGGCGTAAACGTAACGTTGTCGAATGAGAATTGTATGAAAATCTGTCAAATGTTCCCGCTAGTCCTCTTGAACCTTTAGCCAAGTTGCTATCGCTAATTACGACGACGAAGTTTTAAAACAAAAATGTATGGGATTTGACATAAGCATAGCTGAGTGACGCATTGCTATGACACTTACCGCCGAACACTGGAATAGTTAAATTAAGTGACGTTCAAGTCACATGCCGTCCTTGTCATTTCGGCTAGCAGAGACAGCGACAGCCTGTCAAATGCATCTTGACTAAAGGCCCTGGGCCCAAATTAAGCTTTCTTTTAACCAACTAACCATTTAATTCCAGACCCTCATGGACCTACAGATGCATACCCGACGAAGGCTGCGAGAGGTCCTCTCACCCCAGCACCAGTTCGGTCGACAACTCCACTATGACATTCGACAGTATAGACGTTTGTCGGACCGTGTGTGGGCGTTTCGGTGGCATATGGCCTAAACCCGTCAGCGCGGCCATCAGCATGCAGACTGTTAAGATACATCCTAAATATCTGAGGTATATAATGGAGCTTTAATAATAATTCATTTTAACACGTAAAACGCCGATTCAAATTCAGTGGCTATTCCGTTTGGGCCGTGGGTCTCACCGGTGACCGCGTGACGGACTCATATTTGAACTTAATTTTGTCGCTGGAGGACACGTCGATACGAAACTATATCGGGTGTGCCCGGCGCGGCCCTGGAGAACAGTGGACGCATACTAGCTCGATTCGACTCTTATGTATAAAAAACAAAATAAACGATTTTGTGACTGCTAGTGTACAAGATGGTGAATTTAAGGTAAAAATAATTTTTAGGATTCCGTGCCCAAGGGGTAAAACGGCCTTATTATTAAGACTTCGCTGTATCTGTATGTATGACAGTTATATAGTTGAAGTTTTCCCAGATGATGTATTTCTGTTGCCGTTATAACAACAAATACTAAAAAACAAAAACAAAATAAAATAAATATTTAAGGGGCTCACATACAACAAACGTGAATTTTTTAGGCATTCGGAACCCTTCGTGCGCGAGTCCGACTCGCACTTGCCTAGTTTTTATTTACAAATAAGGTTACAACATGCTGTATGCCTATATACTTTTAAATACTTCGAAGAGCAACCTATAAGTAATGTCAGTTTCTATCAGAAAAAAGAAGTCCTACATTATTACTATTCTAAATGTGAAGGTTTGTGAGGATGGATGTATGGAATGATGGATGGATTTTTGTTACTCTTTCACGCAAAAACTACTTAACAGATATTGATGAAATTTGGTTTGGTAGTAGTTTAGGGTCTGGATTAAAACATAGACTACTTGTTATTTCCAAAAACTACAGTGTTTCTGTGGGATACTTTATTTACGCGAGCGGAATCACGTGCAACAGCTAGTAAACAATAATGGAGTAAACAGAATGCTCGATTGAAGTGATACCATTGCCGTCTACAAAACTGACGCGATAAACAAAGATTAGATGTTTCGTTTCTAGAGACTGCATACTCAGGCCAGGTGGCCATGCATTTTTGACTTATGGTGTAATGAATGTCCATGGGCGTTGTATTGAGTTTGACCCATAAAAAAACTTCTAATCGCACGCGCATCGCCGGAGAATACATTTTTTTGAGAATGTGTTCCTTATGCCCGGTTCCTGAGGGTTTTTGTCGGTAGTTTATCTATTTAATAGCAGCACTTTTGGTTGACTAATGCCAACCGTGTTGACCGATCAAAGGTGCTATTGAATATAATATATTATCTAATGTCAAATTCACCTAAGAAACCAGAAGGTCAATTCTGCTAATTAAATCTTGTAATAATACATTGAATGGTATTTTCATAAGCGTTACACCCGATTTTTTGTTGTCCAAACTACATATATCAGATTATGATATCAAGACGATTCAATTATAATTCAATAAAAGTGAAATGAATGTTAATCACGAGAAATGGGGTTCAGGCATTTTTAACTTCGAGATTAGTCAACTAACTACTATCTAGAATCTAGATATAGACAGGCCTATGTTTGTGGCTTTGATTTATGAATAACTAATGCTAGACAGTATACTAGTTAGACAGGTAATAAGTTTAAAATGGAAGTTAATATTGTTAATGTACAAAATAATCACAGATAATACAGGATGCAGGGTTGTTACTTGTTATATCTACAATGATAATTTCATATGTTTTTTGCAGTGATAACATCGTCGACTAGGAAACATAGATAATAAAATTCCATTGTATCATGCATATTGTTAATGTAATAATTTAAACGATGGCTATGTCTGGTACATTATTGCAAAACAACAAGTTTTCCTTGTGATTATTAATGTTTTTGTGGATGTAACAGACATACGTTGCGTCACTATTATAATTATATGTTTAAAATTGGTCCTGCCACACCCTATCGGTGGTCTCTGTCTTACCCTATTAGGCTCGGTGGTCTAGGGGACTATCTGGCTCAGTGGTTTCAACCTATCTCTTAACTAATATGTTATATAATATATAAAACCCAAAATATGAGAAATATCGATTGTTACTAAGGCGGGTCAATAAGTCCGTGACTTTTTGAATTTCTAATCTCCTTACTGAAAAAGCAACACTACTCCTGTCAACAGGCATCTGTCAGTTGACTCCTATCAAAATTTGAACTTGCTGCGTCAGTTAGTTTGTGTTTTACAACTATCTTTATCAGACTATCCAGTAACTTAAGGAAACAATGGAAAAAAGTGAATTTCGTGTGCTTATTAAGCATTATTTTTTGCGAAAAAAAAACCATTACCGAGACCAAGGCTAAGTTTGATAAATACTATGGGGACTCTGCACCATCGATTTCAATGGTAAAAAAGTGGTTTACTGAATTTCGTTGTGGCCGTACATGCACTGAAGATGCCGAACGTCCTGGACGCCCAGTTGAGACCTCTACACTCGAAACAATCGAAAAAATTCACGATATGGTGTTGGCCGACCGAAGATTGAAAGTGCAAGAGATTGTGGAAGCCATAGGCATCTCGCATGGCTCAGTGGTTTCAATTTTGAATGATCACTTGGGCATGAGAAAGCTTTCCGCAAGATGGGTGCCGCGTTAGCTCACAGTCGACCACAAACGCAATCGTGTAACAACTTCACAGGAAGGTTTGGCGTTGTTTAATCACAATATGGAGGAGTTTTTGCGCCGTTTTGTAACCGTGGACGAAACATGAATCCATCACAACACACCAGAGACCAATCAACAGTCAAAACAGTGGGTTTCTAAGGGTAAATCGGCGCCAAAGAAGGCCAAGGTGGGTTTGTCAGCCAATAAAGTTATGGCGACTGTTTTTTGGGATGCACGTGGGATAATCCACATTGACTATCTTCAAAAGGGAAGAACAATTAATGGGGAATATTATGCCAACTTATTGGACCGCTTCAATGAGGATTTGAAAAAAAACCGACCTCATTTGGCCAAGAAAAAAGTTCTTTTTCACCAAGACAATGCAAGGGTGCACACATGTGCAGTTGCCATGGCAAAAATCCATGAATTGGGCTATGAATTGCTCCCACATCCACCCTATTCTCCAGATTTGAATCCGAGTGACTACTTCTTGTTCCCAAACCTGAAAAAATGGCTCGGTGGAAAAAGATTTGACTCCAATGATGAAGTCATCTCGCAAACAAAGGCCTATTTTGAGGACCTCGACAAATCATATTTTTTGGAAGGGATAAAAAAATTGGAGAAGCGTTGGACAAAGTGTATAGAGCTCAAGGGGGACTACGTTGAAAAATAAAATGATTTATTTATCAAAAAATCTGTGTTTTATTCCAAAAGTCACAGACTTATTGACCCGCCCTCGTATAATTGTCTCTCTGCATAATATCTAGTATTGTTTAATATTATTTATGTATCTATTTAGCAATTTTCGATGCAAATGGCAAATTGCAATCTGCTTTAACATATAAAAACTACTGAACGGATTTGGATGAAATTTGATACGGTAGTAGCTTGAGCTCTGGATTAAAACATAGGCTACTTTTTATCCCGAAGAAGTACAGTGTTCCCGTGGGACACTGTACTTACGCGGGCGGAGCCGCGGGCAACAGCTAGTAAAGTAATTACATTGTTAATAACATATTAGACAGACTATAACTATCTATACTCTATAGACACAGGTGTCTCCCGTCTGTCTGTCTATTAATACAGCACCGGTTCTGTCCCATGCTTGCGTAAATAGCTCGGATTTATACTATGTTGCAATATCAGGTGGGCAGAACCCAGGGAAAGTTCTAGTTTAGTACGTGTATAGTGTATAGTGTATAGTGTAAATAATCTTTTAGTCTTTTTGCAGCTGAACAACTGTAAATGTTTAGTCTTTTTAATTTTTAATGTAAAAAAATAATAAGAATTAATTTATCTTATAGAAAATCATTTTCCCGATGTAACTTGAATTTTATACAATACTAGCTGTTTCCCTCGGCTCCGCCTGCGTAAATATACTATCGAGTATCCCGCGGGAACACTGTACTTTTCCGGGATAAAAAATATCCTATGTTTTAATCCAGAGACTAAACTACTACCATACCAAAATTCATCAAAATCCGTTCAGTAGTTTTTTCGTGAAAGAGTAACAAACATCCACTCATACTCACAAACTTTCACATTTATAATATTAGTAGTATTATAGTGGGTATGGTAGGCGAAATCCGAAACTATAAACAATAGCGAACAATGCTGAAAGGAGTAGGTATCGACTTACCCCCTTACTAATAAAACTATTTACACAACGGATAACTTAAGCAACGTTGCTGTCTTTGTCTGATACGTTGGAAATGTCACATGATAGAAAAAGATAGCAACGTTGTTTAAGTTATTCGTTGTGTAAATATTTTTATTACTAAGGGCGGATTCGACCAAACTGGAGTAAAATTTTACTCGAGTGTAAATGTTTCCTAATATAAGAGTAAGCAGGTTTTGCGTTTTTCCAACTTCTAATCCAAGAATAAGGTTTAACACGCGAGTAAATATTTACACTGGCGATTTTGACGGAGTAAAGTATTAAACTGAGAATAGTGGATAGTCGCACAGCTGGCTGGCAATTGTCACGATCAATGTCATTGTGAAGTGTTATAATTTGATATTGACATTTTACTGTATTACTCTACGAAATTAAATTATTATGGCGTACAAGTCATTCTAATACAAACAATAGTACATGATTTTTTGTCGGTTTATACATTCGTTCATTATTCATTGAATAATAATACCGAGCATAGTATACTCTTCGAGTAACTTGGTAAAACGCAAACGAAGATATCCTAGAGTAAATTGAAGGAGTAAAATTATTCTCATTATAGTTACACTCGTGTAACTTCAAGTTTGGTCGAATCGGGCCTAAGAGGGTTAGAGTTGCGAACCCTATTTTGATAAAAACTAAAACACTTTTTTTTATTGTTGTGAGCTGGATGCTAAATCCTTTGCTCAAACTAAAACACCATTAGCTAGTGTTGCTAATAATATAAAAAAATTCTGGAGAGCAATACATTGCAGCAAACTTTTGGAAAATATTTTATTTGCAAAAACTGCTTCATAATTTGAAGAATAGTATGAAGCTTATTGTTTTTTTTTTATTTAGGGTTATCTCTAAACAGACGAAGATTTGGATCTTGTTGATGTTGATTTGTCGCTTCGTTTAGTTATCAATTAAAGTAATATTTCGCAGAGTCAACTAGTTTACTATCGTAAGTTTAACTAATACACCTGAGCTGCTATTTCCTTTCCGAATCAAATATAAAGTCATTACAACACGATTAAAATAGCCGACTTGCCCTGGTTCAGAATTGTCCATTACACCGTCTGGCTCATTCGCGGCAGTTTATAAAACCATAAATACAGACACTGTGATGTTCGCATGCTGTAAAAGATTTATTTCTATGAACATCAGCGCATAGAAATATGTCGTTCCAATTAATATAGAATTTTTTTTTTTTTTTTTGGGATTTTATGACCCGGTGTTTACAACCTTTAGGTCAACTCTTATTATTCATATATTACGTATATTACGTATAAGAGCACATTCCATTAAATTGTTTTAATTGTATTCTTTATGTAATTGTAGATGTGCTTGTAAGTAAGTTCGTCTTGTAGTGTTATATTAAAAAGAGCAGTAGTCGCCCAAAAACAATATACAATGGCGTTTAAAAAGAGTTTTTTTTTTAATGAGGGTTTTTAAATTCGCGACATCTGACAGCTTTTTGACACGACACGGACTGTCAGGTTACCAAGCGCCGCCTGGTGACAGAAAAAGAATCGAAAATTCTTATTTCCCGTTTTTGATATCACTTACGCCACCAGATGACGCTTTGTGTGAGTTGGGTCTGCCCACTAGCGGCAGAAAAAATATCAAAATCAATATCCAAGACACGAATACAACAATATTCGGCTATTATTATCGGCATTGTAAAGATGTTGCTCTTACAGATGTAACATTGGTTGTGTTTTACAAACATGATGCTTTAAAAATAATTATCAAAATCGGACAACTCTGAAAAAAGTTATGCGTGGTAAATTGGTCAATACATAAAAACACGCGTCGTTTAACTAATTAATCATATCTCTATTTACCCGCCACGGAACGGAGGCGGTATGGAGCGAGTCTAGTACCGAGTAGCCCGGTCCGAGTAGTCCGTACTAAATAATAAATACATTATATTTGAATACCACTTCAGTGGGCCTAGTAGGAACGTTTGACAGCGGCGTAAACGTAACTTTATTGAATGAGAATTGTATGAAAATCTGTCAAAATCATGACAGCGCCCATACAAATTTAATTCGATAAACGTTACATATACGCCACTTTCAAATGTTCCTGCTAGGCCTCCAGGTTTAAACATTTTAAGTACTTATATTCATCGATTTGGCTTTTGAAGATATCTTGGATTCTATATTGACATAACTGATGAAACCACTTGACTGTTATATGCCATTAGCAGTTAGTACGAACTCGCTAATAGCTTAGCCTAGATCCCAACTTTGAACACCGCTTAAAGTACATAAATACTAAGTCAGCAGACATCAAGAACGTACTCTTGATGTCTTTCAATAATTAATCGTCTGTTTTATTTTGTTTTTCTTGTCCAAACATTGTCTGTCATTTCGATAGAAAAACGATGTTTGCCATTGGAGTGTTAAGGAAGTAGTTGTAATGTAATGTAAGGTAATGTAATAGTGTACATAATACATAATATTTTGTTACCATAATATATTTCTACAATCAAACATTGTGAACGCAGCTTTAGCGGTCAACGCTCGGTCTCGTCTGATCGCGGGGAAGGGCTCAGATAAATCTTTTATTTCTGGGTGACGTCCAATATAACTTTTGCCCGCGTATTCGCTCGCTATTTTTAAACCTCTTATAATAAATGGGAGACGAGTCTTTGAAAACAATTTTTAAATAGACACGATTTATCTTTTGCAGCCGTGTGATAAATTGAGGTTGACATTATAGTTTTGTGGTTTAGTAAACTCCACTTTGATAAACATACTTTGCGTTTTATCATTTTTGAATAGTGGCTAATTAGCAAAGAGTCAAAAATGTTTTCTGACTTTGAGTTTAGCTAAAATTCACTGATATTTTATTTACGAATATTGCAAATCTGACACGTGTAAGTGGGTATTATATCACATCGGCCAAAGTTTACACTAATAATAACCACTAACTACTAATCCTCAGTCCTCACCCACCTAGCTACTACGTGCAAGCCACTGTGACGTCACATCCGTCACGTGAATTTAGGCGTCAAATTACGTACTCTTAGTAGGCGGAAGATAAAAATTTAAATTCTATATTGGAAGCTGAAATGTATATCTTACTACTATTATATATTAATGTGAAACTTTGTGAGTATGGATGGATGGTTTGTTATTCTTTCACGAAAAAACAACTAAACGGATTTTGATGAAAATTAGTATGATATTATTTTAATCACTGGATTAACACATATTATGCTATTTTTATTTTGAAAAAGTACAGTATTCCCGTGGGATACTGTACTTTTTTGAAATAAAAAGTAAAGTTTTACGTAGGCAAAAGCAAGTCTTTCATAATATATTTGAATACGACGTAATTCTGTGTGTCTGATGGGAGATTAGTTTTACGAAAAACTCAATTTGCCAAAACATATCGCTTAACAATTTTGCCTGAGGGTTTAGCAAGAAAACATGATTATGTAACATCATTGGTCCAATATCTTGTATTTATCGTTGTGAATATAGACGGCGATAATCAACGTCTTTATTTAATTTAAATATAACACAGTGGCGAAGGCTGGTTCTCCATCAAAGCGAAGCCCTAGCCTGTATAATAGACCGGTAGGGATTTGGATGAGCGTCTTCAAAAGGTAAGTGGTAAGTGAAGCCGATAGTAATGGAGTTATAGGAACCCCACGCCACTGCTGTGTCACTATGTTACCATAAAAAAGCTTCATCACTAAGTATATCATAATTATCAACGTCCTTTGTTCTTTGTATGGAACTTGAAAAATGTCTTACTATATTAGACAAGGTACTCTGTATACACTTAAAATATTAAAATACAATTTATTGTATATTCTCCAAGTGTGAGCAGAGCCTAAGGTTAATTTTAATGTTCATGTGATTGTCAAGTAGGCGAGAGTTCACTGATCTCTGACCGATGACATGCAGACGGTATATTTATTTAGTGTAGAGCTAATGGATTTAGTGGGTTAACGTATTATAAGTACCTATAAGGTGACCGTTATGGGACATTTCATAGGTCACTAAACCTACCTACCAAAAAACATGGTTTGGTAGAAAAGTTTTCTACTCCAGAAAATCATTTTTGATGTTATAACTCCATCCACCTAATTTTCAGGGTATTTATAATAATTATAATAATATCAATGGACACTGTTACACCACGTCAATCTGGTCCCGTGGTAAGTTCTCGAAGAACTTGTGTTACAACTTACAGGTACCAGACAACGGAAATATAATTAATACATTTTATACTACACTAATATTTAAGATTTTTATTACCTGTATAATACACATATTTAAGAGGTAAACATCCATTACCCAGGAACACAGAAAACTTTTTGTGTCCTGGCGGGATTCAAACCTGCGACCTCCGGACTTAGCACCAATGCGCTAACTACTCATCCGTACAGGTTTGATATTAGGTACATGATACAGTAATTAAACTCATCCAGTAACTTTATCCAAAAATACTAGTAAATGCCGTCAAATGCAAAGTAGCATGATATATAGGATTTATAAGACTCAGAAAGAAGATCATCCACGCGTCTGTCGTGACATCTAACTTATCCCTTTCTCTTCCCAGATACGATCTCAGCAACGCACCAACCGAGGCCCGGGAACTCCTGGTCCAAATGACGCATGTCATCACGGGCAACCTCCTGGACGAGTGCGACGGCAACGTCACCGACGTGGTCACCACGCCCGTGGTCGTCTACATCACGGTCAGGACCACCAACCTGGACCTGACGTGGGATACCGACGAGCAGTATCTACTGGATGTGCAGAGTAAAGGTATCTACAAGATGCTGTAGGAACTTTTCATGGAGCCTCGGATGTACCCATCACGTGCGTCATTTGCACCAGGCAAATGACGCACGTGATCACCGGCAACCTCCTGGACGAGTGCGACGACAATGTCACCGACGTGGTCAACACACCCGTGGATGTCTACACCACGGTCAGGACCACCAATCTGGCCTGACGTAGGATACCGATGTGCATGTACTAACCCCCCTACTAATAAGAATATATATGTTTCGTCCTTGTCTGTCAAGCGACTTTTCCGACGTATCAGACTAGGACAACACATTGTATAGCTTATCCATTGTTTGAATATTTTTATTAGTAAGGACCCTCTAGATGTGCAGATCAAAGGGTTGGTACTTGGTGTCTACAAAGGTTCGCGTACGATTAATAGCGCGTGAGTTACTTGTCCAATTATGCAAACTATGCGAGCCAACCGTTAGTTTTGCCGGGATAGCCTAGGTCCTAAACATAAAAGGTAGCCTAGGCCGTAAACGATCTGTATTATTAATTTTATTTAACAAGTTTAAGCGGATGCTTAACATACACATAAACATACCTAAATCTTTCGCGATTATTTATATTGATAGAATATTCCTGAATCCCATAACTGAACTTCATTTTAATTGTTCTCATTACAACTGCATTAATATCATTCCATAATGCCACACTGAACAATGTTCAGCTTTAACAATGAGTATTATTACGTTGAGCATACTTTAATGTCATTCATTGAAATTAATTGACTCCGATTTCCTGCTGACCATCACTGAATTGAAAAGTCCTTGGAAAGGTATTTAAAATTATGCGTTTTATCAATTGCCATGGAGTAGTGCTGATATCTTTCAATTTTTAAGAATAGGTAATTTTAACTATGTGTTAAAAATACCTACTTTGTTTTTAGATAGCATCATCATTGCCAACTACTAAAGTGCGGTCGCGGAGCATGTAGATTTCGTACATTAACTTATCGCTCCTTGTTCCTTTCACTCCCTCACGAATATATTGCTATCATATAATATCCAATATTATGTTCATGCGCGCAGCCGCACATTAATGTTAACAATGCAGCTGAGTCAGTGGGGAAATCAGTTACAAACTAAACGACATTTAGTTTTTATTAGACTTTATTTATTTGGATTTTCTATTTTCAGAAAAAAGCATTGCAGTCCACATAGTAGCAGAGACTGTATACGGAGCTCGTCATGGTCTAGAAACCTTTACCCAATTAGTCGCTTCAGAGAAACCAGAATACACAGACGAATTCAAATGCTCCCTTCGCATGGTGTCTGGTGCGAAGATTTCTGACAAACCAGCCTTTAAATACAGAGGGTTCATGCTGGATACTTCTAGGAATTTCATCCCGTTGACAGACATGAAGAGGATGATGGATGGAATGGCGACGACCAAAATGAACGTGTTCCATTGGCACGCAACTGATTCTCACAGCTTCCCTCTGGAATCCACTAGAGTTCCACAATTTACCAGGTGAATTATAGCTGTATTTAAAAAAAACTACATCAAATAAATTAGATGCCGTCACTATTTTGTCCTATAATTCCTATCATTATTATTATTAAAATAGCCACTCTAAATAATCTTTATGTACTATGTAAGAAATACAAGTAATTATTATCTATATTCTTCCTTGCCTATTTTCCATTTTTTTTTCTTAAAGTGTTTTATAGTCATATACCTACATTATAATCCGTACCTAATTTACACTCTGATATCGCAGTCCATAAATTACCATTACATCACTATTCTTTTCTTCTTCGTCAGTTATTAAAGTATTAACACACATACATATTTGGTCCGGAGCAAACCACGGAATTGGTTGCCAACTTAGGAGTTTCTCCCTAAAATTTGGGTAAAAATCCTTGAGGGGGAGGATTTTAAGGGTTATTTTAAGGGTTATTTTTAGTGTTATTTTTAGAGGTTTTTATTTCCTTGCTTTTAATTATATTAAGCTATTGAACTGTTTTAATTATCAACAAGCGATTTGAAAAGCCAATCTGTAGAAATTAAAACTTTTGGAAGTATATTTTAATGTAAAAAAGACAAAATAATATTACAAAACACATTGTTTTCTATTATTTATTTATCAGTTTATTTAAGTTAAGAAATATTTTTGAGAGTATATACTATAGAGTACATACTACATATTATACTGCACAAAAAGAGGAATACACTGTAAATAGTACTCTGTTCTAATACAATAGAGCTGAAAATCAAACACACGAGTATCGTGCTGTCATAATGGTCCGCTTCAGACCAAATAGGTACGTGTGTAAGCAACATTAAAGACAAAATATTATTTGTTCCTGTAATTTTACTGACTGAAATAAAAAACACAGAAACAAAAAACAACTGAAATACAAAACAATCATCAATCAATCACAAATCAAAATTATACCTGTATTTACCAGATATGGAGCATACTCCCCGTACGATCTGTACACGACGGAAGACATCCGGGACCTGATCAAGTACGCGCAGATCCGCGGTATTCGTGTGGTCATTGAGATTGACTCACCAGCGCACGCGGGCAACGGATGGCAGTGGGGAAAGGTGCTTCTCTTCTTGAATTTTATGGATGTTCTCATTTTCGGTGGAGCTTTTTACTTCTCTGTTTTGAAACAATAATTTAAGCTGCCTTTCACGTCTCACTACGTCTTCAATTTTCTGAACTATAGGTATAATCTGTGAACAACCAACAATGGCTGACACAATAATAATAGTAGTCTTTATTTACTCGTTTTGTATGATAGGGTTCATATTTTATTATCCTCTTCGGAACTCTATATTCATTTACATTTTAGCAAGAGCTATTTTTTAACAACAGTGTCATTAAAAAATTCTCATGAAATCTGAGATCAATTGACGATTGTCCAACTAAACAGATTTTCCATTAAAAGTATCACTTTCAGTAGGTATACTTTATTTAATGTATGTAGGTTTAATGACTCACAATCAACCACCCTGACCTCATCTTAAACGTGTTTCAGGAATACGGTCTAGGTGATCTAGCAGTGTGTGTGAACGCTAAGAACTGGCGGAACCTATGCATCCAACCGCCGTGTGGTCAGCTCAACCCAGCCAACCCTCACATGTACCGCGTACTGAGAGACCTTTATAGAGACATCGCTGAGGCGTTGCCGCAACCAGCGCTGTTCCATATGGGAGGAGATGAGGTAAAAAGTTGAAAACGCTTGTGTGTTCGTAGACCTCGGGATTCGCTTACCCTTATAAAATTTGCCTGTTTATTAGTGCAATATATGAAAAGCGGCAAACAATGCAAGCTTCATATTCTGTTTCTTGCAAAAAAAACAACTATTTTCTTTACATTCTTCCAGATTTTATTTTTTTGAAATAAATGGCAAATCATAGAAACAACTTTAATTTTGTTTCAGTAAAGCGTTTGAGTAAATATGTCATGAAAATTTCAGGTATTCTTCAACTGTTGGAACTCTACTGATGAGATTACGTCATACATGCAAGGGAAGGGAATTGAGACGAATCTGGAAGGGTTCATACGACTCTGGGCTGAGTTCCACGCAACGGCTCTCAAGATTTGGGACGAGGAGATGGCAGCGATAGGACAGTCAGAGAAGCAGCCGGTTATGTTGTGGTCATCAGAACTGACGCAAGCGCATAGGATACAAAAGTATTTGAATAAAGACAGGTAAATATAAAAATAAAAAACAAGGTTTCAGATATTGAAGTGTTCTCGTTTTTCTTATAAGGAGTGCTTTAGGGATCACTAACAGGCCATATAGGTACTTATTAATATATAAAAAAAAAAAATTAATTTCTCTTAGCTATTATTATTTAAAAGTACTAATGTATTTCAGGTATGTCATAGAAGTATGGGAGCCTCTTAATAGTCCTCTACTAACACAACTAATGAGGATGGGATACAAAACAATATCAGTACCGAAGGATGTGTGGTATCTAGACCACGGCTTCTGGGGTAGAACCACTTACTCTAACTGGCGTCGTATGTATTCTCACGTGCTGCCCAGAGACCCTAATGTGTTGGGAGGAGAGGTCGCCATGTGGAGTGAATACGTCGATACTAATTCATTAGGTAAGTTCATTGAAATAGCATTAATAAAAATCGTATAGGGTTATAGATTAGATCAATGTCGATCCGATAAAGTGGTTGTAGTTCCCCGAATTTCCAATATTTTCTACAATGAAACCCATATTCCAAAATATTTTACGAGATTATTTTTTCCACTATTTTACTTTTTTTTTTTCAAAATTTTGTGTGCTTTTAAAAACCTTGTATTGGCACTAGATCTTATAACTTATTGTTGAGAAAAAGAATCTTAACACACTCCTAACAAATCTGAAATATTTATCAAAATTTTAATATACTTGACCCTAACTCTTCAACGTTGCTTCCTTTTCAGACGCCCGAGTATGGCCCCGCGCAGCTGCAGTAGCAGAACGTTTATGGTCAGACCCCACATCATCAGTGAGTGCTGCTGAAGCTCGTATGCAGCGCCTGCGCGCGCGACTTATCGCGCGTCGGCTGCGACCTGACGCTCTTGCTCCTAATTGGTGTGCCCATCATGATTCTAGATGTCTCTAATAAGTTCTCTTCTTATTTTATATCAGATGTTTTTAATATTTTTAGAATACTCCCAAGATTATTCTACGTTATTTTCTATGGTAATATTTGCTAAAAGTTTATCGTCATACCCCAAATCATCAGTGAGCACCGCCGACTCTTATGCAACGAATACACGGTGCGTCTGATCGCGCGGCGGCTGCGACCTGACGCTCTTCGTAATTGGTGTGACCATGATGCTGGGTGTCTTTGATAAGCTTCCGTACTTCAGGTATCGTTTCGGCTTCTACAATAACATTTAACATTACTGCCGAAGTGATAATGTTAGATGATAATGTAGAAGTTAGGCATCGTTTATGACCAGATGTGTTGGTGCCCAACTGGTGTTCATGATTTTAGATGTATTTAAGAAGGTTTCGTACTTAAGGTACCATTTTCCTTCTACATTGCATTTGTTACGTGACAGTTTTGTTAGCGTATTTATCGTTATTCCCAGAATACTATTTTGTTTTATTATCATATATTCACTAAGCATTCTGGTCGAATACATAATCATCGATCCGTGACAAATAAAAGGCAATGTTTTCTTTATTTACTTTAAATGCTTGCTTCTAGATTTTAACATTGTCTATACGAGGGCGGGTCAATAAGTCCGTGACTTTTGGAATAAAACACAGATTTTTGATAAATAAATCATTTTAATTTTCAACGTAGTCCCCCTTGAGCTTTATACACTTTGTCCAACGCTTCTCCAATTTTTTTATCCCTTTCAAAAAATATGATTTGTCGAGGTCCTCAAAATAAGCCTTTGTTTGCGAGATGACTTCATCATTGGAGTCAAATCTTTTTCCACCGAGCCATTTTTTCAGGTTTGGGAACAAGAAGTTGTCACTCGGAGCCAAATCTGGAGAATAGGGTGGATGTGGGAGCAATTCATAGCCCAATTCATGGATTTTTGCCATGGCAACTGCACATGTGTGCACCCTTGCATTGTCTTGGTGAAAAAGAACATTTTTCTTGGCCAAATGAGGTCGGTTTTTTTTCAAATCCTCATTGAAGCGGTCCAATAAGTTGGCATAATATTCCCCATTAATTGTTCTTCCCTTTTGAAGATAGTCAATGTGGATTATCCCACGTGCATCCCAAAAAACAGTCGCCATAACTTTATTGGCTGACAAACCCACCTTGGCCTTCTTTTGCGCCGATTCACCCTTAGAAACCCACTGTTTTGACTGTTGTTTGGTCTCTGGTGTGTTGTGATGGATCCATGTTTCGTCTACGGTTACAAAACGGCGCAAAAACTCCTCCATATTGTGATTAAACAACGCCAAACCTTCCTGTGAAGTTGTTACACGATTGCGTTTGTGGTCGACTGTGAGCAAACGCGGCACCCATCTTGCGGAAAGCTTTCTCATGCCCAAGTGATCATTCAAAATTGAAACCACTGAGCCATGCGAGATGCCTATGGCTTCCACAATCTCTTGCACTTTCAATCTTCGGTCGGCCAACACCATATCGTGAATTTTTTCGATTGTTTCGGGTGTAGAGACCTCAACTGGGCGTCCAGGACGTTCGGCATCTTCAGTGCTTGTACGGCCACAACGAAATTCAGTAAACCACTTTTTTACCATTGAAATCGATGGTGCAGAGTCCCCATAGTATTTATCAAGCTTAGACTTGGTCTCGGTAATGGTTTTTTTTCGCCTAAAAATAATGCTTAATAAGCACACGAAATTCACTTTTTTCCATTGTTGCCTTAAGTTACTGGATAGTCTGATAAAGATAGCTGTAAAACACAAACTAACTGACGCAGCAAGTTCAAATTTTGATAGGAGTCAACTGACAGTTGCCTGTTGACAGGAGTAGTGTTGCTTTTTTAGTAAGGAGGTTAGAAATTCAAAAAGTCACGGACTTATTGACCCGCCTTAGTATTTTATTAGCTAGGACTGGTGATATTCAGAAAAATTATTTCTAATGGTGCTATTAATATCAGTCCTAATACAGTCTGCACATACAATTGAATTATTCTATTCGACTTATTTTTATTATTACTTTCTTGAGCAAAAATATAATTTGTTTTTTGTGTCTGTCCGTCGTTTAAACCATAGCTCAATACTTAATATTTCGTAATATTATTCTTTTCATTGTCGTTCCTCATTGTTATTCCTTATATTAATTTCAATTCGTCGACATACGTTTTTTTCTTGGTACAAATGTTTCAAAACATTGTTAACTTTTGCTTTTGCATACAAAGCAAATATGTAAACTTTCAGTGTGTTATTAAAT
Organism: Phengaris arion; assembly: GCA_963565745.1. Taxonomy (NCBI): domain Eukaryota; kingdom Metazoa; phylum Arthropoda; class Insecta; order Lepidoptera; family Lycaenidae; genus Phengaris; species Phengaris arion. The sequence goes on from OY751431.1 coordinate 5,905,514, forward strand.
TTTGAAGTAGAAGAATTTCTTAAAATAGCAATAGACTGAAACTTATGTAGTATATATTGTGGAGATACAAAGAGAAGATAATATGAAATCATTTTTGTTAATTATTATTTACTTAGGTAGGTACTCATTTTAATAAAAATAATAATATTAGATGCTCTGAATGATGATGAATGATGAATAGTAAGAAATGTTATTCCTCTAACAAAATTTAATTTTTTAATTCATTCTTTTGTTTAGCTTACTTAATATACCTAGGTATATAACATTATTTGATAAGAAAATTTTTATTTGTAAATATTTTACATAAATATTTTATTATGAGCTAATTCTGTAATGTGTAATTTATATTTTGTAGCTTGAAAATCGATCTCATGTAAAAGACCTTTATTATTTTTTTATACTTAATTAACTGGAATAAAAATTAATATTACGTTTACGTTGTTTATTATGGAAAGCTGTTTTCTATTTTCAAAAATATGTAACAAATATTATGTACTTAGTAGTAAAAGAAATATAGTTTACTTTGATACCAACATGTAGCGCCATCTAGTTTTTGGTTTGGACACCTTTATGATCAATTGTTTTAAAAACTATCCCAACGAGGCTGAGGTGTTTAACTGTGTTTGAAAGAATTAGAATTAGAGTATATTTTACTCACATAATACTTTGTCGATGACAAAGTTCCTGCTCGATCAATTTCTAAACATTTTCCTTTACACTATGATGCCTAAAAATATTAAAAGACAATAAAGTGACCACAACAACTGCATACATGGTTGAACTACGTTTTTACACGTCAGTATGCGTGCGTGCGCACGATTCATCGGTGCTGTTAAGCGATTTTCATCTTATGCCCGGTCGAGCGGCAACTTGTTCGATAGTACATTGGAGTCGAAGCCTGGCTCTTCAATGTTCATCTTCACCTTGAATATTTTGAAAGATTATACTATTATATACACATGGACGTATATATCATAGACACGGCCTGTCGAAACAAAAACAGTCTCCACTTAAATGGCCTCGATTTTGGGGTTGTTTGGGACCATTTTGAGGTATGGTGAAGTCAAGATGGCTGAAATTTGAGGTATGGTGAAATCAAGACGGCGTAACTTTTTCTTGTATGAAGATTTGTAATGTAAATCTTATCTATCTTTTGTTTTGATTTCTTTTATAATACAATAAAAAGTACAGTTTACAGTTTGCAACGAAGTTAATGCATTCTAGAACAAACTATAGACCTACATTAGTAGCTCGTTTTGTGTCTTAGCTTAACGGGAATAAAGTAAAGAAAAAATTCTCTTTTCTATAATGTCTCTATTACATGTTCCTTACAGTCCACTACTGACTAGTTGTAACAAAATTGTCGTACTTAAGCTATCTACAAAGCATAATAGTATTATTGTGTAAAAATAAATTAATAATATCTACATTTAAATATACATTACATAATATACAATGTTATACAATACCGGTTATACTATCAAGAAGCTCTCCTACTTCTTAGAACTCTATTACATTAATCAGACATTTAGAAAATATGTTTCTAAACTTAAGAAAACTAACCAGTTGTGAAATGAAATTATTATTTCGTTTTATCCGTATTATTACTAGATATGACCGCGTCTTCGTGCGCTCAAACGAAAATCTCACGGAAACCGTACATTTTGCTGCAATAAAAAGTAGCCTATATTATTCCTCGTGGTCTACTCTACATCTGAGACAAATTTCATCAAAACCAGTCAAGTAGTTTTGCAGCCTATTCGTTGCAAACAAACGAAAAAATCCTCTTCATTATTAGTAGAGAACAAACGACGTATTGATAATAATATTATGTCGACTCTCTGCAGAAAATTCGGTAAATAATTAAATTAAATGTCCTATCTGGGCATCTGGCATAATGTGTCATGTAGCTTCTTCATCTACTCATATATTTCTGCGTATTTGACCTACCTAAATATTTTCCAAAATAATAGGCATATTTTTTTAGTAATATTTGAATACCTTGGTTGGTGTCCTGGGCCTGAATGTTATATTCAATGAAAGTGTTATTCTTATAAATCCTAGCATATCACTTGCTACGACCACTATTACATTTGAACGTTCCTACCCACTCTGTCGTTAACGTTTTTCATGCCCATACTCAAGTCGTTTGGCATCAAGTCATGGAGAACCGCGTCACTTCGAAATATACTGGTGGCTATTCTATTCGCCAGTCGCTCTGATTCTCTTAAATCGTCATCTTTGGAATGCGAGGTTAGGTCTATTTCTGAATCACTCTCACTATCGCTCTCTTTCCGTCTTGGATAGGCCAAATTCTGTGGTTCCTCTTCTTGGTTTGGCGTGACGCAATTACACCCGCTAGTTTTTGGCGGCATAACTCGCAAATCCGTGGGCACAACCTCAGAGTTATCCATTTGTGGCATGAGTAAAGGTGGGAAAGAGAAGGGTTGCATCATCCGTCCCTCTTCGTTGTAGTGCATTGGAGGGATGTCGTGCGCCGGCATTGATGGCAGGTTTTCTGGAACGTTCCCGTTGTGGTACGGCTCTGATAGCGGTGATTTCAGTTCGCTGTGGGCTTCTGCTTGTTGTTGCGGTTCGGGCGAGGGTTTCGGTGGCGGTGACTCTGTACCCTCCGGTGATGATTCGGGAGGTTTGGTGTGACCTGTAAAATAATATTACTGACCTTTAAGTATGTCTCATCAACAGGAGTATTTATTACGAGCTAACTTTTGCATTAATTGTAAATCTACGTAGCGGTATCTCTGCCTACCGGTATAAAAATAATGGATGTGTTTCATCGCTAGACGCTGGCGCCACTTCGCGCGCTGGTTCTGTCATACCTACCCTGTACCTTACAGCAGCGGCGTACCCAGCCCCAGACAGCGCATTCGCCACGCGTCCTGCAGCAGCTGCAGCCGCGCCTGTTTCTGCCACTTCGCGCGCCGGGTCTATCATACCTACCCTGTACCTAACAGCAGCGGCGTGCCCAGCCCGAGGTAGCGCATACGCCATGCATTCTGCAGCAGCTGCAGCCACGCCTATTTGCGCACATCGCGCGCCGATTCTGTCATACCTATTACCTACCCTGCAACAGCGGCGGCGTGCCCAGCCCCAGGCAGCGCATACGCCACGCGTCCTGCAGCAGCTGCAGTCGCGCCTGTTTGCGCCACTTCGCGCGCCGGTTCTGGAACCATACCTGACGGAAAAACAAAGGTTCAGATGTTTATTTTGTATAAGATCTCAAAAGACTCACGGAAAATGTTATATATGTAAAAAAATACTGTTCCCGGTACTTGGTATTTTTTATTAAATATTAAAAGCTTAACCTAAACAGAGCGTGTGAGTACATGGCTTAGGTATTTTCGTACACATCAACGCGTACAAATCATTCCAGTTTGCTTCAAATGTTCAAAATGTGTGTGGTGTAGGGACCACCTTATCTTCTTGACTTCACTTTGACTTGTAAGATACTACTCGAAAATGGTTCACATTATGAAAAAATCATGTAGGTATGAAACCTAGCCTTTATTTTCAAATACCTATTCGACGATGATTGGAAGTACCCCACACCATGGGGTAGTATGAAAAAATAAATTTCATACCCACTTCACATGGATAGGGAATTGGGGAGCCACGCCGTGTATGATACTAAGGCGGGTCAATAAGTCCGTGACTTTTTGAATTTCTAACCTCCTTACTGAAAAAGCAACACTACTCCTGTCAACAGGCATCTGTCAGTTGACTCCTATCAAAATTTGAATTTGCTGCGTCAGTTAGTTTGTGTTTTACAGCTATCTTTATCAGACTATCCAGTAACTTAAGGAAACAATGGAAAAAAGTGAATTTCGTGTGCTTATTAAGCATTATTTTTTGCGAAAAAAAACCATTACCGAGACCAAGGCTAAGCTTGATAAATACTATGGGGACTCTGCACCATCGATTTCAATGGTAAAAAAGTGGTTTACTGAATTTCGTTGTGGCCGTACAAGCACTGAAGATGCCGAACGTCCTGGACGCCCAGTTTAGGTCTCTACACCCGAAACAATCGAAAAAATTCACGATATACTAGTTGGCCGACCGAAGATTGAAAGTGCAAGAGATTGTGGAAGCCATAGGCATCTCGCATGGCTCAGTGGTTTCAATTTTGAATGATCACTTGGGCATGAGAAAGCTTTCCGCAAGTCGACCACAAACGCAATCGTGTAACAACTTCACAGGAAGGTTTGGCGTTGTTTAATCACAATATGGAGGAGTTTTTGCGCCGTTTTGTAACCGTGGACGAAACATGGATCCATCACAACACACCAGAGACCAAACAACAGTCAAAACAGTGGGTTTCTAAGGGTGAATCGGCGCCAAAGAAGGCCAAGGTGGGTTTGTCAGCCAATAAAGTTATAGCGACTGTTTTTTGGGATGCACGTGAAATAATCCACATTGACTATCTTCAAAAGGGAAGAACAATTAATGGGGAATATTATGCCAACTTATTGGACCACTTCAATGAGGATTTGAAAAAAAACCGACCTCATTTGGCCAAGAAAAAAGTTCTTTTTCACCAAGACAATGCAAGGGTGCACACATGTGCAGTTGCCATGGCAAAAATCCATGAATTGGGCTATGAATTGCTCCCACATCCACCCTATTCTCCAGATTTGGCTCCGAGTGACTACTTCTTGTTCCCAAACCTGAAAAAATGGCTCGGTGGAAAAAGATTTGACTCCAATGATGAAGTCATCTCGCAAACAAAGGCCTATTTTGAGGACCTCGACAAATCATATTTTTTGGAAGGGATAAAAAAATTGGAGAAGCGTTGGACAGAGTGTATAGAGCTCAAGGGGGACTACGTTGAAAAATAAAATGATTTATTTATCAAAAAATCTGTGTTTTATTCCAAAAGTCACGGACTTATTGACCCGCCCTCGTAACTGTTATTTTATGATGTCAAAAGTAAAATATAATATGTACGAAAACTATAACTATAACCAATTCCATTCATTTTTTCCTTACAGAAGAAGTTTGCAAAGACGGATAGACAGATAGAAAGACGGACGGACGGAAAGAGCGATACTATAAATCCATACAAGTCGGATACTTGTAGCACTACGGAACCCTAAAAAGGTGACCATAGTAAACATACAATTGTCTTAAATCCTACTACTATTATAAATGTGCAAGTTTGTGAGGATGGATGGATGGATGTTTGTTACTCTTTCAAGTAAAAACTACTGAACGGTATTTTGATGAAATTTGGTATGATACTAGTTTAGGCTCTGGATATTAATCCGGAGCCTAAACTTCATATGTATTAACATAGGCTACATTTTATTTAAAAAAAGTACACTGTTCTCGTGGGATACTCTGTTGACGCGGGCGGAGTCGCGTGCAAAACTAGTACCTATCTATGTAAAATAAGAAATTTTTTACTCCATATATTTTCAAGTGCAGTGACAACATTCATGTCGATATTTTTGTATGGAATGTTCTGTCTTCTCCAAGTCCAATAATCTCAATTTTCTAATGACAGAATCTCGTCATGTAGATGGGTCAATCCGTTACAAAATAAATTGTCTTGGAGATTGATCTAGATATGCCATTGCAAGGACTTTACTACATTGTGTAGGTACTTTTCGAAAAGCCAATAAACAGAGACAGACAGAGAGACAGACGAATAGACAGAGTGAAACTATAAAGGTTTCTTAAGTATTACAGAATCCCAAAAAAGATATACGTTTTCTACTGGTATACCCGGATCTACATACGAAGAATAAATTCAAAACTTGAACGTGAAAAAGTGTTCCATTCTTTAATCATTAATATAATAATATTTTAATAGTAATTGCACTTTTGCTTAAAAACAAAAAGTATAAGTAAAATAGTTCGGATGGATCGCAATCGATGGGTTACCGCACTAGACAGAATAAAGTATATTTCACAGAAGCAGGTTCGTAGTCATCACACTACAGTCAAATGAAATATGAATACGTGTGTATTTCGATCACATTGCTTGCAACTCCAAAACGTGCGAGCTTCTGCAATTAAACATTAAGAATTCAATTAAACAAACAAGGGTTAGTTAACCATTTTTTTACGCAGAACGGACGTTTCGCCTTCCCCGACATAGGTGGTCCACAGGAATATATGACTCCGGACGATAGTCACCGGTTTACCCACTAAAACCCGCGGGTTGCTTTTAGCCGCTATAAATTAAATTAAATAATGTTTATTTATGGCGACATAGGAACATATTATTTACCTTACACATTATCATACATAATATTATATATACATACAAACTACACTTTATCACGCTATGGAGGGAAGTGCCGCGGATCTGTGTAACACGGGACACCCCCCGCTACCGGCGGATCTACCTCGCAAAAATTAGGTTTTTATCAAAGTGCTACGGTGCTACGAGACCATATCGTTACGGAATAGGCTAATCGACAGATTTATTTATAGTATTAATAAAAATAGTAGTCTTAAATCTATGGGTCAAGCGGAAGACCGGTGCTGGACATACCTAGGTGTGCCAGCAATGCCGAGCTTGATCCAATTTGCGGCTACCTACGCTGTTTAGTTTTAGACGTTTTTCATTTATCTATTTTTCTTATTATATTTAAATATAAGCTTAATTATTATTTTTAGTCTTTAGTAGAGCAGCAAATAAATGTTTCTTATTCTTAAATATGAGTAACTTGTCAGTAGAAACAGTATACTTTAGTAATCAATATTTTCATAGGTACACCGATTTGTTTACAAAATTTCCCAAGTGTCGTGAAAACGCTCCATACAAAAGTCGTCCCTAACTGTGACGTCACTATTAGGTAAAAGTGTATGATATATACGGCCAAAGGAACATATTAATTGTAAATATCTACGAAATTTCTGCGTTTAAGTTAATACTTATTTTATGACTGTTATTTTATTTTTTATTTTATTTTTATTTTATTTTATTTTATTAGGGTTTGTCAACAATTGATTACACGTAATACATTTAAAAAATACAATTAAAATCACAATGAAACGTATATCAATTTCTTAAAGACAAACACAACCTGCATAATTAATTAAAACACATTACAAAGAATTAATATTAAAATAATCAAAAATCATGCATTACAATTCGCAAAAAAAAAAAACATATATTACTAAAATTAACACAAACCTTCTTTAAAATTAAACAAATAATAATTAAAATACCAAAAAAAAAGAACAATAAAATCATTGATAAAAAAAAAAAAAAATGAAACCTAATTGTAATTACAAAATAATTAATAGTGACAAAGAAAGAAATCTAATTGTAATTAAAAAATAATTAATATTGAGAGAATGACAATGATTTTTGAGAACGATTTCAAATTTTAGTAAGACTTAAGTTGATCTCTCTATCAAAAATCTTTCTATCAAAAATTATGCCCAGGTCCTTGATTTTGTCAACGTTCTCCATTATTTGGTTTTCTACATGGTAATTAAATTCAATTATTTTATATTTTCTAGTATAGTTAACGGAACGGTTATAGGTATAATATGATGTAAGTAAACTAATGATTTTATGATTATTTTTTTTTAACCAACTTAGCATATAATATTATTACTTTTTTGTATTTTCAGATACATCTATTTACTAAACTATAAATAAAATATATTTTATTACGTTTATCAAGTAGTAAGTAAGACCTTAATATTTCTGAGTATATAAATTACGTTTTAAAATGCTACGGTGCTGTGTCCCTGCCCGTCCCTATTTTAACAAATAAATGCGCTTTTAAGTTTAATATCTCGCAAACCTTAAAAAAAATCGTCTGAGCAATTTCTCAATTTCTTAGTTTTTAAAATACCTATCTAATAATACCCCACGCTATGAGGTAGACACGAGAAAAAAAAAGGTACAAAAATAATATTTTTGGTGGTAGTTTGTTGTGTTGTGTTGTGTAGTGGTTTTATTTTCGCACTTTGTCGATGTGGTAAATACACATAACATAACTATGTCAAGTTTCATCTTTCTAGCACTAACCGTTTAGTAACCGGACGGACGAATGGCCGGACATGACGAAACTATAAGGGTTTCAAGACGAAAACAACGGAACCCGAATAATCGTCAAAGCCACACCGAAAGTCGCTACAAAAAGGCGAGGGAGGGTAATCTTAAGTTGTCAAAGTTCTTCAATGCATCAATAGGCAGCCAAGTGACGTGAAACTCTTTGGGTCAACTTGTAACACGGAAACTTTACCCTACTTCCATACAACATACGGTATCTAAAAAAACAGATAATTAGTAAATTTATTCTTTTAGGGACCGTTTAAGTGTAAGGAGCATTCCCTAAATATGTTTGATTATTACATTATAATTCTTTCTATTCTTACTAATAACATACTTCATTCTGAAGGGTAGTATACAATACTAAATCTATACATAATGCAGTCCCTTTTCGATTTAGATAAAATCTATCTGTTTGTCGTAAAGGTCTTTATAATTTATAACACTTACAAATGATGTGGGTTTTAATTGGTAAAAGAATTTTTGAAATCGGTACAGCAGATTGGGAGTTTTTCCATAAAAACTTTCAACCCCTATTTCACCCCTTTAAAGGTGGATTTTTCAAAATCCCTTCTTAGTGCGCGTCTACATTATAAATTGAAGTTACTGTCCAAATTTCACATTTCTACTATTAGCGATTACGGCTGTGCGAGCGTCTATACGTCAGACAGTCAGTGGGGACATCTCCTTTTATATTATAATATATATGGTTTGGTAAAATCAATTATGGATATTTTGGGCATTCCAAGGTTTCCAAGGCAAACCAATTGTCATACTCGAAAAAGAAAACTTCCTTTATTTGGGCGAGTTTGTGTTGAGCGGTGATTCTCCCATACATGAGATGATTTTTTTTCTTTGAATATGACAATAATTTTTTGCCTAAACGTGTTTATAATAAGCAGTAGATCATATACCAAACATATCCGTAATTTATTTTACCAAACCTTATATAGATTAGTTATTTGTAATTCGTGTAGATTGATCGACATTGAACTGGACGTAGTATCGTCATGATTAAACAAGTGCGACTCTATAACGACAAAAAATCACGTTTGCTGTGGGGAGCCCCCAATATTTATTTTATTATGTTTTTTAGTATTTGTTGCTATAGCGGCAACAGAAATACACCATCTGTAAAAATATCAACGGTCTATCACGGTTCATGAGATACAGGCTGGTGGCAGACGGACAGCGGAGTCTTAGTAATAGAGCCCCGTTTTACCCTTTGGGCACGGAACCTTAAAAAGTAAGGAAGAAAGAATGCCCACTATGTCTGTATTAAGTTCAAGATGTTTAATTAAATATCCATTCTATTAGAATTTTCAACTGGTAGAACAATCGGACGGTCGGTAAGGACGGTAATGATTTCAATATTATAATTTAATAATAAAGGACAATGATGAAAATTTCTAACATAGATTATAGGATACTCCGTAGACCGTACGGCACCTTCATCAACTGCACCTACCACTTCATAGATTGTCGGTCAGATAGCGACGAAAATACCGATAGGAATATTAACAAAAGAGTGCAACGTTTAAAAGTCGCTGATATAACATTGGATACCCCATCACGTGTAGCATAACCACCGTAGAAATGGTTTCTTTCTACGAAAGAATAGACAAAGCGACAGATAGATAAAGGAAATCTGTCACTTTGTCCATATTATATGTCAGTATGTCGATTCTTGTGTAGACAACATGTAGGTATTTCTATGGTGATCATGCTAAGCGTTCTGGGGTTCTAGTAGGAACAATGATCGCAACGAACGTTTTCGAATGAAACTTGTATAGGCGTTGTATGTGATTTTCAGACAATTCTCATTCGATAACTTTACGATTACTTTGCTGTCAATAGTTAATATCGGCTGTGGTGCTGGTGCAATGATGATGCTGACATAGGATACCACACTTGGTCTATGAATTCTATGATTTATAGACCAGCGGGCGCGTCAACGGTATCAAGTTCGCGAACGTGTGGTACTGACTGATTGTTGTTTTTAAAAAATTTAATAGAATGTGTTACGAGTGACAACCAATATTTTCCTTTTTTTTTTCGTTATATTCACGCTAGCTTAGAAAAAGTGAACCATCCAATTTGGTCGAAATAATAACAATCGATGTTCATTAAATTCCATAGGTACCATGTCGTTTGTAACAATAACGAAAATGTATAGAACAGAAAGTACTTAAAAAAGTATATTATAATAATATGAGAGTGCAAAACAAAAGAAATGGCAAAAAATTGCCAATATCTGTTGAAAAAATTTGCGGTCATAGGTTTTAATCTATTTCTTTCTGGAAAAATGAACTTTTGTATGAACTTTTTATGTAAGTAGTGATATGTGACGTCACGTTACACATCGGATCTCTCTGTCTAATTGACAACCTTAACGTTAACATCTTTGTTATTTTTAATGGTATCCATAAACTGATTATACTACAGTCTACACGATTTAAAAATATATCTATCCTATTAAAACAAATAAAAAATAAGTGCAAATTCCATTAACTAACCGCGATTTTAATATCCTGCTAAAATGTTTATGACACATAGTCGAATAATCAAAAGTTAAAAGCTATTGCCCGACTACGAAAATTATCTTATCTGGGCCATTATTACACACCTATTGACACCTCATTTATTAAAATCGGATCAGTAGTTTAGGCGCTACGACGGAACAAACATACATACATACCACTCGTCGCACAATGCACTCTCGTTAGCTTTTCATCTCCTACCCCAGGTCCCGGCGGCTAATCATAGCGTGTGTGTATAAAACACATGACGATATTTTCTGTTTTCAACCCTCGATGAAAACAGAGGGGTGTTATAAGTTTGACGTGTCTGTCTGTCTGTGTATGTGTCTGCCCGTGGCATCGTACCTCCCAAACGGATGAACCGATTTAGATCTAGTTATGTTTGTTTGAAAGCGGACAGGATCAATCATCATCAGTTCGCTCGCTGCCTGACAATTCGGGGCTAACTAAAACTTTTCAATTTTGTTTATTTATATTCTATCAGTGTAGGGTGCATCCCCACGTATATATGGTTGGATGGGGCAAGCAAGAAAATGGACTCTCCATTTTCTTCCCAGGTTAAGAGGATCTTATAGACCATAATGCTCCATCTGAGCATTAAATAAGCCACTTGGCATAAAATATTTTTCCATTCTGCTAACGCATGTAACTACAACCTTGTCATACATACATCAACAACATTTTCTAAACCAAATTGGTTTTATTAAATAAAACCAATTTGGAGCCAAAATAAAACAACTCAACTCAACCCCTATTTTTAAGCAGCAATTTAAAATACACAAGTTAAAAACTCAAATACAAACAAAAAGAGAGAAAGGAAATCGCATCGTGACACTTTGCCGCGACGTAGCACGTTGCATCATCGTGTAAAAAAAGCCCTTACCTGCACCCTAGCTTCCGAAAGGCTTATCCGTAAAGCAACCTCTTCTCTCAGGAACACGTCAGGGTAGTGCGTTTTCTGGAACAGCGACTCCAACTCACTGAGCTGCTGCGGCGTGAAGGTAGTTCTATTCCGTCTCTGTCGTCGTCGTCCAAACATGTACTCTGTGAGCAAATCGCCAGGCAGCGGTGACAGATACGGGCCCGCCATTTTCGTTCGATATTCGAAGCACTATTTTTTTTTCGTTTCGTAAGTTGACACTGTAAACAAAGTTTTTTGCCATGCACAGGCTCGTACGATACTGTTGGAGTTTGGCGAGGTACTGTGGTTTAAACCACCCTGGCTCCACCCTCGGCGATATAATGGAGCGGCGCGATTGGCCGAACGCCCTAGGGGATGTAACATTTAGCCAATCCTGTTGTTGTGTTAGGGGTAGTATTTTAATAGGTGTAGATTGACTTATGGCGTACGATGAATATAAATTTTGTATTAAAGCTGTTAATTTAATATTACCTTTACTATTTGTAAGCTAATTATGTATTGTGTAAGAAAATATTATTCACTGTATAATTAATTATGTTATAATTATTCACACATTTCTTGTTATGTTTATCATTTAATCATAATATATTGATCTGAAATTCATACATTAGTTTTATTAGTAATTAATATTATAACAAACACAATAACGAAGAGTCTACGAATTCATAATTTTATTAACTATGTATATGAAACTTTTTAATAAATAAATGAATACAAAGAACAGAAAAAATACTGATATTAAATACAATATTAGGGACATATTCTAAGAAATAGGTGTGTGAAAAAAAAAACGCAAAAGTCTATTGTAATTATTGCAGTACGTGATGTAACAACGATGACAACAATTAGAGTAACATCTACATTATTATAAAACTTGCCTACTGCAGAGGTAGATAAGTACTTCAATAAAATTAATGTAGGTAAGTAAACTTTCTACCATTCAGAGTTAACACTCCACCGATATGCACCAGTCACACCTCTGTAATATATACGCAAGACAAACAGCAACCGCATACAATTACCTGTAAACTGACTTTGGATAGTAAAAATTACCAGAACAAAAAAGTCAAGTAAGTTTTATCATGCATTCCTCTATTTATTACGAGCTCTATAATTTCTCTGCGTAAAAAAATACAGTCTTCGTGTATATTAGTGGTCTAAACTCTGAAATGTAGCCACTAGACTTTCCTTTCGTATGTTATAGACCTTTTCAACCTGGCAACATAAGTGTTTTTAATGAAATTGACCAGGGAACAAGCTGACGGATGGGCCAATGGTGAGCGATTACCGCCGCCCACGGACACTCGAAACACCAGAGGGGGCTTGTAACTGTTGTTGTTGTTTGTCTCTGGTTTTCTTAAAATCCCCAAACCCCCTTGGGCCTATTGTATTTATAGTAATAATAATAATAGCTCCCCATACCAATGTCGGTGACGGTAGCCGGTATCATTGAAATCAGGCCAGCTACGCAGAAGTTTTTTATAGTGCCCAAGTGTGTGCGCAGTACATAAGAGCGCTCTCTTCCTTTACTCTCGAAATCTAGTGAGACGGTTATCCGACAGGACTGGCGAGATCAGGCGCAGGACCGAGTTTTTACATACCCATCCGACGTATGGATCATCTTTCTTGTCAGACAAACCAGGTCTGCCTGCATTATCCTAACCAAACTTGGGAACAATATTTTTTTGTTACTCCAATGCGGGAATCGAACCCACGACCTCCGAGTCGAGAGCCAAGCTCTAAGCCACTGGATCACGGAGGCTGTATTTTTAGTAGATATACGAGCGGACAGAACTAACTAGATTACAAGCAATTGTCTTCAATGAAGAAGATTAATTTCGTATAATATCTTTTAATCCAAGAGTACCTGGGTGACCGAGCTTTGCTCGGAGTTCTAGCAAATACTAGAACTCCGAGAATTTGAAAAAAATAAAAAGAATCACAAAAATATTTATCTGACCGAGATTCGAACCACGCACCAAATTTCTGAACATGCCAAAGATTATACGTACATATCAATAAGCCAATCAGACTGATATTATAAAGTCGAAATTATTGATATATTTTTGCACGACGAAATAAATGCATGCTATGCATTTATTTCGTCAACTGCGCAGTTATAATTGCGCAGAAACTGCGCAAAAATGCGCAGTTTCAAGGGTTAAGACACTAGATAGATTTTTCTCCCCCGAAACTACCTGTATACTAAATTTCATGGTAGTACTTGCAGCTTTTGCCGAGATTCCCATTATATATACAAGATTGTCTCGTTATAGTATAAGATAAAACCCACGGCTCTGTTTTTGTAGCTGTAATTGTGTGTAATCTAAAAAATCTTAACAATAAGCCTTAAGGCTATATATAATGTAGAAAAATATAATTGGCGACGAGGCAAAGTAATGGCCCGCTAAGTGGGTTGCAGATAAAAATGAGTCCACCCCAAACAGGGCTGACAGACAATATTACGATACAGAATGAAATAACATGGTGACTTTTGTCGACTGAGAATATCATGAGAACATATTATATGTAACTAGTTGGTGCCCGCAACTTTGTTTGCGTAGAACTAACGGAAACGGAACCCTAAGATAAAATAGCCTAAGTTACTGCTCGTGACATCAGCTACATACCAGTGAAAGTCCGGTGAAATCGGTCCAGCCATATCATAGATAAGCCGGAACAAACAGACAGACAGACAGACGGACAGACAAAACTTGAAAAAGAAATTATTTTCTGTAGTAAGTACCATATATACTTTCATAATATGCATTTGGTGAAAAGCTGTTAATTTTAAATTAAAAAAATATAACATAGGCTACTTTTATCGCAGAAAAAGGAGATTTCGATTTGCACGGGCAAAATATAGTAGGCTCATAAAATTTGGACATCTGTTGGGACAGCTAGAATAACATGAACACAGCATAATATTTAGTAATTAGTAATATAACCATAGACGTATATAATTATTAAAGACGAGGCATGTCGAGGCAAAAACTGTCCCCATTTCAATGGCCCCACTTTTGTGTTTTTGGGGCCATTTGACATTTGAGGTATGGGAAATCAAGATGGCTGACATTTGAGGTATGGTAAAAACAAAATGGCGTAAATTTTTCTTGTATGAAGATTTGTTCTGTCAAATGTACGTCATAGCCCATCCCTAGTTTTGAAATCATTGATTACAACAGTTCTAGCTATTTTCCTATTATTTACCTTAACGAAGAGCAGACTTTTTGTTTGAAATTCAAGTTTCTAAAGTAGTCTAGACAAAACGAACAAAAAAGACACCCCCATAATTACAACGTTAAATCTCCTTAGCTTTTGTTCACACAGTCATAATAAATTAAAATTTGAATTCAAAAAACACAGAGGAACAATGCACAAACAATTGCGCCGTACATAAGGTACGGTAATATATTGTAACTCAAAGGCAGCCCTGAAGGCGGGCGGCGCGCCCACCGCAGCGGCGCTAAACGAGTTTCCGCAAACATTTTAATGAATAACACCTCCCCGCACCCCTCGGCTTCCCCGACACCCCCGACACCCCCCACACCCCCCGGGAGCAGCCTGCAATGCGCTAATTAAACATTCGAGTCATATTGTTTCAGATACGATGCTGAATTTCGTACCCTTAAATAATATTGTAATTAATTTTGGGTCATGAATTTCATACTATTTTAATTAATTCTCTTTTGTGTTGCCTTTCTAATTTGTTCGATGAACGACTATTTTGTAGAACTTATTGGAATTAAGCAGGTGTCGTAACTATTCTTATGTAAACCAACAGTAAATTAAAGATTAGTGATTACAATGTTTGGTTAGAAAAAAACATGTTCTCGTGAGATTCGCGCTAGCCTACTCTCCGACAATGTGAAGGGACTCCTTTCATCAGTCATCAGGGCGATCATATCATATCTATTTTCGACTGAGAAGCATGTACTTCGACAATTTTAACAAAACAATTAATTTTGCGCATGTTTAATTTAAAAAATTGTTTAATGTCAAAATTTGTTGAACTAATATCAAGTAATTTTCAAGAAACCATGATAATTTATAATACCTAATGGCTGACCCATTTTCATAGCGCATTTTCACTTTTTTTATATTGCTTATTGATTCTATCGCATCATATTGCGATACTTGGCAGTTATTTGACAAAATGCAGGCCCTCGCAGACAACGAAGATACTATAATATTTATCTTAAGATGTCTGGATATATTTCATATTACCTACAGTACGTCATATGAAAATATATAGTATCTTAGCCGTCTGTGATAGTTCATACAATCTGTATAGTAAGCTATGTTTTATCTTGACATAGAATATTATCGTATCTTCGCCGTCTGTGATGCACCTTATAGCTGATATCGTTATAGTTAAGCTAAGGAGGTGAGCAGTAACCACATTATTTATTAAATACTTTAATTTTAAATATAAAAGTGTTGATCCATCTCAGTTAAAGTTAAATATCCCAATAAAATCTTGGATTTCTTTTCATTTTGTTAGACTATACACATAACGCACCTAAGGTAAGAATGCTTATGTAGAAATTTTCAAGATAAAAAAATGTAAATGTAGGTGAAAGCTAAGCAATTGGATATAAAACAAAAATATTTTATTATACAGGAGATATAATTACATAAAAACCCTAATTACTTCAACTTTCTTCAACTATTCTCAAAAGTAAAGTGTAATTAAAATTAAAACAAAAGAACGGCTACGAAATTGTAAAAGCGCTGCATATTCGCGTCACTTTCCAAAGGAAAAAAGCTATTAGACATAGACAAATAAAGTGACAGATAAAAACACACCCATAGACAAACTTGCGCAGATTAAAAACGGTATTTTGAAGCGCAGTGTATGACGAGCTCAATTAGTTAATTAATCTTTTTTTCCGCGTTAAAATAGCATTTATAAACGAGACGCAAACCAGTGGGAAATGCCTCCCCTGTTACAAGCCTAGGGTTGACAATGATAATTATTTTTGTGTTTTTATTTTAGTACATCATTTATTTACAATAGTATTCCTCCGAGCTTGGTGAGAAATGAGTTTTTCAAATTTGAACCTGGAAATAAAAAAAATTGTGTGTTTAAAAAAGTTGTGTGCATCATAATTATTATTATATCAGTGGTTTACTATTATAAGTACAAACTTACAGCTTAGTATTGTAAGATCTACATACTTTTACAGTTTACTATTGATTTTACAGGGTCCTAGCGAATCATTATACGAATCTAAAACAAAAATAAAAACCAGCAGACATGTGTACTGGCAACCCTAGGCACGCATAAGCTAACAGTGTTTAGTTATTTACTGGCAGAGCGGCAGACAATGGCCGCCGCGGACCAGATAAGCCCGACGACATCTAGTTGGTAATTAACTCACTAACATACGTACTACAGTCACTATAGTCACTATCATACGTACTATAGACAACTACAGTCGCTTCAGTCAGACTGATGGCTTTTAAATTAGCTTGATAATGTGCGGTGACATTTACATTTGTTTATGTAATGCTGATTAGGAGTGCTGTGCCTGCAATGTAACTTCAGGTTTAATGTAGTCTCGTGTCCTTTTAAGATTAGTTACTTTCTGAAGTATCCTAGCTATCCTATAGTAATTGGATATTGGATATCATAAATTCATTCAAAACCCAAAAAAGCTTATTTTCAGTTAAATGCAATTTTATAATAAAAAGGATTTATTTTAATAACATTGACGCGTCACTGGGTCGCGCGGTCGCGAATGTTTAATGGTCAAAGGATTCAATTTTTCTTTTATTAATGAAATATTATTATTATTATGTTAGTAAATATGAATTATATTGTGTAAAATATGAAGTAAATAAGTAGGTACATTTGTGGATTGAACTATAAGTTAATATTATAAAGTTTAGAGACAATTGAGAACTGTCTATTTGTTATCATAAAAGGGTTGGTATATATGCTGTACATAATAAACCAAAGTAATCACATCAAAATAGGCAGGCGTAGGTATGTATAGCGTAGGCTTGGATGAAAACAATGATTCGTGAATATTAATTTTTAAAGTACTAAAAAAACAAAAGAAATTTCGTGCGCTTTGACAACAAAGCAGTACATAAGATGGCGTTTAATCAAAATATGTTGTGTATGATAAAATCAAAAGGCCTCGTCCTGCGTCGCTTCCTTTGTCCGCGCTCATCCGTTTTTGTTTTAACACCCCTTTTAACATGTATGTGCATAACTCCTTAAAGCTTTTAAAGCCAGGGGCAGATGGTCTAAGAAATTCTAAGGGTTTTTGGTATTAATTCGTCTTTAAAACTGCTCATAATCGAAATCGGATAAATAATAAAATACAGTACAAAATACAGTAATCGATTCAGCTACATAATATTTTTTATCATCTCTTACTCTACGTGAGGGCTGTGACAAACCGCACCAGTGATGTAAGCGTTAGAGAAGGGATGAGTTTATAAAAGAAAAACTTTTAAATTTTAAAAAAAATTATACTCAACGCCATAATAACTAAGTATGTAAAATCTGCGTGCCAAATTTCAGCGCAATCCGTGTTGTACTTTGAGCTGTGCATACGCCAGTCAGTAATGGGTGGTGTTTAATATTCAGATTATAATGCTTATAATCTTCTAATATTTAAACTCTTATAATTTTTCATTTTAGGCCTTCTTAACAACGATCATTATGCACTTTACTTATACTAACATTATGAATGATCTTTGTTAAGAAAAATTATCGTATAAAACAAAACATACAATGTGATATGTTGTATCCGGGCTTTACCCCGACTCCTCTTGATATATTTATGATTAAGCAGCGCGTCCAAAGCGCGACATTGTCTGCGCGAGCCCCTCTGTGGCGCCCGTCCGTCTTGCTTTCACGCCACTTCCCCCTTTCTCTACAGGCACGAGATTTTTTTAATTATGACGTTCAGCTTTTTTGTCTCAACTATGATAAATGGGTGGGCTCAGTGCGCGGTCGTGAGGTGTTCGATTCTGGGTGAGATTGAAAAACATTCGAAGTACCTATATGCGAAGGAAGTGAAAACGATTCATGCATTTGTTCTTGTTCGTGCATACGATTCACATTTAGAAAAGGAAACATAACGGTATATCGGAATTTTAATCATAAACTCCTTAAAACCTTTGTACATCATAAGATTCTACACACACAAAGCTTTAAGTAAGGACGTACTCGTATTTACGAACGTTTCGTTGAAAATTAAAGATTCTGTTATGCTACAAAAAAGGAACCATAAGTATACACTAATATTACAAAGAGAAAATATTTGTTTGTATGTATTCGCTAGTTTGTTTGCATTAAATAGGTTCCGAAACTACTATACCGATTTTGATGAAGTTTGGCATACATACAGAGTAGAACACGGAGAGGAAGGCTACTTTAGGTCGCGGCATAATAGTATCTAATATAATAAAATAATGTAGATTTAACAATTTTAAATTCGTACAATCAATATTGACCGTATGCTTATTACTGAGGCTCTTTCCTATTAAGATTTATATCTTAAATTTACAACATGAATAATATTTCTTTAAATGACATTTCTATAAAACACCTGTCTCGAAAACTTATTGAAATATCAACAAAATTCGCCACAAAAGTAAAGTGAAGCTACGGCGTAGCGGAAGTTGTGATTACGTAGAGGAATTAATTCCGCGACGAAACTGCAGCCGCGGCGGCGGCGCCACAGAGTAGAAAATATCAATACACAGCTTTCATAGAATGATCCAAATCGATTCAAATTTGAAAATTTTGACGTCCCCTTCAACGGCCCACTATTTTTCCGCACAATCGTGGACCCACCGTATGCTTGTAGAAGTGCCTTCAAATCGAAAGCTTACTTTGTAGCTGTTTATCTGTTCGTCTTACTTTAAACTGTGGCACCGCTGCGGCGGGCGGCGGCGGGGGGAATGCGGGGAACCTGAACGTTATAACTGGGATTTGGCAGTGTCAAAGGATAAATTAGTTCAGCGTTTCAAAATGGCGGATTGTATCAACGGTTTTTTAATTAAAGTCAAAATAAAGTAGACCGCGGCTTGTGAGTTGTGATTGAGATAAACCTTGTATTGCGAATATTCTTGTTAAATACGCTATCAATATGCTGTGATTTTCAGTTATGGATCTTTACAATAAATTTACCCTTGAATGTTGCTTATTAAGGTTATAAAACTTTACGGATTACTATCATTAAAAGGTCGAAAAGGGAATCAAGAACTTTTTAAAAAGTAGAGCATAAAATCTGTATATTATATAACTCCATAATTATATTGCGCTTTTTATACCCCAACTGGGTATAAATTTAAATACTTTAATTAATAATATCTCATTCACGAATAAATAAAATGTATTACATTAATAAAATTTCATCCACGCACCTTAAGGCCGTCACCAGACGGCGAAGAAGCCGCCAGCTTGGTTGGCGTTAGACTTTTTGCGTTGTTGGCAAATATATGTCTCGGGTTCGAATCTTGGTCAGACAAATATTTTTGTGGTTATTTTTATTGCTTTTACATTTTTTTATTTATTTCATCGATCTACTAAAACTACGAGCATAGCTCGGTCTCCCAGATACTATTTTATTATAACACGCATTTACGAATCTAAATAATCATTCAATGTAGACCTAATTCAAATATTATGTGATTAGAATCATCCATCAATAGGGGCACTATTAGGCCCGATTAATTGAACTACAGCCGGCGGGTTCCGCAGCCGAACAGTGCAATCACATTAGCGGGTGAACCCTAAAATTTTAATCTGCACCACAATAGCAGCAATCGGAGATTGCAGGCGGTGCGCATATGCATGGTCTTTGGGGATCGTTTAGTATACACTGCAGGGCAAAAAATTGACGTATGTAAGGCATTTAATTTTTTTAGAAATGCAAAAGTTTATAAACAAAAAAATATAGAAAACTTAAAAGTGTTTTTTTCTATCTTAAAAATATTATATATCAGATGTAAAAAGATATTAATTAACTACTTTTCACTTGGTAGGTGTTCATTATTTTCTAAAAAGCTCTACATTTATATTTTATTATTGTAACGATATATATGATTGTATTGTAATGATATCCGTGGTCTAGTGGTTAGAGCTTGGCTCTCGACTCGGAGGTCGTGGGTTCGATTCCCGCATTGGAACAAAAAAAAAAATGTTGTTTCCAAGTTTGGTTAGGACAATTCAGGCTGATCACCTGATTGTCTGACAAGAAAGATGATCCATGCGTCGGATGGGCATGTAAAAAGTCGGACCTGCGCCTAATCTCTCGCCAGTCGTGTCGGTTATCCGTCCCACTGGGTTATGAGAGTAAAGGTGGAGAGAGTGCTCTTGTGTACTGCGCACACACTTGGGCACTATAACATAACTCCTGCGTAGCTGGCCTGGTTTCAATGAAACAGGCCACCGTCACCGAAGTCGGTGTGGGGAGCTATTATATATCGTTATCAACAAATCATTATATAATGATTTGTTTATTTAGGCAAGAAATTAAATTTTTGAGAACTAATCTCATACTTGATTAGCAAATGAAATGGAGAATTGTAATTGTATTAAGCAATTGCATGAATGTAACAAATGATAAAAATATAATATTATTTCAGTACATAACTACTTTATTTTAATAACAATTTAATTATTTAAGAAGAATTTATAATCAGACAACACGCGTTGTATCTAGAAGTTTTTTACACACACTTACCTCATTTTGGTGTCCCCGAGTGCATTTGGCGCGAAACTGTCGAGGGACGAATTGTTTTCATATTAATAGCATGTCGAGAGGTATTCATCGCCCTCGCGGGTAACATGTTGTTTAAAGCCATTTAATCATGTCACTTGGGTGGGTTTTTACAACGGAATCGTCTTATAATTATCGTGAGCTACTTAAGCTAGGGTTTAAAAGTCGTTTCTCGCCTGCACTTCAGGATTTCCATGTTGATATTGCTCACGCATAAAATTAAATAACATGTTCTCCAACTTCCAATGTCTATAAAATATGTAAAATGTATGAGTATGAACCTCTACCACAGAAAGAGGAACAGATAAACAGCTACATAGTTAGCTTTCGATTTGATTGCACTGCTACAAGCATTCAGTGTGTCAATGATTGTGTGGAAAAAGTGTGGGCCGTTGAACAGGAAGTCGAAATTTTCAAAATTGGATTGATTTGGATCGTTCTATAAAGGCTGTTTATCTGTACTGAAATTTATATATTTTCTACTATGCGTCTCTACGAAACATAATATCACAACAGTTCACAACAAGTTGTAGCAGCGTTTTGATATTTTAAGGATTTTATCACGCTTAATTAGATTTCTGCGCGAATTCGGTACAGTATCTAGTATTTCTGAAAGACATAATATGTCATAATACATTTTAAAAGAGGTTTTATTGCATGGCATGGCAAGGAGTAATAAATAAATCCTATTAATTATTATTGTACTTTGATTGATCAAAACAAATAAAAATATTTGACACAATATATTTTTAAAACAAACATATAAATACAGGCCCAAATGTAATAAATTAAAAAACACAAAACTGAATTCGTATTTCGATTCGAATTTTAATTTTCCAGTTTTGAATGGCGGGAGATGATTGAATACACAAATTGATTCGAGCCCATTGTATGATTGTTGTGCTATCGGTAGCCAAGTTGATTAAAACCCGCATCATCTAATGGCTTATGGCTATTAAACTTGTGTATTGTTATTATTGTGGACATCTTGTTTATGGTGTACCTAAATTACATTTGGTTTTTAGGCACCTACTAAAGAATATTTTAAATTGTTTTTACATGTTTGCAACAGTATCTCTATGGATCTCTTTCTCTCTATGGTTTCTTTTTTCTTGCCATCGTACTACAGATTTTGATTAGTTAATAAAGAAGAAATTAACAGTTTGTAAAATACTCAACCGGCCTTGTATGAACGCGAAAATATTTAAAATGATAAGATGTAAATAGTGCTGAAAATAATTGTCATGTCAATAAAATTATTTTTACAGATTTTGCGGATGTTCTTTTTTAATTTTATTTTTTTACGTGTATTTGAAAATTATTATGCTAATATCTGAAGGAAAAACTTTTAGTGCAGTTTTACGAGAGTTGTGCAAAGGATTTTAAAATTTGGCCTGTAAATTAAAATTAATGTGGAAGAAAGTCGGCAACAAGCTAAATTGTTTTTTACCAAATTATATTTAAATATGTGAAGCAAACACTTTCAGTAGGTATAGTTTTACGAGAATTGTACAAGCAGAGTACTATGAAATTTTGCTGGTGAATTAAAGTTTATGTGGAGGAGCTAAATTTTTTTTTAATTATGCTTAGAATAAGTAGATTAAAATAATAAAAATAGCAACAACACACACTACCTACCTCAGATTATTAACACACACTACCTACCTCAGATTATTAACACACACTACCTACCTCAGATTATTAACACACACTACGGCTCGTTTAGTAGATACAATTTTGTTACACGTTGACGTTTATCAGCCTGTCACAACATTTACATTTATTTTTATTTTCATATCTAAGAAGCAAAATAACCCTTATAAAGTTCAAACATAAAAATTAGGTTTATGAATTACTATGTGCGAATTTCGACCACAGGGCGAGCTGTAACAATAAAACAATCTGTGGGTACTTAGAATAACTTCGACGTATGTCCAGGACACCTGTCACCTCCGTGCTCCTCCTCCTCCCGTGCCTACGGTTGTTTTATAGTAGCCGAAACATCGGGATTCATGAACCAAAATGAAACCATGATGACGTATTTTAATTTGTAATATTTGCGTAAGTTACAAAATATGATTTACGAAGCCAATATCTTTCAAGTATTTAAAACTTTGTCGCGTATGTAACATTGTACCAATTAGACTGTTTAAGTAAAACTTCGTAAGAATAGTTTTTATTTGTGATTTACTTAATTCAACTAGATCGGGCAGCGGCCATTACGAAAATAATATGGATTACGCTACAATATGAACTATGCTTAAATATGGAGTATGCTAGTTTGGAAAATAAATTATCAATAAACGTTAATGCGAACATCTCATTTGCGATGGAATCTCCTCGGCACATCACTTTATATATTTGCGAGCCATTCATTCAATATTTCGGTATAAAATGTATTGAATATTCCATATTAATGTATTCAATGGCGGGCCGCAATTTTCATTTTGTAATTTTTACCGAGTGCGCATCCGAAGGCAGATATTGTAAATTTATTTTATTAATTCGCTAGCAAAGTGCTGCGGCGTCGGCCGCCTCCAACGGAAAATATTTGCCGAATAATATAGAGACTTGTCTAAAATCCTTTTTACATTACGCGATATGGATATCCGATATCGCAGCCGAGAATGTGAGAGGCACGTATTTTCAAAAAACCTAACTTCTAAAACTTTTTAAAAGAATTATTCAAAGTGTAAGTAGGAGCTGCAGTCGCCCTGCACCTATGTTGCTAACGGGTTGTTATCTGTGAAGACGTGTTAGGCTCCTGTGAGTATTTATCTCCGAGGCGAGCTTGAGGAACGCGTAAAATTTGTCGATATGTAACTTTATAAGTAGTGATAATTTCCGTTAAAATTGTTATTACTTTAATATACTGGTTCATTAAATTTCCATCTAGATGTAAATCACTGCTCTTTTGTTTTTAATTTCTTTTAAAAAATCCGTGGGCATCTATCCGTATCACAAAGGTTATATTGGTTAGGTTATTATAATATATTTATAGGTTATTATTAGTATTTATAGGTAAAAATATAACTAATAGTAATTCTGCATAAATGATTAAGCTACCTACATTCATAGATATTACTTCTATAAAATCAATATTTTTAAAATTAGGAGGCTATTTCAAAATCTATCCCGGTTTTACCCTATGTTTTCTATTGGAACATAAACCTGTCATTGTCATTTCATGATATATCAGTGCGATATCGGTTATTGGCTCGGATAATGAAAAAACGCTCTCATGCCAAAAACATAAGACCTTTTTCTGTCCGATATCGGTTAGCGTATCGCTTTATCCGATCCGATCCAACATCGAACCGAATGAGAAAGACAGTTAGGTTTTAGTATCACAAACGCTCTAACAATAGCGTCTTATATTGCTCTTCAACCTGTAGTTATCAATATTTAAATCAGTAAACAGCAAAAGACATCACTTTCTTGACAAATCGGTCCTCTACGCGGCAGTGGCGAAGGGTCTAAAGAATTCCACTCTTATCGGCTTCTCTTTCAGATTACCTTATAAAGACCTCTAGCCAAACTTAGTATAATATGTTTTTTTTCGAACGGGCTATGCTAAGGGTCGGGTTAAGACCGCTGTATCTAAATCGGACTATAACTAGCCTGGTGGCTAAGTATAATATTTTTTTTTTTTCGAATGGGTCTACGCTAATGGCTTTAAGCCATGTTAGCTTAGTCGGTGTCGGTCTGGTGACTGCCATGTGGCTTGTCGTGGGACGTATAATATAAAAAACAATGATATGTTATATAATACAAGTCAAGACGGACAAGCGATAGCGTGACGTAGACCGACTCAAGCGACATCTATGCGCTGCACGTTGCAACTTTGACACGAATATTGGAATCACAGATCTCTTAAAATCCGATATATTCGGAGTTATGGTGGGATATCATAGGAACCTTATCTCGTTAGAAATAAATTTGAAATTCAAACTTATTTTTAATAGCCGGTTGACCAACTAAAGAACAATATTATTAATATGATTTGTCCGATGACAGTTCGAAGTAATTAAGGGCTATTTTTCTGTGACATTAACCTGCTATTTTGTAGCATTCAACAATGAGGAGCCGTTATTAAATAATATCACGTGCATCATGAGACGAATGGATTTTTAAAAGTAGCTCGGCGGTACCTCAGCCGCGCGTCCTTGGATGTAAAATCATGTTATTACGAAATTATATTGAGCAGTGAGAAGTGATAAATATAATTCGTCTTTAAGTTTAAACAAATACGTATTTATGTACTAATATTAGAATATTGAATGTGAGACTACTTGTGTTGTGTTTATTTTTGGTGATAAGTCGTTTGAATAAATTGACTTTTACGGTAAGCAGAAAGTTGGATACGTAATAATAGACGATCATAATATTATATATATTATTTAATAGGCGGTAGTAGGTACCGTGGAAGTATTTTAATATTACAATTATCTTACAATAGTTAATTAATATACAGAAAAGGATTTTATTAATTAATATATTATAATAACCTATTTTGTATTTTGAAATATACCTAATTGTACGTATAAGAATACCGTATATGTAACTATAAGAATAGTAACCGTATGTATAACTATAAGAAGAGTTACCTAAGTATTTGCAATTTCTCTCGGACACGACACAACTCTACACGCTTGTAACGACCTTGACCATCATACATACTATGGTGCTAGATTTCCTTTCAAAAAACTTGCACAACTAACGTCTAGCGACTAGGGCTTCCGTCTGAAGTAAAACCACCCTTCGCCACTGCTACGCGGTAATTTGTTTAGGAGCACCTAGCATCTTTCGTAGTTAAGTATGTTATGTAAGAAACTTATTTTCTTTAATTTATGTTTATTACACATAAAAAAAAATTACATAAATCAGAACTAAGTCCTACAAAATTTCTTTGCATTTCGACTGCAGGATCAAGATGATAATATTATGTTTTAAATAACGTAACTACCTCACTAGCTGTTTCTATTTCTTCGCGTATAGACCACTGGATCCCCTGTACCCTACAAAGGTAACAAAGAAACTAGAGATACTGTGACTTATTAGATACTAAGGTTTATAACAGTAATAACACGTTATTGTAAGTTTTCTTCCCGTATCGGGCGGTGTGCGGTGTGCAGTGTGACCGGTTAATGAGAGCCTGCACGTCGCGCGCGCCGCACAAGTAATCAATCTTGCACCTCGATTTACACAGAACTAGGTTATATAGAATATACTATAGAAAAAAAGATTAACCTATAATGACATACAATCGCGAGCACATAAGTCTTTAACAAATTATGTAAGCGCTGTAAAATTAGAGGCCTTAGGCCAGGCCTTTGTCTGTACTCTGGATCTCAATTGTCGTATTTAAAGTAGACTTTCATTTTACTTTGATTGTATTATAAGTCCCTTCGACTTGTTATCGTAACTAATTTTGTGACGTTTGGACCAATCAGGCGGCGTTAGACGCTGCTTTAACGTTTACGAGAATACCGATTTGGCAGTATTAGCGTGTCGGGACTTGCATTCTTCAGACTTCGTATTATTGCAGGTTTTATTTAGCAGAATAATTGACCCTCGGGTTACTCGCGCATGATAAAATAAAGCATTCGATGAGCCGATACATACACTTTACTTGCGAGTGGTTTCTTTTGAAATCTGCTTCACATACAAAATATTTCAAAATAATTCACTGTTGTTTGGAAAAAAGCTAAAATTAAAGTTAATTTTGTAATGTTATGTGTCCGTGTTTATTTACTACAATCGCACAAACATCTTTTACGACGATTACAATGAGGGTGTTTGATATTTTTTCTGCCGCTACGGGGCAGACCCAATTGCACACAAAACGTCATCTGGTGGAGTAAGTGGTATCAAAAACGGTCAATAAGAATTTTCGATTCTTTTACTGTCACCAGGCGGTGCTTAGTAGCCCGACGGTCCTTGTCGTGTCAAAAAGCTGTCAGATGTCACGAATTTAACACACCCTCATTGCGAGTGACTGTTTTTACTCTACAAGTGCGTATTATATTACTTTTCACCCGACTACGGCGAAAACAAACGGAAGGGTAGATAATGATTTTGCAGTCTACATATCATGTATGTCCACCGTATCGCCTAAATTACTGATTTTAATTAATGTGGTTAATAATTAATAGAATCAGGTAATTTTGCGGAAATACATAGCATACAATTTAATAATTATTATATCTAGCAATATCTCGCGAAAAAGTACCCACAACCTGCAAGAAAATGTGTGAGTGCACGCATAAGCATGCGTAAAATCTTTTCGCTTGCTTGCAGGTTGTGGGTATTTTTTCTCGGGATATTGCTAGATATAATATTAATTCCATTGTATTAGAAATGGGGTGTCAATAGATTCGTAATAATGACCCGAGTAACATATGCTATAAAATTTGCGTCCGGTTATAGTTTTTAACTTTTGATTATTAATTTTATGTTTGTCTGAAAAATTTACAATCTGGCATCCTGTTTATTAATATTTTGACATTAGAAAAACACAAAGTTGGCGACTAGGACAAGCAGAAAGTTCTCCACGTGAGGGTTGCATCTACAACCCTTAACCCTTCCAGCGACTCTAGTTCCACCTCTCTTTCCTTCACCGCACCTGCATAATCCCCGTGTAGTGCATTAGTAGATGATGTCACATTGTCAAGTGTGGTAATTCTGAGATTGGAGTACCATTTCATGACATCACGGTATAGTGCCTGCAAACAGGTGTGCGTGTTGCTTTTTTAATTATTCGTGGAAGGTAGTGTGATACTTGTAAAGTGAAAAAAACAATGTATTATATGCCTGACTTAAGACAGGTAGCATAGTGTTTGTATTATTCATCCTTGGATTATAAAACATTAGGTGTTACATTATACAGATTTTCTATCACACTTGTCCAAGTCACTTAACCGAATGCGTAGATATTTCTCCGAAGGTTATTATTTAGTTATAGATTTTTATAGATAGTATAAGCACTAGCTTATTCCCGCAGCTTCACCCGCGTGGATGAGTGTTCGTGGCAAAAAAACTTAAGCAAATATACCTTCTTCATTATAGTAATAGCCCCGTCCGTCCCGGTGGTGTCAGACCGCTTGAATACTATTAATTTAAAAACTTAATTTTTCGCGCGTACTTTTTAATTACTTATATTGATATTTAAGATTATATGATATTACTTTAAACTGTTTGTTGCAAAGGACAAATATAATGTGTGTGAAATATTTAAGTATACGAGGGCGGGTCAATAAGTCCGTGACTTTTGGAATAAAACACAGATTTTTTGATAAATAAATCATTTTATTTTCCAACGTAGTCCCCCTTGAGCTCTATACACTTTGTCCAACGCTTCTCCAATTTTTTTATCCCTTCTAAAAAATATGATTTGTCGAGGTCCTCAAAATAGGCCTTTGTTTGCGAGATGACTTCATCATTGGAGTCAAATCTTTTTCCACCGAGCCATTTTTTCAGGTTTGGGAACAAGAAGTAGTCACTCGGAGCCAAATCTTGAGAATAGGGTTGATGTGGAAGTAATTCATAGCCCAATTCATGGATTTTTGCCATGGCAACTGCACATGTGTGCACCCTTGCATTGTCTTGGTGAAAAAGAACTTTTTTCTTGGAAAAATGAGGTCGGTTTTTTTTCAAATCCTCATTGAAGCGGTCCAATAAGTTGGCATAATATTCCCCATTAATTGTTCTTCCCTTTTGAAGATAGTCAATGTGGATTATCCCACGTGCATCCCAAAAAACAGTCGCCATAACTTTATTGGCTGACAAACCCACCTTGGCCTTCTTTGGCGCCGATTCACCCTTAGAAACCCACTGTTTTGACTGTTGTTTGGTCTCTGGTGTGTTGTGATGGATCCATGTTTCGTCCACGGTTACAAAACGGCGCAAAAACTCCTCCATATTGTGATTAAACAACGCCAAACCTTCCTGTGAAGTTGTTACACGATTGCGTTTGTGGTCGACTTGCGGAAAGCTTTCTCATGCCCAAGTGATCATTCAAAATTGAAACCACTGAGCCATGCGAGATGCCTATGGCTTCCACAATCTCTTGCACTTTCAATCTTCGGTCGGCCAACACCATATAGTGAATTTTTTCGATTGTTTCGGGTGTAGAGACCTCAACTGGGCGTCCAGGACGTTCGGCATCTTCAGTGCTTGTACGGCCACAACGAAATTCAGTAAACCACTTTTTTACCATTGAAATCGATGGTGCAGAGTCCCCATAGTATTTATCAAGCTTAGCCTTGATCTCGGTAATGGGTTTTTTTCGCAAAAAATAATGCTTAATAAGCACACGAAATTCACTTTTTTCCATTGTTTCCTTAAGTTACTGGATAGTCTGATAAAGATAGCTGTAAAACACAAACTAACTGACGCAGCAAGTTCAAATTTTGATAGGAGTCAACTGACAGTTGCCTGTTGACAGGAGTAGTGTTGCTTTTTCAGTAAGGAGGTTAGAAATTCAAAAAGTCACGGACTTATTGACCCGCCTTAGTATATACACTTTAAAAGTCACTAACGTATTTAATTTGATAACAAGTGCCATCGCGGACTTTTTGTTGACCTATTGAAGAGAAACAATCCCACCACACGTTGTTTTATCTTCAAAGGATTTGGCAGCAATTTCGATGAAAGCTGCCAGAAATTTTAATTTTGTTATTTTAATATCAGTTTTCAAGTAACAAACTATAAGAGATTTGGTACTAGCCGTAGCCTTGCATATGTTTTTATAGGTAGACGAATTTTCTTGAAAGTCATGACATGACACATGACTGTCTAATTTTGACAAAAATTACAAATCTGACTCAAGATCGTCTACTGTCTAATAAAGATAAAATTCACTACGAAAACTCCATTTAAAACACCTGAAATATGAAACTTTCATTCAAGTCTCTCGACAAAGAAATCCAAAACATATAATGTAATTTTTACTCAAGACGGCGAGCAACATAAAAGACCTATTTAAGCCTTTGAGACGAGGAAAAGACGTTACATTAAATATTTTATAAAAGACTTATTCCTACGTCTCAAGAAATATTTTTTACTTTAAAGCTTATTTTGTAGTGAGCTCGTATTTTATACTTATTTACTTAACATTTTTTTAGTTTGGCCTGGATTTTCTCGTCTTATAGCGAGACGAAGATATTAGATTTTGTTACCAATATGCCTTAAAAATTATATTAGTTACGACAGGACACGTAGAAACGCGTAAAGCATCGTTACGTCTAACAGCGTTGTATGGCGTAGACGTACTACGACGTAGAACAACGTAGTATTGCGTAGCCTGTGGTAGTACTGCGTAGCGCGGCGTAGTGCTACGCTGCTTAAACTCTACCCCCCTTATTAATAAAAATATTTTCACCACGATAATCCATGTTGCTGTCTTTGTCTATCAAGTGGCTTTTCTAACGTATCAGACAAAGACAGCAATGTGGATTGGGGTATCCGTGGTGTAAATATTTTTAATAATAAGGGGGCTAGATTTTCCATAATATTTTACATCAACCTAAAATATACAATTTCAACTACACAAAAGCAACAACAGACTGAGCTTAGCCCTTAAATGTCTGTATACGAACATGCTGAATTCGAACGCAACAAAACCGTAAAAAGCACAAAAATAATTATATCATAACAAAAAGCGGATATGAATAGGGAATACCTAAAGCATTGTTGTTGATATACCAATTACGTTGCGGAACATAATCAGGAGTGATCCCTGGGCTCTGGGGGTGCTAGGGGTGCTAGGGGTGCTCTGGGGGTGCACAGATTTTAATTCCAAATGCAGTTTACAATCCGCTCCAAGTAACGCCACACAAAAGGGGACTTTTGTCAGATCATTTTTTCGTTTGTTTAAATAGGTTTTTGGTAAGATTAAGGTTTGCTAGGTAGGATGGTGCAATTCAGATGAGGGTAGGGCGGTAAAAATATTAGGCAGTTGACTACGATTTTATTTGAATTATGCGAAAATTCAACCACTTTAAAAAGCTGTATAAATATATGTGTGCTTTAAAATCGTAGATCTTTAAATATAGTATACATTTGAAGAGATGATTGATGACAGATCTTTTTTACCCGACACCTTACGTTTGTTCCACCGTAGCGCCTAAACTACTGATCCGAATTTAGTAAAGTAGTTGTCAGTAGATTCGTTATAATAGCCCGGGTAACATACGCTATATAATTTACGTAGCCGGGTTATAGTTTTGATAAATAATATAGTTATTAAGCAACGTTATCGAATGGTGTAATAATCCTAGCTCGAAATCTTAATCAGTTCGTGGCTAGGCTTAATATGCCAGCCAACAAAAATGTAGTGAAGCAGTTTTATCATAAAAATCGAGCCCAGAACTCTAATTTTTTTCCCCTATTCCTCATAGTTAGAGCCTACCGAGCCCACTCTGAAAATTTACCCTGTACCAAATTTTTGCGTAACTAGATTTCCACGAAGATTTCTTTTTCGCTTTCCACTCAATCGGAGTGGCCGGCCGGGGTAAAACCGTCCATTCCGCGCCGACACTAACCAGATACGGTGTTTGATCCCCTATCCACCGTTTCGGCAAAGAATATATATTACTAACGTAAAGAACCGTCATACTCACACTATTGACAGCTCGCAGCTATGTTTGCGTGGCTAGATGTATGCCGGGAGTGCGCGCGGCGAGAGGGCCGTAAGTTTTTTCCAGCCAGGACTGGGACAGGGGCTGGCCGCTGGTTGTTACGTACTTTGACATAATTGAGAGTATAATATATGATAGATTTGAAATTATTTCGGTGTCTATCTTAGGCTTATGTCAACATGGCTGACATTCACAGGTGCTCGAACTATCATTTGTAGAGAGTGTCGCCCCTGTTGTTTCGGTATTTGTCGTACATTAGTCGTCTAATCCATATTTACTAATTATTGAACTTTACCAATGACTGAACGTATCTATTAAAACGTTTATATAAGGAACACATATACATATATACAAAGAAGTTTTTGCCTTATAGGGGAAGCTTTGACGCTGTGAAGTAGTAGTAGACTATTGTCATTGAATAATAACCAAAGACAATTTATTCTGTCTCTGTCTTGTATTTTATCAATCATTAAAAAATATATGAATGTGATGAATAAAATCTTATGATTTTAACTAAAGAACCTACAAACATACTACTAGCATAATGAATGTTATAAATTACAAAAATCTTAATAATTATCTGTAGGTACCTAATTATGTATATATAAATATCAATTTACCTCACTTAAGTCCCTTAAGATAACCATTTAAATCTAAGCATAATACCATTCAAGTTAAAACGCGCTCCAAATAAAACCACTAATTACTTGTATTTAAATGCATAAATTAATTCCCGGAACAAAATGACAGGAAGCGAATGAATGGTATCCGCAAGCGTACGTATCCGGATACCTATCCGAAGCGATATTATCCGTATCCGACGGGAGCAGAGCGGAAAAACAGGTAATCCTTTAATTAAACCCTAGTGCGGTTACTGCCAAAGACAGAGGTGTGCTACGGTGACTAGGCTTTTGATTAATTAAGGACTAGTTTTTTTAACTAATAAACTACCAAAAACGTTTTTTGAGAGATTTTAAAAAGATATACACAAGACAGACAAAAATGATTGTAAGTATGCAAAATTACAATCAATTTTCGGTACATAATATTATTAAACATATTGAATTCCCATATTCCCATGGTGGTCATTGATAAAAACTACACTATTAAGCTAACTTAAGATGTTACTTAGATAATTATTAAAATAACGATTGGCTTTGTAACTGAAATAGTTGAATTTAATGCAGTTTTTGTATGCATTCTGCCGACTGAAGATAAAACTCTATTCATTTTCAGTACTGTCTATTACAAAAATCATAGTCACCCTACGTAAACTAATTTCTATCAGCACGTTTCACGAGTAATTACTTTTATGTTTCAATTTGCCAACAAATTTTGAGACGTTTTATAAATCTCGGCTATCTTTGGCTTGCAATTTATCTTAATTAATCCGAGCTATCAGGTATATTAACGGTTAAGTTAAACCGCTGAGTTTTCATGAGTAAATTACGTTTTTAATTTTGTTTTTATGTGGTTTGATATTCATCTTTTAAATGGTAGATTTATAATGGGATTAAAGGCTACGCGATAATGTTCGTTAATGGTTTTGAAAAAGAATGGCGATGTAGTAGGTATTTTGTTACATCTAGTAGGCCAAGCCAAAGTGTACCTGAAAGACTGAAGACTTAAGGTATTAAAACAAAATAACTTTACCAAGTTTTGCCGCCCTCTGTGGGTCAATGTCGCGTGTCTGCGCTCAAGCCGCAGGTCGCGGGTTCAAATCCCGCCGAGGGAACAAAAAGTTATCATTGTTCCTGGGTCGTGGATGTATATAAAATATGTGTGTAAAATAATAAAAATCTTAAGTATACTTTTATGTATAATATACAAATATTAAATATACTTCATGTTGTCTGAAGGTCGATTCTGTTAAATAAACCCTGCAATAATACAATTAAGATCCAGTCCCGCTATGTTAAAACTGCAAAATGGTATTCTCATAAACGTCAAACCAACGTCAAACTCGTTTAGATTGGTTGATTTAGATTGGAACTCCAAAAATTAGTTTATGATATCATCATGATTCGTTTATAATTGAATAAATGTAAAATGAAAGTGTAAGTTAATTACGAGAATAGGCTACTTGACTCATACTTAATTTCATACATTGAATGAGTATTTCCTTTAGTATTTACTTTGCTTAGGAAAACGTAATATAGCGAAATCATGAAATAAAAGAACAATACGGTCTATGGATAAATAAAGTTAATTATCTGTGCCTTAATTGTGCGACCATAATACGAGTATGACGACATATGTAAAGTAGGTAAATAAAACGTCACTTGTCTTAGTTGTCATCCGTGCATGGTGCACTGAGCTGTCAAGTGATTGTTTACTAATGGTATGACATCAGAGCAAAGATTATCTATCGACAAATATGGCGGGAGGCGTTTTCGGCTGTTTTTAAAAAGCGTAGCTTTGTGGGTTTTATGATTTTAATAATATTCTATTGTTTTTTTCGAGTTACGGAACAATTATTAATAGTTTAGGATAAGAATAAAAGAAGGGTAGTAGCGTATAAAAATAGAAGTAGCGTCTTGGGGTTCTCGTACAACATCGGCAAAGTTCCTGGTCGACCAGTTGGCAGTTACTAAACATTTTCCTTTGCACTAGGATGCCTCAAATTATGTGTGCGTGCGCAGAATTCAATGGCGCTGTTTTTCATCTTATGCCTGGTGGAGCGGCAACTTGTTCGATAGTACCTGTAACACGAGTTCTTTGGAAGCCAGCCGGGGCCAGATTGACGTGGTGTGAAAGCGTCCATAGATTTTTTTTATTGGGTTTTCAGAATTATATTGCAGGTATCTATTCAAGCTTACTAAATACTAGCTGCTATCCCCACGGGAAGGCTGTTCTGTTTCGGGATAAAAAGTAGCTTATGTGTTAATCGTGAGTTTAAACGTTAGTAGTTTTTGCGTGAAAGATTAATCCATACATCCATCCATCCGTCCATCCTCACAATCTTTTACATTTATAATTGGAGTAGGCAGTAATTTTCTATGCCATTTACAGACGATGTATCGAAAAAGAAGTTTCCCGAGAGACGTTAAAAACGTAGTTGTATTGTACCTTGGATAATTTAATCAGGTATTTTTAAATATTTATTAACTAGATGTTATCCGTGACTTCGTATGCGCAAAAAGAAATCTTGCGGGAACCTTATATTCTGCTACGATAAAAAATAGCCAATGTGTTAATCCAGAGTATACAAGTTTCCCCAAAATCCGTTCAGAAGCTATTGCGTGAAAGAGTAACAAACATCCATACATACAAACTTTCGCGTTTATAATATTAGTAAGGATAAGGGATAGAAAGGACTCATATTTATTCGAGAACAATATCACCAATTAAAAAAAACGAACACAATTATCTTCTTCCTCATCTAACATAAATCATATTTAAAACAATCCATTGTCTTAGTTATTACAAATTGACCGACCATTTGCCGTGCCATTGAGGAGCGATCATCTGCGCCGGGGGGGTGAGGTGGGGGGTGCTTAGGGGTGTAAGGGGGGCGGAGGTACCAATTATTGCGCAAATGTAATAGCGGCATTGTGATAGAGCGCACCACGCTCAGACGTAAACTGGCGCTGATTAGTATGAGTGGGGTGGAGTCGAATGCGATTTATTTTCTGTGGGCATAGCAGAAACATTTGACAGCGACAGGTTACGTTAACGAATGAGAAATGTATGAAAATTTGTCAAAATCATGGTTTCATTCGCGTTTACGCGGCTGTCAAATGTTCCTGCTAGGCCCCCTGATGTGAAATTTGTATCGGATTTAGGATGTTGCATTGTGACGAATTATATAGCCTAGACCTACAAAAAATGCAACGAAAGTAATATTGCCAAAAAAAAGTCCGTAATTTGAAATTGTTATAGGTTAATTCGGTCACCGATTTTCTCAATGCTTTAAGGACGTTGTACTTACTAGTATATTGTTTTAATTAGTGTTCCATAGTTCATCTCGGACCCTTTATAGTTTCGTCATGTCCATCCGTCCGTCGGTCCGACTTCGGCTTATCGCTAGTAAAGCTAAACGGTTAGCGCTAGAAAGATAAAACTTTGCATGGATATACCACGCCGATAAAGTGCTAAAATAAAATTAAGAAAAAAAAAATTACACGCTAAGTGGGGATGATTTTTTTCCCCATAGTGATCCCCCATGAATCATAATAGGTCTTTTAAAACATTTAGAGGTTGCAAAGACGTTTTTTTTATTTAGGCATACGCTTGCGAGAAAAAGGAAAACTATTACGGCTTATATAACTTTGTTAGTTCAGGAGTTATAGAGGCCTAACTTGTAAAATGCGCTTAAATGGAAAACTTCGTATAAAATAATGAAAAAAAACATGTAAAATATGGGTATAATAGTACAGAAGCCTTCATGCGCGAGTCCATCTCGCACTAGGCCGGTATTTGGAAGCTATTTGACAATACTACAATGAATTCACACAATAATATATTTTCTAAATATGAACTTTCTCTACTTCTACCCCGATGTTAAACAATTTTCAATTTTCTAGTAGTTATGACTATAATCACCATAAAACATCAAAAAATGTAGCAACTTTTGTAACAATAAGACGCTCCACGGTAATATTGTTCATGATTATATTTGCGAAGAGCCTCGACCACGCCTCTTCCATCCCCTATTATATTAGCGGCCCATAACAAAAACATCTTAAACCCCGTTTCTCGTCGTGCTAATTTAAACCTTAAACTTATAACTATAAGGTTGTAAATTATGACGTAACTTTTATATTATGTAAGCATATAATTCTGTTCTGTTTCGATTTGCCTATAAAATAATACACTTTACCTTTGTCTGCCAGTCATTGAAAGCAAGTGATGTTTAGCATTCAATGGATTTAATTAATTAAAATTCGGTTTTCTTCTCGTCGACAATAAATTAATGTTCGTATGTTATTTCTAGTTTGTTTAGAGAATGATTTGAAAAAAAAAAAAAAAAGTTAAATATAACCTACTTAATAAAGCACTAATAACAAATTGTTATAAATTATAAGATAGGTTAGTAAGGTGTGTCTACATTAACGTAATTAACATCCAAAATGAGACAATCCGCATTTTCTCTCACTACTTCTACCATCTACTTGATCACCTCCACCTTCTTCTAGAGTGTCCGTTCAACTCAACAGAAACAGGTGCCTTGGGCAGCACGAATAGTCTACCGCAGAGGAAATTCGCAGCACCAACCCCAACCATATCGTTCAGTTTTTGAGCAGCATAGGCCGGCACTATAACGCGAAGGAGTCCCAATAGACTCGGCTCGCAGACGTCCAGCCTTATGACCTGCCTTCGGGTAAGAAATTAAAAAAAAGATCTAGGTACTTACCTGACGCAAAAAGAAAACTATTCAAAGTAGCGTTACGCCAAAGTATAAAACCTGAATACTTACATAAGCTGTCGTTACCTGTTTTGTTTAAGCTTTTGTGAGCGTTTCCAAACAATATCTCTCGAAATTTATATTCTTGCATACAATGGTTACTCGCGTCGCTAAGAGGTTCTATTGTTTTAGCCGCAATTGGCTGCGAATTCTGCAATGAAAGAAACTGCCCAAGTCGCCCACTGGACGATGTACGGCGATCGCGCGCTTTGATACTTTATTGCAATCCTTAGTGCTACCAAATTTATTTTTTAAAAGAAATACATGATATAATAAATATGCAATGGTAGTACTAAGGAACGTGCAAGAGGATGAGATATAAGGCATATTTTAGAGCTCCACACGTTTTTGGGTTCCTTAATACTCAAATAACCTTATAGTTTCGCTCTGTTCGTCCGTCTGTCTGTCTGTCTGTTTGTACGCGCTTCTAGATTCTGTAATTATGAATACAAATGGATGAAATTTGGTATAGTTATAGATTGTATATAGATCTCGGTTTTGGCATCATAAAATAATAATAATGTTATATTTTAAAGGTGGCTCTTCACACAAGTGAAGTGTATGTGTGTAGTAGGAAATCGAGTTTGTGGCAAGATTCGCTAAGAATGAAAATAGAACCAGTGATCATTCACAGCAGCAGAAAAATTAAAATATTTAAAATAAAAACAAAAAATTACGGAAATCTACATAAAAGACAAAGAAAAGAAGTAATTGTCCCCTTATTTTTTACAAAAACGTAAGGAGCTGCAAGAGTAACATAAAGAAAGATATTTGTCCCAAGAGGATGTAATGACTCAAAACTAATTTTTATCCAAAGAAAGTATTCTGTATAGTATTCTGAGGTAAAATAAAACTATGTCAAATAGTAAAAAAAAACAGCTGAAACAACCCAATAAAAACAAACCACAAAATCAAATCATAACGAGCTTTTCAGATATATACAGTGTTGCCTCCAGCAGCTGGGACTAAGAAGAACTAAGACTGGGACTATATCATCCGGAATCCGAAAGGCCGGAGAAAATTCTGAGCGCTGAAAATAAAACTCTGCGCTAATACAATGATCTGAAAATCGAACAAACCAGTGTCAAGTTATTTAAAACAGCTCGACACTCGACACTTCGATTTTCAATTCTAATGTATTAGCGCAGAGGTCTATTTTCAGTGCTCTGGTTTTTCCCGGGCCCGCCGGATTACGGATCGTAAGGCTTTATGATTCGTAATAATATAAGACAGTCTTAACCTGTATAAGCTATTCCATATAAAAATAAATAAGAAATGTAAAGTATCAACATGTTTGTTGTGCACTACTTACAAATTGGGCGGGCGGACAGCGGCCGGTGACGTCTGAGATGTACTCACGTGGATTGGACAACATGTTGTGGAATGGACACCATTTTGGACATTTTATTTAGAATCGACAACAATCGAATCACACACAACCGAAAAGTTCTAAAGATAAATTTTGATTAAATTAATTTTAAGGACATGTAGAAGGGTATTTACTGGCTTTAACGCCTCTGTGGTCCAGTGGTTTAGAGCCTCCTCTCGACTCCAAAGGATGTGGGTTCGATCCCGCGTTGGAACAACAAAAAATGTTGTTTTCAAGTTTGGTTAGGACAATGCAGGCTGATCACCTGATTGTCTGACAATAAAGATCCATGTGTCGGACGAGATACACACTCGTCCGACACATGGATCATCTTTATGGAAAAGGCGGTCCTGTGCCTGACATTTCGCCAGTCGTGTCGGTCAACCGCCCCACTGGGTTAGGAGAGTAAAGGGCACTTGGGCACTATAAAATAACTACTGCCTAGCTGGTCTGGTTACAATGAAACCGGCCACCGTCACTGAAACCGAGCAGCTATTATATAATTATTATTATATTCGATTCAAACAATGAACAGCATAAATTAGTAACCACAGAAAGAATTTGCGCTGAAATTTAGTCTAGAAAGAACCGCCTTTTATTTTTCAGAATTCAACCCGAGAGATCAAACGTTATATTTCAAACTAATTACACTAAATAATATTAAGCTCAGAAGTCATAAAAGTTAAAATCCAACAGATTCCATGAAACAATAACAATACGGTTCAAATATTTACCACCGGCTTAAATGAAAACCGCATCCACAGTACACACAACGCAATATACAAACTGACCAGAGCGGAATGTACACGATATTCTAAAACGGCCGAAACAATCATCAATTTAGCCATCACTACGTATGCCTCCTTCTGCAGCTCCAGGGCTGACACTTCTAGCATCTTGGTCACTCGTTTGAAAGCTGACTTGATCGAGAGTGTTCTATTAGCTATGATTCATCATCATCAGCTCGCTTGCACAGCTTGACAAAATGGGGGTT
This sequence comes from Phengaris arion, assembly GCA_963565745.1. Lineage (NCBI taxonomy): Eukaryota > Metazoa > Arthropoda > Insecta > Lepidoptera > Lycaenidae > Phengaris > Phengaris arion. Next base: position 5,945,173 of record OY751431.1, read on the forward strand.
ACTTATAATTTTGTTTTCTAATAGGTATAATCATACTATACAACAAACATAAACATACTCGTAGGCTAGTAGTAGCTAGTAGTAGCTAGTAGTATCTAAAAGTAGCTATATCTACATAATATGTTTAATTTATTACATTTTGAATTCCAAAAATATGTACTAAATTATAACAAGTTCAAATGTGTTAGTATAATACTAGAGATCGCCTGGTGGTCCATCGACACAATCGATCGAAATCGACCATATTTATATTTTAAATGTAAAGTTTCCACTTTATTCGGGGTCTTTTCCTCGTAAATACTCAATAAAATATGTATATAATATGTTGTCTATGAATGAGAAAAAAATATCAACACTGGTATTATACGAACTCAGCGTAGTGCGAGTTATTAATCCGAGGTTGTGTGTGTAACTTTATTTTATTAATTTTATATATTTCTAAGCATTATTTAAAAAAATATTAGCTTTCTGAATACCTTTCTTCACTCAAACTTTAACTGTGCCAAATTTCATACTCCCCCGTTCGCTGAATTTTTGTTAAAAGGGGTAAGAAGTTTTTCTTCACGTATTAGTATTGAATATGTATATTATTATTACCTACCTACTTTAACAAATTTCTTGCGTCCGCAGCCACCCCTACGGCCAAAATACGTCTATTTCACGTTCACCTAGACTCTATTGTTTATTAAGCCAAAAAAGTTTCCATTTTCCATTGTTATGCTCTTTTGTTTTATAGAATGCGGAGGCTTTAGGTACCTACTCGGTTTTTGTACAAATTAGAGAAGAGTTATACCATATGTTTTGTACCAAAAAGTGTGTTTTAAATTATCCGTGTTATTGTACGGACTACGGGCCCATCGGTGTTTAAATTGTGGACGGATATTAAAATATTTTCGGTAAAAATGTACACACGCGCGAGGTTTAACATAATCTTAATGTTAAACCTCGTTGTTCAGGTACACGACGAATCATAATAGTCATGCATCGAACTACGCGACATTCTTTGCTTTAAGAAATGACGAGAAAAAAAAAAACAAAAAGGTGTTGTTTAAAAAGAGAACAAAACAAAAAAGTTTATACAAAGAACACTGACTCATTAGTATGAGGAGATTGGAAATCACACAACAAAAATAGTGAACACACGCGGTTCTTTAATAATGAGAAGGTGCATCTCATCTTGCCGTAATTCTACCTCACCTTACCTGAACTGATGAGGTCGACTAGTGCATTAGTTGATGATGCCTTTAGTCTTTACGAAGAACAGCTGTGAGTTACTTCTTTGTGTGCTTTTTTGTACGCAAGAGAATCGAGATTACTTACAAAAAAAAAGTTTTTTATAATTGAGACAATATTTTTTTAATATGGCGGAAGGTATTAAAACCATTGCCACTGTAAAGTTAAAAGGCGGAAAAAATATTTCGCTTATGTTTTCAACACCGTTTTTCTAAGATCGTCAAGTCCAATGTCTAGTCAAAAAAGTCAAAATTCAAATAAATCGTCAATGCAGTCAATGAGTCAAGTCAGTCGGTCAGTAAAGTGGTAGACGCACTCCCTAGTGCTCTTACTTATTTTGTATTCTCTCCAAAACTCCCTAGTTATGGAAAATACATAAAATGTGAAAAACTATGTTTCAATCCAGAGCCTAAACTACTACCATGCCAAAGTTCAACGCAAGCTTTCAAGCCGTTCAGTAGTTTTTGCGTGAAAGAGTAATAAACATCCATCCTCACAAACTTTCATATTTATAATACTTAGTTGTAGGATATTATGTACGTACCATACCATACAGTAAAACCATAATGCTAATGGCCTTCGGCAATTGTCATTTTTCTATGGAAATGACAGACGATATCTATGTATGAAAAACGACAATTCCCGAAAGTAATTGAGTTCGTGGTCGTAAGTACTGTACCTTCATGCATAGTAAACAAAAATGTCATTTGCATTCCATATAACATCGAACTGACGGCAGACCGGTCCTTAACCCTAATTTACTTGCAAATAAACTGATATCTGAGATTCGAGTAAACATTGGTAAGTACCTACTAAGTAATAGGTCATTGACGTATCATACTTACAAGGATGTCCTATTCTAAATTACTTTACCGTACATAAAGGCTTTTTATCTAATGCTTAATGTGTTCCTAGTCTATGCCAGTATTACTTACTGGCCAGTGCGATCAGACGTCTCGGTAGCTGTCATACTGTTATCGCGTTCCAAAAAGTTCCCTTACTAATAAAAATATTGACACAATGGATAAGCTATACCTACAATGTTTTGTCCTTGTCTTATATGTTGGAGAAGTAGCTTGAGAGACTTGATTGTATAGCTTGTACACCGTATAAATATTTTTATTAGTAACTGGCCACTTGAAGTGGCTATGGTCATGCCAGTACAAGATGGCGACCGGACGTAATGTCAAATCTTACTGGCCAGAATACTGTTAGAATTTAGGAACATTAGCATAGTCTATTCGCTTAATTGATGCTTAGGCCGTGTTCTTCACCAATTGGAGAGAGCCATTCAATCAATACGGACGCATCATTGGTGAATTTTGATATTTCCCTTATGAGTCACTTCAAACTTAGTCGCGTATAGGCTATAATTTATAGTTATCTGGGATAAAAGCCGAACTAATGTTAGAATACGCTCGAGTTGCAAGCTCGTCTCCATAATATGGTACCTCAATGGAAACGCCAATTACCTTTTGACATTTCGTAAGGTTATATAATATGTTGTATACTTACAGTAGCTATACACGCCTATCGTCCAATCTGCTGGGCGCTATCGATTGGATCAAATAAAACTTGACATAAATTACTGTCATTAGCAGTGGACGTATGGTCAGGAAAATACTTAGTTTACTAGCTTTTGCCATATCCCACATCCCACAGTATTGAAAATACCATATCCACAGGAGCACTGTACTTTTTGGGATTAAAAGTCTGCCTAGTAGTTAGATCCTGAACTACTTACTTTCCATACATTTTTTTTTGCGTGAAATACGCCATCCAATCTGCTTGATCAGTTCGATTGGATCAAGTAGAACTGACCGTGTAAGAGCGTAGATTGGCGTGGATTGGCTTAAAAGTCTATCTAACTGTTTATCAATATGTATGTATGTCAATATGTAACTGATCCATTAACCAATAGAATTGATCAAATGAATTTGACGATTGACTGCATGGCAAATCTAATATTTAACCCCTAGATATTACATATCTACAGGTTAAATATTACTTATAAATGATAGGAAAACATTTTATCATAAATATTTATTAACAGAGAAACATATAATAATTCCATTACATCGCACAATGCACATAATACTATTAACATTTTAGCCTCAATAAAAATAAAGATGCGTATTAATAACTCCAAAACTTTTATAACATAGCACGGTTTGTATATGTCACCGTAAAATTGTAAATACCGTTAGATTGTAATAAAACTAGCGAGATTGTAAAATATGTAGAAATATTCTTTGCGATATATTATAATCTAACGATTAATATTCCGTTAAATTGTAAGTAGAATGTACGGGTTCGCAATCTTCCAACATTTTACAATCTCGCTAGTTATATTACAATCTAACGGTTTCAATCTAAAATATTTTAAGAGTATTATTTCCTTCATTAATATTTAATGATTATATCACTCTGTAAATAAAGCTAAGTATTTATAATGATTTTTTAAATGTACAAATAAAATTATAGCAAAAATATTTCGTCACATCAGTATGTTAATTAAAGTTACAATTTTATATGTTCAGAATTTTATAGACTCTTATATCACTAGATTAAGATCATTCATCAGATCTGATTTTCCAATCAAAAATGTATTTCATCAATGAACCTATCACATTAGCACTTCGTTTTGAAAGGAAATTAAACCTTAACTAATTAAACATACGATTGAATTTCCTTTATGACAGCAGTTGTATACTAATGTATGCCATTAATGGAAGTTAATCAGTCTGTAACTCGTTTAATTAAAGGAAGGAAATGAGACAAATGACGACTGGTTTATATTATCCGGCTGAAAAAAGCACATCGCCATATATAGAACGATATTCGGTTAGTGTCAGCTTCGTATGAAAAAGGCGAGCTGTCAATTTACGAGAAAACGCTCTACAAAGCTGACACTAGGAGTTTTGCCGGGAATGCCAATCAGCGACGTTGTTGTATTTGTATTTCTTTCAAAATTTGGTTTTTAATGTGTAATATTGGTAGAATATTACCCATTAGATATACTCTGATGTGCACAAGTGTGGGCAAGTGGTACAACTACAAAAAGCGTGCTATTTTGTTTTCCCTTCAAAACTCCCTGGGAGCTTTCCGTAAAGCCAGTTCTACCACTTTACTGAATCGACTTACTTGACTCATTGACTGCACTGACTATTTAATTGCACTTTGTCTTGACGATTTTGAAAAATGGTGTAAATGTAAATGTAAATTAAAACGAAAATTCTGTTTTCCCGCCTTTCTAACTTTACATAGACAAATGGTTTAATTTAATACAATATTTAAAAAAAATGTCTCAGTAATAAAAAGCCTAACTTTTTAACTTGATACTGGCAATGGTAACAATCTGTTCTGCCATATTTATAAAAAATACTGAACAACTATTTTCAAAGGCCGATATTTTACATTCTTATCTGCCTGGTTCTGTACAAAAGATTTAATTCAATAGATAAGGTTTAAGTATCACGTCTATGAACCACTGGCGGTCGAAGCGAAGGTGATCCCCCGGTTGCGACAGGAACACCAACTTGCCAGCTATGTCCATGGCCTTCAAGCCGAGCCGATCCTGGAAAGTACAACCACAACAACCATAGATTACGAAAAACTCCATTGTGCTTGGAAGAAAATTCTGTGGCTCCATATTTAAATTATTTTGCAGTACACACATTTTTTATGATTTCTATTAGTATATTAGTTTATTGTTTAGTTCACAAGTGTCTTTCCCGTCAAACTTTTATTCTCCGCCTCCAAAAAATATGATCGAAGTATCATTCGATTCGGAATAGAGTTGAGAATTAAAATTTTTAATTTTAACATAAGTAAATTGTTGGTGAAAAATTGAAAATTAACTTTTTTTTGTTTTCCCAGCGGGCATTTATTCTGAGACATTTCGAATATAGCTTAAAAAAAAAGTAAACAATCTCAGATTTGATAATTAACAATTATCGCACTTGTTTGTACCTGTTTAAGTAGGAAAAATTTAGGAAATTTTTATTTTTCAGATAATTGTTGATTACATTTGCAATTTTTGCAAGCGGCATTTGAATTTTTTTTAAAATCATCTACACGCTATAACGAATCGAATGACACCTCGATTATCGGAGGCGGAGATAATAGTTTGACCTGTATGACACTTGTGAACTGGACTATAACATGGAGGTTGTACATTGTAACTTGTCAGGTATCATTTCTTTAGCTTATTTAGCTTATTACTACAGTAAAAGATTCGCAACTCACTGTAATCTTTATTACTAGTATTATTGCGGGTGTCCATCAGTAGCAAAGGTGATTCTCCGTCAAAGGGAAGCCTTAGCCCTATGTAGTCTGTAGATGTGAGATCGTTTGCAGAACTAATTTTAATATCCACCACCGTCCATCACAACCATCTACCGTTGGCAAAACTTTGTTTAGAAGAGCACGAGGAATCTGTGATCAGCAGCATTTGGAAACCGAGCTTCATCATGTCACACAAGTTCTACGTGACAATAATCTTCCGACTCCAACGCTTGCATCACAGTGACCGAGTGAAACCAGCCACTGTCGAACGAATACCTGCAGTTCTACCGTTTATGAAAGGAGTCACTGATAAAGTTGGCTATATTCTAAGGAATGCTTCTATAAAAGCATATTCAGCTTCTATAAGCCGCCCAAAAAGATAAGTCAATTTTTAACACCAGTGAAATGTAACATGCGGAATTGGAAATGGTTACATTCAGTTAATTTCAAGATGCAGGAGTCTACAAGCTCGACTGTGACTGCGGTCTCTCCTATATAGGGCAAACTAAAAGATCCATCAACACCCGCGTAAAAGAACATATCGCAGATGTTAAACACCGTCGCTACAATAAATCTGCAATTTGCGAACACACACTGGATCAACCTCGCCATTACATAAGATTTGATAAGACACAAGTACTGGCAAAGGTACACCGTTATCGCCCAAGAATGATACGCGAGGCTATAGAAATTAAAAAGTACCCTAATTTTAACCGAGAAGATGGCTGGGTGCTGCCATCTAGTTGGGATCCAATAATTAACAAAATAAAGTTTAATTTAAAAACACCGCGGCTTCAAGATACTGTTAGTATGTTTGGCGTAGATCGGAACACAAATAATAATTGAAGAATCTTTGGGTAAATTACCCGCTGGTTCAAATTGAACAACTTCAACAAATAGGAAAATTGACACCTTAGTCCTCCCGTGACCACGGCTGCTGTAAAGTAGCCGAAACGTCGGGAAAAAGAAAAGTGCAACGCGACACAATCCGTAAGTGTTTTAAACAATTATTTTAATAACTTAGTACCTCAGACAAAAAAAATGTCGTGTCGATAACTAAGTACCAGTAGGTATTCATGATCTATACTTCATTGTTGTAGATAACGAAGTTTCAAACTGCACTTTCATAGTTATTGTGAAGCCGGTGTGACTCGTGTCATCTTCACAGTTCACACTCATAAGCGGGGGGTATATTAGCAAAATTTCTAACCTCTCTACTTTGCCCATTTTACCGAAAATAATGTTTTTTTTGCTACAAACCTTTATGTATAATTCGGTGTCCCTCAATCCAAGCACTCTCTTGGCTTGGCCGGGCGCGTAAAAGCCGAACCACTCCGTCTCCCGCGGCTGAACCATGCTGTCGTTGTCGAACTTGACCATGACGAAGTGGTCCAAACCCTTCAGGTTGGTGACATACGTTACGTTGACCACTCTCTCATTATTTATGTCGGCTATGAACTCGCTGTACTTTCTGTACGTGGCTTCGTCGAGTGGGTCATGCCAATACGTCGCTTGGACTAGGGATTTTTGTACCCAACTGTAACAACAATTGCAATGGGTTAAATTCCCTAGTTACATGCTTTTTTTTTTTAAATCACAATCATCATTGATTCTTATATTTTCCGAAAGGTAACATAAAGATGGACCGAGAAATCCAAAAAGTACAGTGATCAGTTACTGAGTTAAGAAAGTTACAGGACCAAAATGGACTAAAATAACAACGTCTTATGCTATGCTACAATTTAAAAGTGAAAGGGACTAAAAAACGGCGGTTTTCTTTTTGCTATGATTGATAAGCGAAAATTACTGTTTAAATATAAATAAATAAAAGTTTATTTGTGAAAGTACACTACTTACAAAAGTTACAATTACAAAAAAAAACATCCGAAAAGTAATAAAATTAATGTATAACAAAAAATTCAAAGAACATATAAAAATAGGAGTTTGGCAGTGTATTACACAAAAAGGCTAGTCCTCAGCTTTATGCTAGGCCAAATAGACCTAGCGCTGAATTGCGGGACGACCTATGTTTTTTTTTTTTTTGGCAGCAGACACAGAATAATACTTTAGTAGATAAATTTTTGAAGACATAAATGAATAAATGATATATGCTTGTATATTGATATTATAAGTAAAATAAAATGATACATGAATACCTAATATGTAGGTAATACACATAACAAAAAGTGCAATTTTACTAGGGCATATTATATAGGGAATTATTTTTTTTTATTTTAATTAATCTTTGCTATTTAATTGATTAACTCTAGTGTATTAATAAATAAATATATCATTAATATATGTATTATTGTGCTATTCTCAGTCTCTCAATCACGTTTCACGTCACATACATTGCACAGTTGTCAGTGACATTTTTTATTTTAACAATGTAAAGGAAATTGTTTGACGCGAGCGCTTTTGCGTTACGCTATTTTGCTGGCAGGGCTGATCCTATCACGGACTCGCGGTTCATTATCATTCTAGTTTACTCGGCATTTCTGATACTTCACCATGCTGCCATCAGGCGTCATGTCATAGAAGGACTTGTGATACGTTAGTAATATTAGGTCCTTACATATGAAATTGGCGTTTTGTCGTACTGGCCACATTGATCTCAAATATATCTTCTTTGGTTAGGAATTCCAATTTCAAATTTATACTTATATTTATAAATTTTACTCATGCATTTGTGTTTCGAAAACCGTAATTCATTTGTTTTTTCCTCTTTTGGTTTTTTCTTTGCGTAACTCTGTTTACAAAATGGAAAACTTGAATTATCGTATTATTTTCGAGTACGAGTTCCACCGTGGCACCAGTGCTGCAGAAACGGCTCGAAGGATTAATGATGTGTATGGCGGCGGTGTCGCAAAAGAAAACACAGTGCGTTTTTGGTTCCAACGTTTTCGTTCTGGAAATTTCAACCTGCAGAACATGCCCCGTAGACGGCTGGAGACCAAAGTTGATAATGAAGAATTTAAGGCTATTGTGGAAGCGGATCCATCGCAAACCACGTCCGAGTTAGCTGCAGGCTGCGGTGTTAGTGATAAAACTGTTTTAATCCACTTGACGCAAATTGGGAAGGTACCTACCTAATGAATTGAGTGCAGCAAACCGACAACTGCGTTACATTACTCAACCGGCACAATAATGAAAGAATTTTAAATAAAATCATTACCTGTGATGAAAAGTGGTTCCTGTACGATAATCGGAAACGCTCATCGCAATGGCGAACCAGCCAAAGCCTGCCCCAAGCGAAAATTAACTCAAAAAAAGTTACTTGTGAGCGTTTGGTGGACTAATGTCGGTGTCGTTAACTACAGCTTTTTTAAATCTGGCCAGACGATTACGGCAGATGTCTATTGCCAGCAACTGCAAATCATGATGGAAAAGCTAGCTGCTAAACAACCGAGGTTGGTCATTCGCTCTAGGCCACTGCTGCTTCAGGACAACGCTAGACCACACACTGCACAACAGACGGCCACCAAAGTAGAGGAGCTTTATTTGAAATGTCAAAGACATCCACCGTACTCCCCGGACCTTGCTCCAACAGATTACCATTTTTTTCAATCTCTTTACATAAAACCATTTCTTTACAAAACGCCAATTTCATATGTAATGACCTAATATAATATATTCTTTGCTTGTGGCGGACGAATTAGCGCCACAATCCTGAATCGCGCTATCGAAGTTTTACATTTCGGCGCTATATATACTACATTTGAAAACGACTACAGTGAGCTTCGGCCTGGCCGAGCTAACCACCTCGCTCCGTCAGAGATCTCCCTCTGGGGCTTCCACTATTCCCACAGATGGATGACACAAATGCGTTAACCAATCAAAAGCGCTATTGAATTAAATATACTACCGACAAAAATCCTTAGAAACCAGGCATAAGATTAGTAAACAGATTTGCAGTAATTTTCCTTGTTTTATTTCCAGATAAACATTACCTCTAGGCTCTATGTCATATTATGTGTCTAAATTCTAAACGGTCCTTTGTATATTATAATATAATATGCCTAGGATTAGTAAAACAGTCAAATTATACTTCAACGAGCTGGAAACTACATGTTATTCTCAGTATTAGTCCTTTGTCTAATTCCTAAACTATATAGGCAGTTAACTTACCTGCCTATATAGAAACTAAAATACTACTTGTATACTCGTAGCTACTTGTAATAATTATTCTCAGTATATACGCGGCAAACAAACAAAGATAAATCGCGTCAACAACAGGATAACCTTAGCGACCACTCGTCAAATGATTACTGTCCGGTTTTATTATTAGCACATTACTATTTTGAATCAAGTAATAAATAATATCCTCACGAAATTTATAACCTATTGGAAAAGTAAACTAAAAAAATTATATACGACGAGCAGACACACAAGGGATAGAATGTATGTAAATTTAAATTTCTATAGGCCAACGAAATAAAGCGCCATGTAAAAGTAAACATAACGGTAAACATTATTCAAATATATATTTTTGTAGTAAATAGTGATTATTAAATATCAGACACAAGGGATAGAATGTATGTAAATTTAAATTTCTATAGGCCAACGAAATAAAGCGCCATGTAAAAGTAAACATAACGGTAAACATTATTCAAATATATATTTTTGTAGTAAATAGTGATTATTAAATATCAGACACAAGGGATAGAATGTATGTAAATTTAAATTTCTATAGGCCAACGAAATAAAGCGCCATGTAAAAGTAAACATAACGGTAAACATTATTCAAATATATATTTTTGTAGTAAATAGTGATTATTAAATATGCGCGTTATTATGTTACATTAGCGACGGTTGCTGGCGATATTTTTCTCCCATTACTTCACTAAGCCGTAGCTTTCACTCAAATGAATAATATTATAACTGGTACTGCTTTTCACAATCTTACAAGTTCCAAAATAATACCGTAACTACCTATTTGAAAATTACTATGCACGGTCTACTTAATAAAGTCTTCTGATTTAAGTGAATATCGCGAAAATTTTGTTTAATTTCTGTAATATTGTAAATAAAAGAATATCGTGAAAATCAAAACTACTATTAGACATTAAAACAATAACATTGTTTCACAGTGGCGAAGACTGGTTCTCCATCGTAGGGGAGCCCTTTATTAGGTAGGGATTTGGATGAGGGTCTTCAAACGGTAAGTGCTAAGTGAAGACGATAGGAATGGAGTTGTAGGACCCCCACAGCACTGTTGTCTCACCTATAATAAGCCGCATAATTCAGTAGTCGCCGCACGTAGTCGCATGTCTCGTGCTGGTATGCGCCGCAGTGCGGCAGACCGTACACGCCCTGGTGTTGACCTCCGAGAGTTATCAGGTTTCTTATCGGCCCCAGCTTGTGGCCACAACGTTGCACTAATGCCCTCCTACGAAAAAAAATGAGACGCTATTCTGGTTTTAATTCACAATATTTAAAAGCTACAAAGGACTGGTAACACTCTAAATGTGTCAAGAATGGCCCAGGTTCAATAGGAATTATTGGAGACACCACATACTTATAGAAATCTAACGTGACATGATGTTTGCTTTGTATTTGGCCGAAGGTATTGGCACTATAGCCAAAGGGTGTTCGAGTTCGAGTGTGTAGAAGATTTGCAATAACACTTATAAATTCTCTGGTCTGGTATATCTATGGGGATGGTAATTTCTAACCATTAACAAATATAGTCTTAATAAAAAAAAATTATAAACAAAAATAATGTCTAAAAAAATATTGCTACACTTACAAAAATTGACTTCCTTGCGAAAAGCCAATGGCATTAAATCCATTTTTAAGTTTTGGGTCTTCAGCAACCTTAGCACAAGCATATTCCACTTGTGAATTGGCATACATGAAATATCCATTTTCCATATCATCAACAATTGAGTTTCCTATCATCAATGAGTTAACATAGACCCCTGGTATTTGCTTTTCTAGAAAATCCTTAAAATACCCCAAGCTGAATGGGGTACAGCAGGTGTCACCTGTAGGTAGATATTAAAAATATGTATAATACAGTTTTATTTATTATAAATTTAATATAATCATATTTTTTGGATACGAAAGTGATAAATAAAAATATTAGGACAAAGGGCATAGCCTAAGGCACTGCACTAGCTACAGTTAGATTTAGAGTTTTCGGGTAAAAAAAAAAAACAGTTAAATGCTGCACTCCCAGTTGTAACGGCCGAAAAATTGGCCCAATCACCATGTCCAATGTCCATATATCTAATATTACTTTTAATATAATATATTATTATCATAGTATGACCTACTTTATTTTATATCTTAGTATTATCACTTCTTTATGTATACATATACAACCACTTTCTTAAATAAAACCTTTGCATAAATTTGCACAATGCCGAATGTTGAACGCCCATAAAATTTAGAATTTAGAAATAGAGAGATGCAATGTGAATGGTAAAATCTGCGCGCGCGTGTTTTATTTCCTAATTTTATCATATTAGGTATGTTCTTTCCACCTGTACATAGGCTACTTTTATTCCCAAAAAGTAGTTTTCCCGTGGGATTGGTACTTTATTTACGAGAGCGGAGCCGCGGGAAAAAGCTGGTATTATTATAATAATATTATGTTCTATAGCCTTTTGTAAATTACACGAACGATTTATTAAGAATTAAAACCAAACATATTTTTTCTGTTTGGCTAACTGTATACCTACTTATGTACATTGCTGCTAGTTCTTTCATCTAACAATCAGCAATGATAATAATTATATATAATATAGAGACAAAACCTTACCAATGAGGAGAATTACATTAATAATAAACAATCCAATTCATATTTAATTGACTTCCTTACCCATTCCATGCCATAGCACGATCGGTGTAGGTTCACAACTTATTTGCTTTAATATTATAGAAATTATCAAAAACACTTGTAAGTTGTTCATATTGGGCAGAAATTTACTCTCAGCGAGTTCTGTTTCTCCCTATTTCATTTACAAAACTCTCTCTGCTCGACGTTACAGCTTTAATGGAATGCGTATTATCATAGATGATAAGTATTACTTCTGAGACGTATTATTTGCGAATTGTTAATTTTCAAATACGATTTTGTTTTGAATTCGGACTTCACAGCTGATATCTGTCAGTACTCAGTTGTGACTACAATCAATTCTGATAATTGACAGAGTCTAGAGTCTGTTCACAGTTATTTTACCTCTGACAACACCTTTATGTCCAATAGATAAGAATTACTCTCATTTAAACTTCAAGAACTAAAATTTCAAGTTGTACAGAGTCATCTAGTTATCATGGTGGTAACTAAAACAACAAGTAATATTCCTTTTATTCATCACTAGATGCCGCTTAATGGATTTTGGAACTACAAAACTATTATTGTTATTTCCCACTAGATGAGGCTGTAGAAAGAGAATTATGACCAATATCCACAAAATAATCTATTATTTTTTTACCCCCTTACTAATAAATATATTTATACAGTGGATAAGCAATGTTTTGTCCTTGTCTTATACGTTGGAAAATTAGCTTGACCGACGAGGACAAAACATTGTATTGCTTATCCACTGTATAAATATTTTTATTAGTAAGAGGGGTGTTCACACGTAGTGTTTTTGGGTTTTATATAATAAAATCATGGTTTTATACTATGTGGAAATTCAGCGTATGTAAGCATATTGTATGTAAGGACTAATTCGAAGTTTTTAATAATATGATTTTGATATTTACTTTAGTATAGATAGATATAGTTTAGTAAAAACGAGTAACATTTTCCCAAGGAGTATGGATTTATATTAAAAAATATATATTAAAACGTAAGTCGGTTCGGATTTACGGTTCAAAATCAACACTAAAAGTTAAATAGGCCATAATTAGGTAATGGTAGATGAATAAAATAAAGTATCACAATTCATAAAACTTTATTGACTTTTTACAAAACACTTAGGTACTTAATTCTATAGAAATATTAGTAAACTTTTGTTTGAATTATTTTGAAATAGGTAGCTTTTTTCTAATAATTTTCAAGTCCTTGTAGATAATCATGCGGATTTGCAATTGTCGACAGTCATTTTCCTTACTTATTTTAAAATATTAGTTACATAATTATAATATTCATGATATTTTCAATACTATTATTATTATAACTATTAAATCACAGTCTTAATAAATATCTATGACTAATGAATCTTTGATTCAAGCGTCTTTTCAGATATTTAGTGCCTTATATAGAATATCACATCTAAGTAAGGCATATCGGTGCGTTTAATACTTAAAATCTAAAAGGTATAATTGGGTACTTGACTGTTATTATGAGTACATGAGTACTTAATACAAAATGACTTTTGTACGGGGCGTTTTCGTTGGTTTCGTTCACGATGGTTAGGTCATCGTTGCTTTAGCTACGTAATATGGTCACATGCACAAAATTTCTAGTATCTCCGAAGTTGTGCGTTTATGTTCACAATTATTACTTACCATAGCAAATCATTTTGTACGTATTTGATGTCAGTAAACTAATTATGTTGTTTTTTTTAACACTAAGTAATTGTTGAAATGAAAAAATATTCCAACTTTTTTGTAACTTTGAAATACAGGTCTGATTACAAAACTACACATAAAATCTTTTTTTTTTACTTTCATCATGTCGTATTATTATACGGATAGTTACCTCAATCCTCATTACTTCTGAATGCAGTAAGAATACTCAGTTTTTAAATTTTGTCAAATACCCAAATAATAAGTAGTTACGAAACATAGATGGCGCGCAACACAAGTCGCTTTAGAGAAAAACACTACATGCCTGACCTCTGCCGATAATATTATAATATTTTTACGTTTACGTCTTATTCCTTCGTCTAGAAAATCGAGTTTTAACACAAGCGCAATCCAAATACCAGGTACCTATTTTAAAAAGTACTTCTTTTTAAAGTAGGTACGTTTTTCGTCTAGACTCTGCTGTTTCATTATAATAAAATACGTTTGACGCAAGATAGAATATTAACTATAGGTAAATTCACACTAAAAATGTTATTAGGTATTCTTTAATATTTAAATACAAATAATATGTATTTTGCATATTATTTTATATTTTTTGCAGTCGTCTTCTAATAATTAAACTAGATGGCGCTCTAATGGTCAGATGTGTTCAAGGACGGAATAGTGCACGAAAATCATTATTCATTACCTACCAGTCACAATTGTACACAATATTTATCTGGGCAGTGCTATTACATTTTACACCGCAAGGCCTTGTACCTAAAGACTAACAGATCAAAAATATTCATAGTATTCGCATAGAATCTGAGTGCTTGAGAATTTTATATTCTATACTCTTTCGTTTTGGCGCGTCGAAACTGTCGCTTGAATCCGAGGAGTCTTGGTATCCGTGCCTGAAGGGTATTCTTCTGGTTCTCGTGTCGGAGTCGTAGCTGAGTGTCCACGAGCCCTTTTTTGACCTAAATGGGTTTCTGTAGGGTGTGCTGCTCTGGACGTCCGACATCGATCGGATGTGTCTTCTCAATTTTGACTCTTTGGTCAACGATGAAAACGCGAACTCTTTGTTTTCTTCAACGGACCTGGAAAGAGAGAAAAGTATTTGTTAGAGTGTTTTTAAGTAGGCACAGGTTTTTATTTAAATCAAGAGACTGGGACTGTTAACGCGTATTTTCTAAAAGTTGGAAAGTGGTAAGTATAATATTATTACTGGGAGGTGAATTCTATCTAGTAAAATAATGGCATTACAGGGATGTCATATGGCCAACATGCCAGTGGCACAGAAAATACAACATAAAAATAGACTACCTATTGTAGACAATTATTGTATTAGACATCTTTTTCTGATACCTACTTATTATTAAAAAATTTCGTTCTGTAACCAAACTCCTCCTTAGCGGCTTGACCGATTTTAATAAAATTTTTCGTGTAGTATATTCGGTAGGTCTGAAATTAGGTTATCGGCAAATGTTATGGCTTATATTTGTTATGGTTATGGTTATGGCAAAACAACATTTGCTTTGTCAGATAGTTTTAAATATACTTACTTATAAATAAACAACAGGTACAGTACAGGGTATTTAATTTATATTACTGTGAAGTTATTTTCTACTAAACTGTAAGTCGTTAATTAAGATATAAGATAACATTTTCATACAATATTTTAACAGAAATCATTACAAATACTCATTATAGTAAATACCTACTAAATATTGAAACAAAATATCATAACATGATCAGAACCTCATATTAATATTAACATGACATATTGACATTAACAGTCTCAATTAGGTACCTAAGTAATAAGTGGAGATATTTATACTGGATAAACTTTCTTTGCATGTCTTAACACAAACAACAAACTTTTTATGCCTGCTAATTAGACAGAATGCATTTTAAATAGTTCATCTACAAACATTTGAACATATAAAGTCCACATAAACAGTTTTAATCGTAAAATGACAGCAACACGAGGCTCAAAAGTCTCAGTGGCCACAAAAAGATGTGCCGTGAGCGTGATATTCTTTTTCACCTTGAGGTTACCGTTTATACTACTTATTAACAACAAACTTTTTATGCCTGCTAATTAGACAGAATGCATTTTAAATAGTTCATCTACAAACATTTGAACATATAAAGTCCACATAAACAGTTTTAATCGTAAAATGACAGCAACACGAGGCTCAAAAGTCTCAGTGGCCACAAAAAGATGTGCCGTGAGCGTGATATTCTTTTTCACCTTGAGGTTACCGCTTATACTACTTATTAACAACAAACTTTTTATGCCTGCTAATTAGACATAATGCATTTTAAATAATAATAATAATATCTATGGACGCTTCACACCACGTCAATCTGGCCCTGTGCTAAGTATCCGAAGAACTTGTGTTACAGGTACCAGAAAACGGGAAGTATATTTAATACTTTTATATTATACATATATTTAAGATTTTTATTATATTATACACATATTTAATACACATCCATGACCCAGGAACACAGAAAAACTTTTTGTTCCTTCGGCGGGATTCGAACCCGCTTACCCGGCTTGAGCACCAACGCGCTGAACCACTGAGCCATAGAGGTCGTCAGTTCATCTACAAAAATTCCAACTTATAAAGTCCACATAAACAGTTTTAATCGTAAAATGGCAGCAACACGAGGCTCAAAAGTCTCAGTGGCCACAAAAGATGTGCAGTGAGCGTGATATTCTTTTTCACCTTGAGGTTACCGATTATACTACTTATTAACAACAAACTTTTTATGCCTGCTAATTAAACATAATGCATTTTAAAAATTCATCTACAAACATTTCAACTTATAAAGTCCATATAAACAGTTTTAATCGTAAAATGACAGCAACACGAGGCTCAAAAGTCTCAGTGGCTACAAAAAGCTGTGCCTACTTAAGCTCAGAATGGAAAATAAAAGTAAATTTGAATGAATCTTATAAAATATCTTAGAGTCATAAGTGGCATACGATCCCGAATATAGGGGGCATTTACCTTATGTACAACATATTCCCTACAAATTATTATTTAATTAAATAAGAACATTAAAATCGTTTGCGTCATAGTCATAGGAAGTCATGTATTTTATAACGTTATACTAAGGCGGGACAATAAGTCCGTGACTTTTTGAATTTCTAACCTCCTTACTGAAAAAGCAACACTACTCCTGTCAACAGGCATCTGTCAGTTGACTCCTATCAAAATTTGAACTTGCTGCGTCAGTTAGTTTGTGTTTTACAGCTATCTTTATCAGACTATCTAGTAACTTAAGGAAACAATGGAAAAAAGTGAATTTCGTGTGCTTATTAAGCATTATTTTTTGCGAAAAAAAACCATTACCGAGACCAAGGCTAAGCTTAATAAATACTATGGGGACTCTGCACCATCGATTTCAATGGTAAAAAAGTGGTTTACTGAATTTCGTTGTGGCCGTACAAGCACTGAAGATGCCGAACGTCCTGGACGCCCAGTTGAGGTCTCTACACCCGAAACAATCGAAAAAATTCACGATATGGTGTTGGCCGACCGAAGATTGAAAGTGCAAGAGATTGTGGAAGCCATAGGCATCTCGCATGGCTCAGTGGTTTCAATTTTGAATGATCACTTGGGCATGAGAAAGCTTTCCGCAAGATGGGTGCCGCGTTTGCTCACAGTCGACCACAAACGCAATCGTGTAACAACTTCACAGGAAGGTTTGGCGTTGTTTAATCACACAATATGGAGGAGTTTTTGCGCCGTTTTGTAACCGTGGACGAATCATGGATCCATCACAACACACCAGAGACCAAACAACAGTCAAAACAGTGGGTTTCTAAGGGTGAATCGGCGCCAAAGAAGGCCAAGGTGGGTTTGTCAGCCAATAAAGTTATGGCGACTGTTTTTTGGGATGCACGTGGGATGATCCACATTGACTATCTTCAAAAGGGAAGAACAATTAATGGGGAATATTATGCCAACTTATTGGACTGCTTCAATGAGGATTTGAAAAAAAACCGACCTCATTTGGCCAAGAAAAAAAGTTCTTTTTCACCAAGGCAATGCAAGGGTGCACACATGTGCAGTTGCCATGGCAAAAATCCTTGAATTGGTCTATGAATTGCTCCCATATCCACCCTATTCTCCAGATTTGGCTCCGAGTGACTACTTCTTGTTCCCAAACCTGAAAAAATGCCTCGGTGGAAAAAGATTTGACTCCAATGATGAAGTCATCTCGCAAACAAAGGCCTATTTTGAGGACCTCGACAAATCATATTTTTTGGAAGGAATAAAAAAATTGGAGAAGCGTTGGACAAAGTGTATAGAGCTCAAGGGGGACTACGTTGAAAAATAAAATGATTTATTTATCAAAAAATCTGTGTTTTATTCCAAAAGTCACGGACTTATTGACCCGCCCTCATAACGAGTACATTATTTATTATTAGTATTTAATTTTACGTCAATAATATCATATTCTGATGTGGAAGCTGAGTAATAAGCTACATTTTGCGATTTAGGAACATAATATATATCAACATATTATTATACACTGGCGGACACATAAACTGCATCATAGTGCAAGATAACTTTCAATGAAATATAATTAGTGAAAGTGCAAACTATTTTGATTTATTTCAATGATAATGCTAAGATTAGTTCTTAATCTGATAGAAAAATCAATTCATGTATGTATAGGTCAACTTTTCTCACTAAAAGAATCAAATTACTCCTTTTGCAGCTTTTTGGAATGAAACAGTGAATAGAACAAAAACGGCTTTATTATGAAAATTTTACAATAATAAGAAAAGAAAAAGTTTTTTTTGTTTTTAATGATATGTATTAACTCTTTTTGCCCTAATAACTGATTCAAGTCGGTATCGCATCGACTTGATCAGTGTTTTTAAAAGATCTTGCGCAGTATTGTCCCATTCTTGTGACAATGCAACTCTGAGCTCCGCAACCATTGTTGGGACCGGATTTCTTGTAAATACAGCTTCTTTTTAGGTTGTCCCACACGTGTTCTATCGGATTGAGGTCCGGGCTATGTGCTGGCCAATCCATGGAACGAATCTCAATCTGAGTAAAGTATTGCTCAACTTGTCTCGCTGCGTGCGGATGAGCATTATCCTGCATCAGAATGAAGTTTTCGCCTATAAATCCGCTAAAAGGTACCACATGAGAGTCCAATATCTCCGTTATATATCGATGTGATGTTAAACCATGGTTACCACGGCCATGTGTGTCTGCGTCAATAAACACAAGTTCAGTTCGAGCATCCATCGATATGCCGCCCCAAACCATACAAGACCCGCCTCCAAATGGAACCCTCTCCTCAATGCAATTTTGAGCATATCGCTCTCCTCGTCTACAGTAGCCTAGTCTGCGACCATCAGCACCGTACAAATAATTCCTACACTCATCAGTGAATAATACGGAAGCCCATTGCTCTACAGTCCTATTTAAGTGTTCACGATCAAATCTTAGTCCAGCTTGCCTGTAAGCTGCAGACAATTTTGGTCCATTTGCGGGTCTGAAAGGTGTGATATCACACTATTTAAGCCTTCTTCTTATGGTTTGTGCACTAACTGCTACGTCACGTACCTGGTGGAGCTCATTTTTAATGCTTATAGACGTTAAAAACTGATTTCGCAAGGAAGTTGTCACAATAAACCTGTCGTCACGAGACGTTGTCACCTGAGTTTTGCCGGTTCCACGTCGCTTTTGAATGAACCTGTCTCCATAAACCTTCTGTAAACTCGGGAAACCGTAGACTGGTTTACATTTAAATCTGAAGCAATTGTTTGTTGGTCTAGGCCTTGCTGCACTAGAGCAACAATTTGTGCGTCTTTTTCGGACGATACGTCCATATTCGTGAGAGAAAAACATGTTTAAAATGAAAACAGACTAGCAATTAAACGAAGAGTAACGATAATTCAACATGTAATAAAACAAAAAAAAAAATAACCATCAATCACAACATTAACGTAACAACGAGTTAATCTTTAGTAAATTGACAAGATTTCTTCTATAGAATATTTTCTTTCTTTTGTGACAGTACCGTATTTAAATTAGATTTTGTTTTTGTGTTTATAAACCAGCCTTTATTTTCCAATACCAATAAATGTAAAAAGTTCGCACATTTCGTAATAAAATTTGATAGAATGTGTGCACTATGATGCAGTTTATGTGTCCGCCAGTGTATAAATGACTGCATACACTATCGATAACAAAAACGACGCACCTATTTAATTTTAAATATTGTTCATATTTTTGCCTTGGTAGTTATTAGTTTGTTTCATTTTGAGACATTCGTACACACATGTTTAAATGAAGGAATTCCAAACTTCCTAAGTGTTCCATTAATTTGTTGAAACCGTTATTTTATTGAAGGTGACGGTCGTCGGTCGTTGTAAAACACCTTGATCTTGACACGTCCGTGTGCGAAATTAAAAAACGCATACCTTAGTAGTTAACTAGCTAAGTACCTACATAATATAGATAGTATAATTTTTTATATTACGAGCAATGTGTCAATGACTGGGTTTTAATTCTTTGTTATATACCTACCGTGGTGTACCTAGGTCTTACGTGGTGTTACTCAGATGATCAGATCTCTGTATGGAAAAAGGTGAACTCATTTGCTAAACATTTTCCTCGATTGCACATTTGCACATTCAGTTTAAATAAACAACATTAATAACAATACCCGACAATATTGCCCACGTCTAGGCCAGCTGGTTTCCATTTTATTCAGGAAATGCTAGCTTCACAGTTGCCTAGCATACCTAATATACTTACCTAGGCTTTCAGCCTTGACTATTGTGGAGCGTGGACACTCCTTCCTATTGATCTGACTGTGTTGTGAACACGGATAATGTAACATCATAAACTAGTTCATATTTTTTAAAGTTTGTAGGATTGTGTAGGAAGAAAAGTGTCTTCAGAGAGTACAGCTAACTTTTTTGCTTAAACAACTGTGTGGTTAGAAAAACAAAGACGTAGATGATTTATGTATCGAATTGTTGGTATGTACCTATTAGCAAATTCCAAAATGGCGGAATCTAATTCCGCGTTCTATTTTCATCTTCAAGGTCCACGAATAACGATAACGATATCTCACTTATATGTTTGTTTGTGCATTCTTTCTCTATGGATTCGGGATTATGAAACGTGCCGAATTTAATGCATAAAATTTGTTCCAAGTTTTGTAATTAATTAATTAATTTTGAAAGCACCTGCCTTGCCCAGTTTATACAATTACAAGAAAACTTGAATCATTTGGTTTGCAACGACGCGACAGCGACGCGACCGATTGGCCATGCGGTTAGCCGTTTGTATATTAGTGAAGTACATACTACTCATTAACAAATTCTATTAAAAACCACAGCAGCTGTTAAGTGACAAGTAACATTTTACAACCACAAAAACCATACTCGTTTAATGACTGCAACAACTTACGTAATACTTACGGGGTAACTATTTATTAATCTAGTGGTAATACCGCCTAGTGACTACGTCGTCAAGCCGTAGTACCTAATTGTTATCTTCCAAGTGCCAACAAAAATTGTATACAATCTACAAACTTTCTCTTGAAAACCTATAACGGCTAGGTACGGGTACGCTTTTATTAGTTTCACCTGTGTATTTGCTTGCTTGCTTGTTTGTTTGTTTGTAACCGACTCCTTTGGGCTCGATTTTGTCCTACTTTAATCTGGTATTAAATTCAAACTTTGCACACCTGTCAAAGACCGATGACAATGCAATAATTCAATTTAATTTAATTTTAATAATTAATTTTTTTAAATTTTAATAATTAAATTTTTTTTAATTTTAAATATCAATATAAATAATCATGCGTGCAGTTCCAGGCTTACTCTTTGGCAAATCGTACTAAAAAAAAAAAAAATTAATTATAGTTTAAAAAAACTTAAAAATCGCGCTTTTATAGAAAATCTAACTAAAAAATAAAATATTTAATTTAATAAATTTGAATTAAGAATAGTGTAAATGAAAAATAAATGTTTATTATTGTAAAAAAGCGTGGGGTGCATAGTGTCAATAGTTATAAACATTTTATTGGCAGATATGAGAAGGATCTTCACTCTGATAATATCTTAAAAATCACTTTAAACGAAATCTGACCGTTTGAAGTGGATCAAAATCAAATCCACTGGAGTCGGTTACATACAAACAAACGTACAGGCGAAGACACTGCACCCCACGCTTTTTTACAATAATAAACATTTATTTTTCATTTACACTATTCTTAATCCAAATTTATTAAATTTTATTTTTTATTTTTTAGTTAGATTTTCTATAAAAGCGTGATTTTTTAGTTTTTTTTAAACTATAATTTATTACAGTTACAACACATAGATACGTGTAACATATATCTGCTATCAGTTTAGATAGGCACTGAATAGTGGTACTTCAGATGAGTGCTGCTTTTATTTTGTCACCAAGTGTACCTACATGTACAAGAAACTAACTTTTGTTTGTGTTATAATAATATTAATATTATCATCGATTATGTCTAATACTATTGTAAATGTCTATCATCCTTTATCCTAATACTATTGTAAATGAGACAGTCTGTGATGATGGATAGATAGATAGATGGATGGATGTATGTTTGTTACTCTTTCAGGCAAAAACTACTGAAAGTATTTTGATGAAATTTGGTATGGTAGTAGCTTCCCGAAAAAGTACAGCGTTCTCGAGGGATACACTATTTATGCGGGCGGAGCCGCGGGCAAAAGCTAGTTTTTTAAATTATTACAAATTAAATTAAATGTAACCTACCTATATAGTATCAAAAATAATATTTAAAAAATATAAAAATAATATACTTAATTGTTCTACTAACGATGTACCTCTACGTAATTAAAATTAACTGCGTGGAGTAATAAAACATGTAATAAAATGTACATTTATACTATTTTAGAGTTGAATAAAATGTTTTTGTAAATAAAATCTGTCATAAAGACGATTTTATTATATTATGTAATCAGTTTTGCGGTAGGTAAAACAATTAATGTCTGGGACTCAACCTGCACCAAAAGTGTTGTACCTATTTTGAGATTACAGGTTTAGGGCAGTGTACAATTCGTATTTATTTAGAACATTTGCTATCAAATACACTGGTCACTGATATTAGGCACATCTAAACTTGACCTCATAAAACTGAACTTCGGAATTTGGATAGTATCCAACACATAATAATAATGAATTGTGGATCGTGTAGGAAAGTAGAATTAGCATTTTAAATTTTTTAAATTCTGTTAGAAATTATAGGCCAATAAAATCGAAACAACAGGTTCATGAAATAGGTATGCAGCACAATTTAATTTAATTTTAAATTCAAATTTAGTTGTGACTACACCTACCCACTTCGATTCATAAGGTTATTAATTTCGAATTTCTATGTTAACGTTACATTAAAATATAATAATTAGCTACCTCTCGAAAAGATCCAATATGATTGTAGAAAGTACTAGGTCATAGACCGTGTATCTGAATCGTATAATGTAAAGTCAATAGTTACCGGTATGAGCCATGAGGTAGGTACCTATCTAAATTACTAAGTCGGAAGTTACAAGACCTTCGCTTCCGACTGCAGCTGATTCATTAAGTTATTTATACACCGGCTTTTATGGATACTTAGGCCTTTTTCATCCGTTATTGGATGATTTATACATTATTCTCCGAGCGAAGTAACCACTCTTGAAATAATGTAGTGCCTGGGACAGTCAATTTTAAATGTCGTATGGTTGTCCAAGCACATACGACATACTCCCATCAATCAGCCTAGTCCAGAGGATTGACTGGTCAATACGTCTGGGGCCAACCATGTGCGGGTTTCCTCACGATGTTCTCCTTCACCGTTAGAGCGTCCGTATAATGTACTCGAGATCTGAAAAAGTCTCATTGGTACACGCCACAACCTGGGAATCGAACCTGCACTCTCTCGAGTGTCTCAATCAAACGGTCTACCCACTAGGACACGGTGGGAGCTCATGGATACTAACG
Source organism: Phengaris arion (assembly GCA_963565745.1). NCBI lineage: Eukaryota > Metazoa > Arthropoda > Insecta > Lepidoptera > Lycaenidae > Phengaris > Phengaris arion. Next base: position 5,969,190 of record OY751431.1, read on the forward strand.
CTAAAATTACACAAACTAGTGGTTTAAATTTAAACTCTGTCTAGACCAAAGACACAAAGTCAATGATTTCAAAAATAAGGATGGGCTATAACGTACATTTCACAGAAAAAATCTTCGTACAAGAAAAAGTTACGCCGTCTTGATTTCAAAAGATTTTGTCAATTACCGGACTGATTATACAGCGGAAAGCAAATGTCAAGATTACAAATTTCAAACCTCGACTGCCCCAAACAACCCCAAAAGTACTTTATGTGTGGACTGGGGACACTTTTTGCCTCGACTATGCATAAAGTACAAAAATACGGCCTATTCCCTTAGTCCCCCACTATTTGTCCACCACTGGTGGACATACAAAATAGGTAGCTTAGTACCAATTAGCTTTTTTTCCCGATGCCCACCACCACACTAGAAATACGAGTACCACCAGCCTGACATTTATAAAAAGAGTTATTTTGTAAATATTTGAAACTAGCGACCGGCCACAGCTCACGTGTATAATGCAAACCTTGCTCTTAAATCACTTTATCCATTGCAGAAAACTGCACTAAAAACGAACAGAAATAGCGAAAAGCGGAAGCGATATCATTTCATACCCACATAATGTCAAGATTGTTGGCTGAGGTACCTACTTAAGAGTTACCATTAATTGTGGTGATTTTATGCACCTAAAAGAACAGGAATAAGTAATAACTTGACAATAGCATATTATAGGATTATTATTATTATATATTAGGTAAGGATCAGAGTAGCAAAATCGATTAAGTTTATTACAAATAGGTACGGATAAAGGTGACGCTAATAAGAAATAGTAAAACAAAGATAGACTCAATATCCATTACAATCACCTGTTCATATCAGCAATTCCAACAACAGTTTTTACAAAACAAAAGTAGATACGTAATCAAGGAAATACGAGGCGACAAATAATATTATAATGCACGCCACGCCTCGTGCTCGTCGGGGTATTGGCAACATTACTCATACTTATGAAACTTTTCGCGACTTCGGCATCTAAAACTGCACCGGGGCAGGGCAGCCGAATGTGTACGGAAATAGCCGAATATCAATGTCAATGTCTAAATCAGTAGTTCAACATTGTCAAATAGATATGAGAAGAAGATGGAAATATAGGGCTTCGTGAATCCTTCATCCGTTTCTTTCAACTATTTCCGTAGCTATTCCGCTGCCCTTATATATTTGTAGTTTTATATGCTGCAAACGCTATCTGTTTGATATATTTTGTATTAATTTTTACCAACACCACAGAATACATAATCACAATGATATAATTTATATTTTGGTCTAAAAATTATTTAAGTAAATAATATTATATTAACGTTTATTGAAAAAACTTTGTTTGTCATTACGCCAAGTTCTTAAAACTAAAGAAATATGTCGCTGACCGCTTTTTAAGAAAAGAATAAATTTTAAAATGTTTAAATAATACCTATATTTGTAGTAACACTAGTAACAATTATATTCCCTATCTAGATAGGCACAATATATGATCAAAACATGACGTAAAATATTTATAAAATTAAGATAGTGTAATCATTTTGAGACAGCTTTTGTTTTTGCTCTAATTAATTACGCACTATATACCAAAATACCAATGGACTCATCAAAGAGTTCAGCTCAGAGTCCAAATACCTAGACTCTAAACCAGTGATCGTCAGACTTTTCTGATCAAGGGCCACATAGGATAATTTCAAGCATCACTGTATTTTATTTTTCTATTGTACCGGTAAAAATCACAAAGTTTAAGCTCTATAAGACTGTGCTTTATAGTTTAAACAAATAATTTCAAAAGGGTTCAAAGGTCGGTGCCTATTAAAGCAGGTGTATTATTATATTATATTATATTATATTATATTATATTATATTATATTATATTATATTATATATATTATTATATTATAGTATATATATATTATATTATAGTATATATATATATATTATATTATAGTATATATATTATTATATTAGAGTGTATGTATATTATAATAGAGAAAATCATATCTGAAAGTCTGCACTTCAAAAAACTTAAAAGATTTTGATTTGGTTTCAGTACGACCACGACCTCAATGTCTTTCGGCAATCGCCGTTTTTCATATATCGTCTGTTATTTCCATAGAGCCTACGCTTTCATTTGATTTTAATTAAAATGTCAATAAAAGTAAAATTACAATAATATAGCGCGAGCACCTAGCGTAATACGCGAGGCCATGGCCCTTTTGCCCTTGGGCAGGGGTCGGCAATCTTTTGAGTCGGAAGAGTCAAAAATTACTATTTACAAAATTTCTAAGTTTTTGAAGAGCCAACAATTTTTTTCTTACTAACGATACATAAATAAATACTAGCATTAAGTTTTTTTATAAAAAAAAATCGTCTGTCTGTAAAGTCGGTTTACTGACGATAGTTGAATGTGACAACGTCATGTTTATACTTTATAGTGCGCGCGGAACTAATTGGCCGCACCTTAGGTAGGCGTGTTGCCGCCGCGAAGTCCGGCGCCGAACTGAGTAATAACATCAAGCGCCCCCGCCTCTCCATCCCACCGCTCACATACCTAAGGCGCGGCTAGCTGAGGTAACGGTAATGCGTCATATTTAGCGAGGTAACGCTGGTAACAGGTAACGCATGAGTTATGTTTTTTCGTGCGTGCAGCCGGCTCGAAATTATAAGACGTTATCACGTCAAAAAATACAGGTTAAACTTTAAACCCTGAAAAACTTGACTAAACACTTGGGCAAATACAATAAAATCAACAGCCTAAAACAGAACAAACAGTTCAAACGGCACAAATAACTACAAACGAAAAGTCGGTAGAAATAATACATAATTGGTACCTATGGAAATTGCCGGTTTGCTGTACTGGCCATTTCAAATCAAAATAATTTTTGTTTGGCTAAGAATTCTAATCTCAAATTAATTTTATTTTGAAAACATGGAATTCTTTTTCCAAAAGTAGGCACTTGTTTATTGATTAGTGTTACATTTTCATCGCATTTCAATCTTTTTCGTCATCATGGATACGTTAACAATTGGAGTAATTATGGGATATGAGTACCGTCGTGGCAGCAACGCGGCACAAGCGGCACGCAACATCAACGACGTTTTCGGAGCTAACACTACAAAACAACGCACCACCTGTTATTGGTTTGCTCGCTTCCGTTCTGGAAATTTCGACCTGAAAAATAAACCTCGCGATCGTCCGAAGACTTTGATCGACAATGACGAATTAAAGACGATTGTGGAAGCTGATGATACACAATCTACGGCTGAATTAGCAGCAGCTTTTGACGTTAGCGTCAAAACAATATTGGTCCATTTGCGTCAAATTAGCAAGGTAAAAAAGCTTGACCATGTGTCAACGAACTCAATGATCGCCAGCGCGAAGTACGCGTCGAGACGTGCATTGCACTGCTCAACAGACACACAAATGAAGGAATTTTGAACCGCATTGTTACCTGCGATGAAAAATAGATTCTGTTTGATAACCGCAAGCGCTCAGCAAGTTGGTTGGATCTTGGTTCAGCACCTAAACAATGCCCTAAACGAAAACATACTTCTAGAAAAGTGATGGTCACTGTTTGGTGGTCTAGCGCCGGTGTGATTCATCACAGCTTCTTACCAAACGGGGTGAGCATTACTGCAGATGTGTACTGTGAAGAACTGAATACAATGATGGAGAAGCTGGCACATCTCCAACCAGCATTGGTCAATCGCTCGTCTCCGCTGCTCCTGCACGACAACGCGCGACCTCATACTGCACAGCAGACGGTCTCCAAGTTGAAAGAACTGGGGTTGGAAGCTCACCGTCATCCGCCCTACTCACCAGACCTTGCGACTACAGACTACTACTTTTTCCAGAATTTGGATAACCTCTTGGCGGGAAAAAAATTCAATACCCGAGAGGCAGTACAAAATGCCTTTGAAGAATTTGTTGCCTCCCGTCCAGCTGATTTCTTTAAGAAGGGCATCAATAAATTGCCACTGCGTTAGCAAAGATGCATTAATTGCATGGGTGATTACTTCGATTTCGAAAATTAAACTATTTTTTTTAATGTATTTTTTATTTGTATTAAATAAAAAATACATGAAAAAAATTGGTTTAATTTTTTTCATACAAAACGGCAATTTCATAGGTAAAGACCTAATATTATGTTGATTATATTTATTGTATCTGCATTCCGAGTAATGCGTAATTGAGGCGCGAGACCGCAGGCGGAGGCCCACGCCTTGCGCCGCCTCTGGCTGCGGTAAAAGTGATTTTCCCCACAACCATCCAGCCGAAGTGGCTGTGAGATAGAAAATATGGTGCCTTATTTTCGTTCATCGATTCAGAACGATTTTTAAACTTTTCTTTTTATAAAATAAGCAATATTTGCGTTTAGTACTAAAGAGCCGCAGCTCCACATTCAAGGAGCCGCAGGTTGCCGACCCCTGCCCTAGGGTAAATACGACGCTGCAAGGGCCGCACCATTCACGGCCGCGGGTCGCAGTTTGACGACCACGGGTCTAGACTATAGTCTTGGCAAGTGGCAACAATATAATATCTTGCGTAGCTTTTTATATTGGTTGATTTGATACTCAAATAAAGCGACCCACAATTTGCGTGCGTTGCGTGCGAGCCGCGAGGTCGACTGTCCGTTTATGAAAATTACATTTAAAGTAGAAAGTGCTCTATTGATTCTAATAAAACGTCTCAATAAATAATATGTATATACCTAAGCCTAAGCAATCCGTTTTAAAAACAGTTTATGCTATCGATAGTCTTTAGTTAGCTCTAGATATATAGTATTTGATGGTTCGATAAGTCAGGTTTGCTGTCTGTGGCAAGGATAAGGATTGCAAAGTTAATCGTTAATTAAATGTCATGTTGTCTCTTTCGTTCTTCGTAATAAGGAAAGGGAAGCTATGATATTTAGGCAACGACATTTTAACGATTAGCACTAAAATTTGTGAAATTTGGAGTTAATGTAACAATAGGTAACAAATTACAATTATTATGTACATTGTACATATTTGTATTACCTATATTATATATACGGTTGCCCGCGACGTCGTGCGCGCAATGGGAAATTACACAGGAACCGTACATTTTACCGCGATAAAAAGTAGCCTAAGTCCTTCATCGTTGTCTACTCTATATCTGTGCCAAATTTCATCAAAATCGGTCCAGTAGTTTCGGAACCTATTCAATGCAAAGAAACAAATCTTTCCTCTTTATATCATCGATAGGAGCACGGTTGCTAAAAATGTTTACTATAAAGTTAAAAAAGGTTTAAACTTAATTATTACGTTAAGTATAGGTAGCTTAATAATGAGATTACTATAGTCGGGATATGGCTAATAGACTATGGGTCTAATGTGCGCTTTAATAGAAAAAACTTTCAAAGCTTTCACATGGAAAGTTGTTTTTTACGCACCCAATCAATACTTTTTAAGCGACTTGTTCTTTACAAAGCTGGAAATAAATCTATTCCGACAAATTACCTACAGGCCTATATTGATTCCACGCACTATAATATATTCTATCTAGTGTTATACCTAGAAACACAGTGGTGTCATTTATATAGATAAGAAAAAAACGAGAAAAAACAATTATATTTTGGTCCCAGTGGACCTTTTACTATTTATCTCTCTAACCTTAGAGTTCTATTTTAAAGGTAAGAACTCAAATGGTCGAGTGAAGAGTCCCGTATACCATAGTGGTGCAATATTCTGATCAATGTAGCGTGCTCGACACAATCAAATCCCTCCGAAAGGTCGCAAAATACACCTAATGCATCATGCGACCCCTCCCAAGCTTCAAAAATTCTACAAAGAAGACCTATACCAGCATTCGTTGTGGATCGACACTAAGTAAAAAAGTATTGATTACTGTGTAATAAATCATTTGAATTAAAATGTACTAATAACTGTCTTAAAATTATTCATGAAAATTTTTACAGAGGGGTCCTCATATTGCTAATCTTGCAGATAGACTCAGTTCTGCAGCATATGCAGTCAGAAAAATTAGGGAAATTTCTGACGAAGATACGACGCGACTAGTTTATTTTAGTTATTTTCATTGTATTCAATGTCTTACGGCATTCTTTTATGGGAAATGCCACCGAAATTAATACAATATTTGTGCTGACAAAATGTCCTGCTTTGATTCTCGGAGAGAAAAGTTTACTTTTCTTTTTACTATAGCTTGGGTACTGGTGGTAGCGAACGAAAGCAATTTTTTTCCATAAAGAAGATGTAATTTATAGAAAATAATTGCTGGGGAGACTGGAAAAGTCACCTGTCGTAGCTCTGATTTCGAACTCTATATTGATAATAATAAATTGTAGTTTAAAAAAACTAAAAAATCACGCTTTTATAGAAAATCTAACTAAAAATAAAAAATATATATAAAATATAAATTTAATAAATTTGGATTAAGAATAGTGTAAATGAAAAATAAATGTTTATTATTGTAAAAAAGCGTGGTACTCTGATCCGCGAGTTCGAAAAAATAGGTCTGGAGCTGAACCTAGGTAAGTGCGAACTTTTTGTGCCAGACAGTTGTGGGGATAGAAACGCGAATATATCCAGCTTTAAAGAAATAGCTCCACAACTGTCTGTCATTGACAAGAATTCGCTCTTCTTTTTGTGCTCTCACCTATTTTAGACGAATCTCTCCCGGACTTCATAGATAACAAATTACAAAATTTTAATGAAACTTTAGACCGCCTCCTCCAAATTAACTGTCACATGGCCTTTACCCTAATCCGTTTTTGCATTTTCGTACCTAATTGACATATGTCTTACGGTGTTGTCAACTGTGGAAGTTCCCTCAACTTCTCAAACAGTTGGATGATACCATAAGACAAACGCTCTCCACTATTTTGAATACAAATTTCGATGACCGCGCATGGCATGGACTCAGGCAACGCTTCCAGTTAGGTTCGGTGGCCTGGGTGTTCGAAAGCCCTCTGACATATCGCTTCCGGCCTTCTTGTCCTCAGTCCACGCGAACCATAGTCTTATCTCCAAAATACTACATCACTCATCCTACTCCAATACAGTTCCCTTTCTGGACGAGACCAAGGACGTCTGGAGCGCAACTAGTGCTTGTAGCGAATTGCCTGACAATACTTTTTGACAATGCTGATTGAGCCTGACAATGCTCTGGGACGAGCCACTATGCAGACTGGTACGGAATAATCTTCTTAATACGTCCTCCAGTCCTGTGGAGCAGGCTCGCCTCTTAGCTGCGGAGAAGTGGGACTCGGGCCTTTGGCTACAAGCATTACCGTCACCCAATACGGGCACATTGCTGGATCGAACAGCTTTCCGGTTAGCCACTTCTCTGCGTCTGGCACCCCCCACGTCGTCCCCCATCGCTGTGTTTGTGGTGCAAACGTGGACAGCCTCGGACACCACGGGCTGTCCTGTCAACGAAGCGCCGGCCGCATCTCCCGACATCACTGCCTGAACGATCTCATCCGTCGGGCTCTTGTCACCGCCGGAGTGCCAGCTATGCTGGAACCCTCTGGTTTGGCGCGCGACGATGGCAAGAGACCAGACGGTATGACCCTGGTCCCTTGGAGAGTGGGATGGGCTCTTGTATGGGACGCTACTTGCGTCGATACACTTGCTCCGTCCCATATCCAGGGCACCTCGAGATCTGCAGGTGCGGCCGCCAATCAGGCGGAAAACCTCAAGCGGCGCAAATATGAGAACCTTAGTGGGGATCTCATATTTGAACCGTTTGGGGTTTCAGAGAAATCTCCAAAAAACTCATTGAGGCCACCCGAGATCCCAGAGCCGGCACCTACCTGGCCCAGAGAATAAGTATCGCAATCCAGCAAGGAAACTCTTTGAGCCTTCTAGGTACTCTGCCTGGTGGGGACGACCTGGGAGATTTCTTTGTTTTTGTTACATATGTCAACAGTAAGATGTAACTGTCAATGTCATTGTTGACATTGACATATGTCATGAAGTAAAGCCTATCGAGTTTATTTCAGTTGGCCAAAGGGCTATACATAGTGTAGGCGTATATTTGTGTTAGACATAATATCTCATTTGTAATACGTATCTGTGTAAGCACCAATAAAGGAGAATATAAGAATTGTTGCTGTATTATTATCATCACCACTCAAGCGTGAGAAGGACTTGCATATCAAGAGGTCGCAGCCCGATACAGTTTTGTAGCATTTTAAGTTTTGGAGTAGTTATTATTTTTTTAGTACTTACCTACTTTTATAGTTTGTAAATATTTTAAATAGTTTTTAGTTAATAAAAGCGTTATAAAAATATTACTTCTCTGATTGAAAAACGATATGAGAAACCTAAAAATTATTTTAAACAGCGATTCAACGTTACCCCATGTAGTCATATTTTGTCACATTTATTTTTTTTATTTTTCACTTATAATTGGTTAGTAAGTGATTTTATTAAGAGTTCTATTTTCAATGCACCGAATTTTCTTCGGCTTACGGACCATATAGCCCCAGCCGTAGGTTCCTAAGCTTTCAGGACGGACGGACGGAAATAATATTACATTTCTTTTTTTGGAAACCCAAGTCTGGCCTGAATTCTTACTATCCAGTATCTACTTACTTACATAAAAGTAATGAGCTCTTCTCATCGCTAATTTTGCGCTATTTCAATATAACATTTGTCACCATAGCATTATTTACAAATTACATGGCAATAAATTATTTTGGCGGAACTCTAAAGGCGAAACTCCTAGGTTTCGCGGAACCCACTTTGGGTGTCACATTTAGACGTATTGTAGGCTATGAAATGTGCTTTCTTCGTGGCAAATGTATTTAATATGTTACAATATAAAATAAATCGTCAATTCAAGCTTTGTGTTACCAATTAATAAATAATCAATAAAATAAGTTACAACATACCGCGGTCCAAAGTCCGCATGCTACTGTATGATATGTCAGTACAATCTCTGACCTCGACATCTGTCTGATGGACCAGTCTGGTATGAATCATAAAACTAATAAACTTTTATGACTAAATACTAAATAGTATTTAATTCCCCATTGATGACGTGTGCCAATGATTCCATAACAATGATCCTGCTAGTATTATAAATTTGAAAGTTTGTGAGGATGGATGTTTGTGATGTTGATGACTCTTTCACGCATGAAATACCGAACGGATTTCTATAGAATTTGTTATTGTAGTAGTTTAAGCTCTGGAATCTGGATTAACACATTTGGCTACTTTGTATCCCGAAAAAGAACAGTGTTCCGGTGGGATACTGTATTAACGCGGGCGGAGCCGCGGGCTAAACCTTGTTAGGTATAGCCTACAGAAATAGGGACGTTAGCATGAACCTTTATACTACGGTTTACAACGAGACGTTAGCATTTAGCACATGTATGTGCCAATTATAGTATATAATATGTAATTTAGTTGTTATAGATAAAAGATGATCCCCCTTACCAATAAAATATTTACACAACGGATAACTTATACAAAGATGCTGTCTTTGTTTACCTTCAACACAAAAAGAAGGGTGTTATAAGCTTGGCGTATCTGTCTGTCAGTCTGTGTGTCTGTCCGTGGCATCGTAGTTCCTAAACGAAAGGTCCGATTAAAATGCGGTTTTTGTGTTTGAAAGCTGACGTTATCTGTCAAGCGACTATTCCAATATAGCAGACAAACACATTAACGTTGCATAAGTTATCCCTTGTGTGGGTAAATATTATTATTAATGAGGTGGTATAAAATTATTTATAGGTTATAATCAAAATATTAACACAGCAGCTGCAAGTGGCGAAGTCAGAGCTCCCACAAACTAGTAGAGTCATGTAGCTCCAGGCCCAGGTACTAAATATTGATATAAAAAAAATAAGTGATCATGATAAAAAAACGTTGCAACATTGGAAGGATACTCAACAATACTAAGAAGGTTATTGCAATTATTATTACTAATAATTACCAATAATAATAATTAATTAGAAAACTCAGTGCCTAATCATTTATATTTGACGGCAGATTCCTCGACTGTTCTTAATAACTTTTAAATAGCAGTTTAACGGCATATTCCATTAGTATTATGATGCAGCTTAGTAGCTGGTATGTATCACAATAGGGTTATTGTCATAGATGTCAAAAATGTTTTTGAATCGCGATTCTAGAATATTAATATCATTACAGGTAAAATTATGTTATGGGTAGGTAAAATTATACCTAGTTAGTAGTGAGACTAACTAGGTATAATAAAATATCTAGTATAATACAGCAACCCTTCTCGCCTCTACGCGTAAATCCTTTACAATTTAAATTTTAAACTATGCGATGGATTTTAATACGGATTTCATCATCAATAGAGGGCAGAGGCGTACATATTTACAGATTTAATTATTTACTTTCTTTCAATTTATTTTCTTTCAACTAAAAAAAGAATTCAACGCATTTGATTGATTGATAGATATAGATCGTGAGCAACATATAGTTGAAAATAAAATATTATAGTTCATATACACCTAAGTACTAACATTTTACTAATATACAATATTATAGGGGAGATGACTACATCTAAAATATTTAGTTTCATTAATATAGGTACTCAGAAATATTGAAGCAATTACTACTTGGTAAATGTAAAAAAACTATAATATTTTATGTGTAGTTTATTATTTAGATACTTAACTACATATAAGAAGTACAAAACAGTTTTATTTTTGATTAATTAGTAAACAAAACCTACATCATTAGTTTACTTACACCAAAAAAACTATTTATTATGGTAAGTATGAACTTAAACGCACAAATATCGGAGATATTACAAATATGTTCCTGCGGCCGTATACTTCATACACTTTACCTAGGCATAACGTCACAGCTAGGTACTTGAAACCATTGAAAATATTGCCTTTTGATATACTGTTTCTTCTGAGAAGTTACTCATATTTAAGAGTTACTATTCATATATGCAATAAAAAAAAAAACAGTCATCACTATCTATTGCAATCTCGTACTTTTCCTGTTTATTAAATCAACGGCATGCCAATTTTCTTTAACATGGCTGATGGCATCTCGCCAACCTAATTAAAGCAAGACAATTGAAAGTTATTCACCGAGGTTAGGATAACTCATAAAATTCATCATAACTGAACTATTATTGTCGTCACTCGTCACCCAGTGGTAGGCAGGTAGATAGGTACTTCCCTTTCGGTATATTACACAGAGAAGAAACATACTATTATAGAAATGAACTAGGTAGGTAATATTTTGTGAGTTGTTCCGTTTAGGACAGATTCGCTATACTACAGATTAGGTTTAAGTCAGGAGTGTAGTCAATAATAATAATAGTAATTTAAGCTATTGCATAGGTTTTATCGCCGGTTTGAGCGCGGTGACCGAATCAAGAAATTCCGTAACGAAAATAAACCTAACACCCCCCACTCCGACCGGCACAGCGGTGCGGCGTTAAAAGCCGTGCATCGTCTAACGTCGTTTCAGTTCGGCAGACTTCGGCACGGTGTTTGTGTGCGTGCGACTAGACGTATGCGTGTAGACTTACTATGCAATAGCTTTACCGCGGCAGTCCCCGAGTGCCACACGTATTTTTTACAACCAACCGCAAGCTCATGGTCACAATATCAATATAACATGCTTTTATGTAATTTGCAAGTTGCAATGTATGCAACTATGTTTGATCGCCTTAAAGTGGAACATCAATTTCACAAACTTCCCCGTTTCCGATTGAGATGAAATTTTGCACGCATTTGTATATCGCAGTATATTTAATGCAAGTTTATATTGTCATGGCGCTAATCTGCCGATGGTGCTAGAAGGTGGCCATAAGAACCCCACCCCGTTCAACAAAACGACATAGTCTTCGAACTCCTGTAATAATTCCTCTTGACGAGTACTTTTTCTCTAGATGGTATCCACTATCCATGGTCTGTAATGGATCTGGAAGGTCTCTTTCACGCAAAAACTACTGAATAGATTTTGATGGAATTTGGTATAGTAGTAGTTTAGGCTATGGAATAAAACATAGGCTACTTTTTATCACGAAAAAGTACAGTATTCCTGTAGGACACTATATTTACGAAGGTGGAGTCGCGGGAAGCAGCTAGTCTGCTATAAAGCGACATAGTTCGATCGGGAGAACTCTGTATTTACATAAGAGTTCAACAAACATAATAAATGTATGAAAATGTATGATGTTATTTCGTCATCCTGATTTAGTCTGACACTCGTAGCTTTAAAACCTTTTGGTGATTAGAATGATCTTCTTAATCATTAAAAAAGAGTTGTAGTACATTTTTTTGCACATGTACTAAGAGGACGCATGCGAGATTTTGGTTGCGTGGATGCCTTTTCTTCTGACTAATTACCAAAGCTAAGAAAATAAACACAATTGAGCAACGTTTAAATCATACAATAGTATCGTCGATGATATATAAAATACATCTTCCTACTAAAACACTACTAACAACTAAATTCCTACTAAGGAGGGAATAAAATACTTAATTTAGTAGTAAAACTTTGTAAAATAACTAAGTTGGCAACATTAATTCTGGACTGAACAGACCATGTGTAACAAATATCTTCAGTAGTAGTACTTATCATCTATGTCTTCAGTTCTCGCCAGAGTCGAGCGTGTATAGTGTACAAGCGTAGTGAGTTTACAATAATTAATAAACACGACCGCAGCTCGCGGCAAACTAGAACGAACTGATGCGATTTTTCCGTGTGTGTGCTCGAATCCGTTCAGGCCGAAATGACGTCAGTTGGGTCGGATGCGATTTTTTTCCGTATATGTGCTCGAATCCGTTCAGGCCGAACTGACGTCAGTTTTTCAGGCCTTTTAAGTCAGACAGAGGTAGAAAGGAAAACTGTGCCATCATTATGCCAATGGTGTTTTGTTGTCGCCAAATAAAAATCATGAAAATCCAGGTAAATAAATCAATATTTTGCAACGAATTGTTTTTTGATAATATTGAATTTTAAATGTCGTAATATTAACACGTAGGAACGCAATATCGGCAACTGAGAATGCCAAGCATAACAGCCTTGTTTTGATTGGAAACAATAAAAATATTGATACTATATTGACTTTAATAATTTATATAAACTTTGTACAATATTATAATAAAATTATAAGAATAGTGACTAATTTGACATCAGCCGCACAGTAGCGCGATAGCCAACACCACAAAGCTTTAAAGGATCGCCTGGTGGTAAGCGATGAGCGCCGACCATGGACACTCGCAACACCAAAGGGTTTTGGTCCTCAAAATCCCCAACTCCTCTTAGCCTCCGGTAACCTCACTCACTCGGCAAAACACAACGCAAGCGTTATTTCACAGCGATTTTCTATGAGGCCATGGTCTTTATCAGGTCAAGCCGGGTCGTCTGGATTTCGGGAGACTTTTCTAGTGTTTTCCCTTTTTACCCGACTACCAGCCAAAAGGAAGGGTAATAATTTTGGCGGTCTAAGTATAATGTGTGAAGATATTTATGTTTCTTCCACCGTAGCGCTTACACTACTGCAACTGGTCCGATTTAATAAATGAGGTGTCAATAGATTCGAAATACCAGGTAACATAGGCTACATAATTTACGTAGTCGGGTTATAGTTTTTTTTATAAAAATTGAAGTTACGAGGGCGGGTCAATAAGTCCGTGACTTTTGGAATAAAACACAGATTTTTTGATAAATAAATCATTTTATTTTTCAACGTAGTCCCCCTTGAGCTCTATACACTTTGTCCAACGCTTCTCCAATTTTTTTATCCCTTCCAAAAAATATGATTTGTCGAGGTCCTCAAAATAGGCCTTTGTTTGCGAGATGACTTCATCATTGGAGTCAAATCTTTTTCCACCGAGCCATTTTTTCAGGTTTGGGAACAAGAAGTAGTCACTCGGAGCCAAATCTGGAGAATAGGGTGGATGTGGGAGCAATTCATAGCCCAATTCATGGATTTTTGCCATGGCAACTGCACATGTGTGCACCCTTGCATTGTCTTGGTGAAAAAGAACTTTTTTCTTGGCCTAATGAGGTCGGTTTTTTTTTCAAATCCTCATTGAAGCGGTCCAATAAGTTGGCATAATATTCCCCATTAATTGTTCTTCCCTTTTGAAGATAGTCAATGTGGATTATCCCACGTGCATCCCAAAAAACAGTCGCCATAACTTTATTGGCTGACAAACCCACCTTGGCCTTCTTTGGCGCCGATTCACCCTTAGAAACCCACTGTTTTGACTGTTGTTTGGTCTCTGGTGTGTTGTGATGGATCCATGTTTCGTCCACGGTTACAAAACTGCGCAAAAACCCCTCCATATTGTGATTAAACAACGCCAAACCTTCCTGTGAAGTTGTTACACGATTGCGTTTGTGGTCGACTTGCGGAAAGCTTTCTCATGCCCAAGTGATCATTCAAAATTGAAACCACTGAGCCATGCGAGATGCCTATGGCTTCCACAATCTCTTACACTTTCAATCTTCGGTCGGCCAACACCATATCGTGAATTTTTTCGATTGTTTCGGGTGTAGAGACCTCAACTGGGTGTCCAGGACGTTCGGCATCTTCAGTGCTTGTACGGCCACAACGAAATTCAGTAAACCACTTTTTTACCATTGAAATCGATGGTGCAGAATCCCCATAGTATTTATCAAGCTTAGCCTTGGTCTCGGTAATGGTTTTTTTCGCAAAAAATAATGCTTAATAAGCATACGAAATTCACTTTTTTCCATTGTTTCCTTAAGTTACTGGATAGTCTGATAAAGATAGCTGTAAAACACAAACTAACTGACACAGCAAGTTCAAATTTTGATAGGAGTCAACTGACAGATGCCTGTTGACAGGAGTAGTGTTGCTTTTTCAGTAAGGAGGTTAGAAATTCAAAAAGTCACGGACTTATTGACCCGCCCTAGTATCTTCAAGAAGGTCAATAAAATCCTCCAAGAACATTTAGTGTTCTAGACTTTAAACACGGTTTAAACTTAACAAGCTGCGTACATTCAAGATCCAAGGATGTACTTAACCGTTACGATCACAGCTATAAATAGCACTAACTAGAAATTAACTGGCTTGCTAAACTCATGTCATTTCGTCATTATAAAATAGATTAAACTACATTGTTAAATGGAATAAAGCTCCTTATAAGTACCTAGATAAATGAACATTAATATTATTTAACTAGTAAAAAGTTTAAAAGTAAATAGTATATGGAGCTTTTTCAATTATGGACTAGCAGTTGCTTGCTTGCGAGTTTCCTGAACGTTTTTATCTTAAAAGACAGCTTAAGATACAACTGAAAGAATATTAAAGTGTTCAAAACATTCCGGTTTTAAGTAGGAAATTAAATTATCACCATTATTGGATGACGAACACTCAGCTGGGTCAATACTGACTCATGAGGTTCGTGGATTACAGATGGCACCTTACAAGGAAGTTAAAACAAACCAAGTCATTCTATTGCTATGTAGTATGTTTTAGCTATTATTTAGATTTAATGTATCAAGGGTTTGTAGAGTTGTAGAAGCCTTGCCGCCTGCACCTATCACTTTCCTAAAAACGTTTCGCTACTAGAGAAACCATCGAAAGTAAGTATGTATACCTATGTATTTAGTATATACCATAATTTTATTATAACCAGTAAGTTTGTAATAGTTTTGTTGCATAATGTCAACAGTATTTTAAGAAATATAATTGTCAATGTCATATTGACAGATGTCACAGGTACAGCTTATTTAGTTAGTTTATTTGCGTTACCCAAAAGGCTATACATAGTGTAGACATATTTGTGTCAGGCATCTCTCATATGTAATACGTATCTGTGTTAAGCATTTCTCATAAGCACCAAAAAAGGAGAATATAAGAATTGTTGCTATATTATTATTATCACCACTTAAGCGTAAGAAGGACATGTAAGACCAACATGTCGTAGTCCTCTACAAGTTTGAACATTTTTATATCAAAACCAAAAATAAAACTGAGGCGCTCCGGGGACTTATAGCGCACGGGCAAGCATGCGGCGCGCGAAAAACCTCATAAGGTGTCGGTAACAGTGTCGCGAGTTCCATGGTTTTTTTTTCACTTCAAAGTTCAAAGATTGTGGAGCACCTTTAAAAACGATTAATATTTAAGTGTATATTTCTCCAAACCTATTGTTTAGCCAAGCAACTAGGTACATAGTAGGTTAGTTTTGAGAAGGATATAGGAATGATCACGTGTTTTCTCGTTTCTTTAGATCTTATGACTTGGTTTTCCTCAACAATTTGCTTCTGTGGTCAAAAATGTTGGTTTTAATTTTTTTTACCTAAAAGTAAATGTGCTGTATCTATTATTTATGTTCGATAACTCGTTAGACCCTTATTTAATTTATACAGTAGGCTTTCCATAATTTTTTTTCCATAAATTCCTTACTATATATACCTTTCATGTCAAACTTTTTTCTCCGCTTCCGAAAAACTTGTACGTTGTGCATAGTGCATGTTTTTCGGAAGCAAAAAGTAAATTGTTATTTTAATCTCCAATTATTTAGTTTTATATCACTTTGTTATAATGTTGCATACATAATATAATGTGTTCAGTGTTCGTAGAGCTCAACATTTTGAATGCATAAAACATTATGTTAATTACAAATACATACGTAAAATATATTTGTATTTCACATTCATATTCTCGCTGATATTACATATTGTATTTATTTCCCCCACGTTAAGAGTTTAGAGTTTAGACCCTAACCGCAGTGTGTGTACGCGTGTGCGCTTGTGTGTGTGCGTCGGTATTAAATTAAAACATGATATTGAACTACCAGGGGCGTGCGCTCCTTGTAGGCAGAAATGGAGTGCTTTACTTGTCATTCACAGATATTTTAATAAAACTTTCGTACGTTTTAGATTACTTATATTTTAGATTATGTGTATGTAATTTTCATACTTCGCAAAGGCACACACCCATGAATATCGACATGATTATAATATTGCGGTAACTCATGCGGCAGGCGATGGCCGAACCGAGAGCCGAGCCAAGAGCTTCGGTTCGGCTTTCCGATCACTTCCGAAAACCGCCGAACTGGCTTGTCGGAAATTATTCGTTGCCTATAATCCGAGTAAAAATAATAAGACGCGAATCTGATGAAACACGTATGCACATTATGCATTTTTGTTTAGTAAAGTTTTATTTGTTTAAATAGAAGAAACGTTTTGTGTTTCGCGGGGGCCATATTGCATATTTCATATGATAAGCATTGTTTACAATTTAATCGCTCCTGTATATTTATAGTTTTCTTAAAAGATTTTTCATTTTAACATTTGAAAGTGTGTTTAACAGTTTCTTACTGAGTTTCTATAATAATTGTAGTGATTTGCTTTTACTAGTGCGTTTGTTGATTTTTTAAAAAAGTTATTTGATTGTGAGGTTTGCGTTGATAATGTGTGTTTATTAAAAATTAAAACTAACAAGTTCTCACAATTGTCATTCAGTGAAAAGATTCAAATTCTGTCTAAAGGTAGGTGTGTACCCGAGTTACAACAATTAAAACAGCAAAAAAATAATGTAACTCGAAAATTTCATGTTAAAAGTTATGAAACGTATAACTGGCTGTGTGGTTGTGTACACACGATTAAATTATATTGTTTTCCTTGCATATTATTTAGTAATTCTAGTACAGTGTGGACTGATTCGGGATATTCAGATTTCAATAATTTCTATTCCGCGGCCTCACTCACTTGGATAAGATATTTGAGGTGGCCCAAATCTTGCGTTTATTTACATCGGGATATAGTAATCTCAAGTAACCGGAATCGGAACTGATGAGTAGTTATAATATTTTAAAATATGCTAATTATTTTACTTATTAGAATTTCTTCCGCCGCGACGATCGATCGCTGTTTTGTCTGCGTTGCCGTAGAAGATGTACATGAATAGTAGTACATCTAAGACTTGCTCTGTTGGCATGGTTTCGACTTAGAGATCCGTCGCTTGACTGTAGCTATGCTAAAAATCTATAAACGAAAAAGTTTTTGTGACCGAGTACTTCGCCGCATACCCAGTGTCATAATCCTGTGCACGCCACTGTGAACTACCTTCTAGCTTCTAGTAACTTTTCTGTGTTTGCGTAATTAAGTATAATTAATCATTTCAGGATTTTATTATACTTAATATAATACCATATTTAAAATCCAAAATAATATACCTATTTTCTATTTATTTCTTATCTTTTGTGGAGCTATTATTTTTCTAGCAACATCTAAATTAAATTTAAAATACAAAAATGTTTTTGTTAAGACTTTGTTTATAGAAGGCACCTAGTGACCGCCGCGCTCCATACAAATAAGGGGTTAACTCTTTAAAATTTAAATACGAAGCAAATATTATTTAAAAAAAACATCAAAATTATTTTTAAATATTTTTCAATGAAAATGTGCAGGTAATTTATGATTCTGAATACTGAATAGGTAGGTTAGGTAGGTACATTTAAAATTTTAAGTACAAATGCCTTATATTGTAGGTAGGTATAATGTATCGCTCACATTCTATTGTAGATACAAAACTTACCTGTCCCAGTTTTTATAAAACCAGTTTACCTGGCTTTAGAATAAATGTCACCCGGTGGCTTTGATCTATGAACAAACAAAATATGTGGAATTCGTTATCAGCGAGTCGTCTCGCGATAACATTCTTAGTTTTGTCCATTATGAGCCCTATTACAAATATGCACTCTGCGAGATTAGGTATTTGAAGCGTACCCGACATTTCGCATTTTGTAGTAATTTTGCAGTTGTATATTTTATCGTTTTTATTGAATTATGTAGGTAAATAAATTCATGCTTTAAAATTATAAAATCTTTATTCCTCACGAAGTAACAATTATTCTGGTATAAATTTTGTATAATAATTTTATCGTAGATAGGAGTAATTCACAGTTAACTTATAGCGATTTTCGAAGTTTTTTGGCTAAGAATAAGATTTTTTTCTATATTAAATCAAAGATATTTAAAAATTCTAAGGCGAACTATACGACTTTTTTTCATTTGCTTAGAACAGTAGTTCAATCCAGGAGCTCAAAAATGTGTCTTCGCGCATTTTATGATAATCTTTCTCTGCAATTTTGGGTTTAATTAAAGTTAAGAAAAATTTACAAAAATCCAGGCCGCTACGAACTAGGCCAATAGCTATTCTGCACTATTCAATATGGCAAAAAATTAATGTATCTTTGTTTTTGAGATCAAAAACGCCATATTTGGCCATTTTACGCAAAAATCACAGTCGAGATGTAATATGCCTCTTAAAAATTCAAATAAACTTACTTTTGCTTGAAGAAGTCCGATATTTGACTGATTTTCCAGAAGACCTGTAGCAGCAGCATCAGAAGTGTGTGGTTGATCCATGTGTACAGCTTGTAACAACTCTCCATAGCGCCTACTCCGTCACAAAACAAACGAAACAACACGTCAGTCATCCGTCAAGAGTTTTTTGACAATTGTTCGAATTAAAGTTGGAATAGGTAGGTACATAAAACTTCTTTATTGGTGTCAGAAGTGGCACTGGATTCCCGGCTTATCAGTTATTCTTTGAACGAAAATAGATGTATCGTAGGCGCTCGGATTTGACCGCGCGCGACCACAAGTACACGCGAACTGGCGCTGAACAAACTTAGCAGCAATGACGGTGAATGACTCAGTTGTATCGACTGATAATAACTCGCTCGCGAGGTTTTTAAATAACATTCAAAACTATGAATTAAATAAACTCAGTTATAACAAAATACCTAGCAAAAGTGATATGAGTTGTCATATAACATTTGAAGATTTTTCCTTCCTTGCCTAATGTGTACTATGTACTAGGTATATTTTGACATTGATTAATTTCAATCTATTGGTTTTAATTTATGCCAGTAGGTATATAATTTATTTCAATAATTAAAATACAATATAGGGCTAAATAATAAACTAAAACTTAATATTAAAATAATTACTTAGATAATACTACTTTTTTAATAATAATAAAACTCAATTTAATTTAAAGACCTCTGTGGCTCAGTGGATCAGTGCGTTGGTGTTCAAGCTGGGGGCTCGAATCCCGCCGAAAATAGTTTTTTTATGTTCCTGGGTCATGGATGTGTATTAAATATGTGTAAGTATAATATAATAAAAATCTTAAATATATGTATGGTATTAAATTATTAAATATACTTCCATTTTCGCACGGGGCGTGAAGAATGACGTTGTCTGAAGCGTCCATAGATAATAAAGATATTATTATATAATATATTATATTACGTCATTACATATAAAATTGGCGTTTTGTAAAGGAGGAACATAAAGTCGAATTTTTATAAACATAATCCCCCTTACTAATAAAAAGATTTACACAATAGATAACTTAAACAACGTTGCTGTCTTTGTCTGATGCGTTGGAAAAGTCACTTAACAGACAAAGACAGCATCGTTGTTTAAGTAGTTTTTTATTAGTCCTTACTAATACCCCTTGGTATGTATATATTTATTTAATCAAAGTATATACCATTGCTATCTATGCACTTTTGCCATCTCATAGGCAGTTCATTGATTCCTTTACTAAAAAAACCATTCGGACAGGAATCAATAAAATATTTGAAGGCGCTTTGGACTGCCCCATTGGAGTTGAACTTTTTCCCTTACAAGAAGTTATCCAAATTTCGAAAAAGAATGGTAATCTGTTGAAGGAAGGTCTGGGGAGTACGATGGATATCGTAGACATTGCAATTGAAGCTCCTTTTATTTGGTAGCCGTCTGTTGTGAAGTGTGTGGTCTAGCGTTGTTCTGAAGCAGCAGTGGCTTAGAGCGAATGACCAACCCTGGTTGTTTAGCAGCTAGCTTTTCCATCATGATTTGCAGTTGCTGGCAATAGACATCTGCCGTAATAGTCTGGCCAGATTTAAGAAAGCTGTAGTGAACGACACCGGCACTAGTCCACCAAACGCTCACAAGTAACTTTTTTTGAGTCAATTTTCGCTTGGGGCAGGCGTTGGCTGGTTCGCCAGGGTTCAGCCATTGCGATGAGCGTTTCCGATTATCGTACAGGATCCACTTTTCATCACAGGTAATGATTCGATTTTAAATCCCTTTATTATTGTGCCGGTTGAGTAATGTAACGCAGCAGTCGACGCGCGTTTGTCGGTTTGCTGCACTCAATTCATTTTTTTCATTTCTCAATTCATTCATTTCAATTCAAACTCTACTTTCAAGCTTTTTCACCTTCCCAATTTGCTTCAAGTGGATTAAAACAATTTATCACTAACACCGCAGCCTGCACACACACACGGACGTGGTTTGCGATGGATCAGCTTCCACAATAGCCATCAATTCTTCATTATCAACTTTGGTCTCCGGCCGTCCACGGGATTGTTTTGCAGGTCGCAGAACGAAAACATATGGAACCAAAAACGCACTGTGTATTCTTTTGCGACACCGCCGCCATACACATTATATATATATATATATATATATATATATATATATATATATATATATATATATATATATATATATATATATATATATATATATATATATATATATATATATATATATATATATATATATATATATATATATATATACTCGTATATATATATTATATAGAATATATATATTATAAAGAGAAGAAGACTATACTTAAAGAAAAGTTTAAACTGAAAGGCTGACAAAATACAATATATACGAGGGCGGCACTGAAAATTTCGGGAATCAAGGAAGTGACACAACATTACTATTTAAAAATGTATTTATTGCTTTTCGAAGTATTCTCCGCGAAATTTGACACATTTTTCCATACGATGGAACCAATCATTGAAGCAACCATTCCATTCGAAAGTTGGGGTCTCCAAAATGGCCGTTTTGTAGGCGTCCACAGCTTCTTCAGGTGATGAAAATCTCTAACCACGCAATTTATTCTTTATTTTAGGGAAAGTATAGAAATCATTAGGGCTTAGGTCGGGGCTGTACGGCGGATGGTCTAATAATTCTATTTCTTGCTCTAGAAACTCTTTTGTTCTGTGCGCGGTGTGAGAACTCGCATTGTCGTGATGGAGGATGATGCGGCGGTTGCAGTTCTCTTTACGGAGTTCAGAAACGACTTGTGGCAAACAAATGTTAGCATACCATTCTGAATTAACCGTTCTTTGTCCCTCAAGAGGAATAGTCGCAATATGGCCGGTTTTGGAGAAAAACGTGGCCACCATTTTTTTTGCAACACTCCGTGAACGAACAATTTTTGTTGGCTTTAACTCATTTTCGAACACCCAAACTCGTGACTGGTTTTTTGTTTCGGGTTCGTACGTGTATATCCAGGATTCGTCACCTGATACGATGTTGTATACAGCATTTGAGGATCCTGCGTGAAATCTTTCGAGAGTTCTGACGCACCAAGTAACGCGAGCCGCTTTTTGCTCTTCACAGAGCAAATGCGGTATCCATCGGGAAAACAACTTTTTTACACCTAATTGTTCATGCAAGATTATTTGTATTTGACTCATGCCAATGTATAAAGTTGCCTGAATTTCGCGGTATGTCACATGTCGATCTTCCTCAATCAGCTTACGCACAGCATTAACGTTTTCTTGGGTGACTGCAGTTTTTGGACGACCTTGACGGGGATCATCACTGAGCTTGACACGTTGAAATTGAGCAAACCAGCGATAAATTGTGGTTTTGGATGGGGCTTCATCACCAAATGCAGAAATCATCCGGTCAACACACTGTTTTTGTCTTAAACCACTTCGAAAGTCATAATAAATCATCGCTGTAGAATTTTCTCGAGTCAATTCCATTTTCTCAACGACTAAACAAGTTTGACAAGACCTTGTGACAAGACCGAGAATCTTTTTTTAAATAAATAAACGGTATTCGATTTTTACAAGCAAGGAGTTTTAAATTAAAAAGATTTTAATATGACAGGAACAGTGGAAATATTCCATTCCCGATACTTTTAGTGCAGCCTATGTACATAACTACTGGATTAAATACTTCACCGCAACACATCGCTACATTGAAAATATATTTAATTCATTCGTACAGGACCCACAAACAATACCTTCGTTCCTTACGCAAGGAATCACATATTTAAAGCCTAAGGATAATGGCACAACCAATCCCACAAAATACCGCCCAATCACCTGCCTTCCAACACTATACAAGATACTTACATCTATAATCACACAAAAACTGAATACACATATTATACAAAATAAACTCATACCGGAGGAACAAAAAGGATGCTCTAAGGGGTCTATGGGCTGCAAATAACAACTAATTATTGACGCCGAGATACATAACCAAGCTAAACAAAACCGTAAAAACCTATACTATTCATACATTGATTATAAAAAGACTTTTGATAGTGTTCCTCACTCGTGGCTGATACATGTTTTAAAAATATAATATAAAGTTGATAGTAAATTAATCCAGTTCTTACAATATATAATGTCTACCTGGTAAACTAAGCTTAACTTAAGAACTATTAATGCTAATTTCTGTACACCCCCAATTAAAATTAAACGCGGAATATTTCAAGGTGATTCACTCAGCCCTTTATGGTTTTGTTTAGCTCTCAATCCACTCTCCAAAATCCTAAACAAATCATGCTACGGATATATAATAGATAAACTGAACAAAATCAAACTAACCCACCTGCTTGCTCTATATGGATGATATAAAACTCTATGCAAACGACAGCCAACCACTGGAACACCTACTAAAACTAACTGAAAAATTTAGTTCAGATATTAAAATGACATTTGGGATCGAAAAATGTCAAAATAACTGCATTCAGAAAAGCCAGCACTCACAAACAGAACCTTTAAACTTAGAACTACAGGTAGGAATAATAGATAGTATGCAAGCAAAAGGTACATATAAATATTTAGGATATAATTATACAAAGCACAGCAATTAATCACAAGGATATTAAAAATACATTAAAATTTATATACAAACAAAGACTAAATAAAATACTAGCTACACAACTATCTGGTCGGAATAAAATTAAAGCCATAAATACTTACGCCATACCCATATTAACATACTCATTTGGAATCATTAATTGAACAGATACAGAACTAGAAGCTTTCAACACCACAACCCGAACTTTAAGCTATAAGCATCCATCACATCCATTCAGCAGTTGAAAGATTTATACTACAGAGAAAATTAGGACGCCGGGGTGTCATAGATATTAAAAATTTACACTATAACCAAATAGATAACCTGTGAACATATTTCTTAAATAAAGCTCAAACTAGCCAATTACATAAAGCAATAGTAAATCTTCCCCATAAAGGCACACCTCTACAGCTAAACAATAACACATTCAATCCAAAACAGAAAATATTGCAAGACGTTAATAAGATACAGAAGTGGAAAAGCAAAGCACTACATGGCAAATATCCTCACAATCTGGAACAAGAGCATGTAGACCAAACAGCATCGAACAGCTGGCTATCTAAAGGCAATACTTATATATGCTGAGACAGTAGGCTTCCTTATAGCGATCCAAGATCAAATTATCAACACGCAATTATTCAAAATATATACTTAAAGAACCAATAGACACAGATAAGTGTATATTATGCCATCAAACCACCGAAACAATAGACCATATTACTGGTGAATGTAGCGCACTAGCCAATAAGGAATACACTCACCGTCACGACAACGTAGCCAAACACATTCATCAATTACTAGCCATTAAATACAAAGTCATAGATTCACATACCCCTTACTATAAATACAAGCCTCGTAATTTCCTCGAAAATAGCACCGTAAAACTCTACTGGGATCGCGATATAGTTACAGACCGTACCATCTTAAGCAACAGATCTGACATAACCCTCACAATAAAATCTGAAAAAACAACTTACCTCATAGATATCGCCGTCCCTAATACCAACAATCTAAACCAGAAACACAATGAGAAAATACAGAAATATATTTCACTTGCAGACGAAATCAAGCAAAAGACTGTTTAATTATTCCCATCATTATCTCTTTAACCGGAGTAATACCTAAAACCCTTGCCGCTTCTCTAAAAACTCTAGACCTTCATAAAAACACATATATTCATATGCAAAAATCTATCGTTATAGATACATGCTCATTAGTTCGTCGTTTTCTTAACCCATCCTCATCTTTTTCTACATCTCAATCATAATTCTTCTTTACATGAACCAGGATACTTGGCAAAAGCCCATATCTGCGAGCATGTTTTTCGACCCGCTGAATACGACTTTCAAGTCAGTTTAGGCCGTTCGGCCTTCAATTTCTAGTAAATTGCAAAAAACCGCAAAAAATAGCGAAAATTCGATTTGGCAAGAAAAAAATTTTGAGATCTAAGGCAAGCATAATTTTCATGTATTTTGATCTGTTAAATACTAATTTCGATCGTATTTTAATCATAAAACGTTTTAAATCTAAAAAAATTGTAAAAAATCATCAATTGTTCAAATTGAAAAGAATTCAAATCAAATTGGGATTATCTTGGTATAAAAAATTGAAGGCTGGATGGCCTAAACTGCCTTGAAATTCGTATTCAGCGGGTCAAAAAACATGCCCGTAGATAGGTGGCGCCCGGTGTACAGACAATTTTTTTTTTGTGTGCGCCGGTGATATCGTTCGGTGATCGGTCATAATTTTTACCCGACTACAGCAGGTTATGATTATTCTCCTTACATATAAAAACAGCCAAATGCGTGTCAGACCACGTATAGAATAGAGGTCCGTAGTCCCCATTCATGACTTTATTTTTAATATTTGTAAATGTTTACATATTATTTCGTTATTTTTAACACGATTTTATTAGCTCGGGTTGTATGTATGTATGTATGTAACGGAATCTTTGAGCTTAATTTTCACCGGTTTCTAGACGTCTGATCAACTTGAAACTTTGCACACGTCTTAAGGACCGATGACAATGCAATAACCCGATAAAAATTTTCTAAACGTGTTTTTTTAGTTTTTTTTAAACTATTATATTATTGTAGGTACTAAGTTTTCCAAGCAAGCGCATTTTACAAGTTACGCCTCTATAACTTCTAAACTAACAAAGTTACCTAAGCCGTTATAATTTTTCTTTAAAGTTCATCACATTATCTAATCTAATGACATCCCACACTATGGGGAAGACGCGAGAAAAAAAACATTCCCACTTTACGTGTAGGGGCCAGGGGGTGGGTCCCAAAAAATATTTTTGTGATTTTATTTTAGCACTTTTTTGACGTGGTGAATACACATATCCATGTAAAATGTCATCTTTACCTTTAAAGCTAACCATTTGGAAGGTTAAAAGAGGATAAACGGACGGATGGACTGACGGACATGACGAAACTATTTAAGGATTCCGAGACGTGAACTACGGAACCCTAGAAATGTAAATTATATTTTAGGGCCTTTTGCACAATATACTGATAAGTGTCAGAAAGCTTATTTGCATATTTTGTCTCTGTCGTTCGATATAAAGTAAGCAGCGACGAAACTTCCGAATAAGCCGACACAATATGACTTGTAATAGACAAGATGGTGAAAGAGGTTTTTTTTCTATTGTTAAAATGTTTCTTTTAAAAACATAAAGTACGTTCTCAAAAGTTCATTGGCTCTATGTTCAGCATTCTAGATAATTTATTGATTGCCAGGGCAAAGTAAGGTCACTTGAGGACATTCCAAAAGGGAAGTCAATTTTATAGATCCATTTGATAAATTATGGCCACATACAGAGGATAAAGTACGCATTTTAAGTACAAACTCCGCGAGGTAACAGTTTAGGCATCAATTAGGCTAAATATCATATTATAATAAAGTTAAATACCATAAATCAGGCATAGTTAGTTAACCAGTCTACAAATTGATAAAAAGAAAAAAGGAAGAAGAATAAGAAGAAGAAGGAAATTATATTATAATAATATGCCTTTTAAGTCTAATTAGCTATATTTTCTACAAGTTTTTTTGTTTATTTAAAACAATGCGCAAAACTTCTCGGAGTACCGAAACGGCCAAGCCACATAATATTTCGACAAACGGTTAGCTCGCACCGCGACGATACGGGACGCTACGAGATCTTGCATTTTTAAGATAGTTATTCAAAATTTAATTTTATTTATTACACAAAAAGATATACGTTTCATATACCACCAGGCATACACTGCACACGCGCTGTGCAGCGCGGTGCAACCTGACATTCGAACTCTTACAATGAAACGTGTATCTTCTACTGTAATTAATAAAGTTAAATTTTGAATAGCTATCTTAAAAACGCAGCGCCATGTTACGTATCGTTTCGTAGAGATTGTAAAGTTATTCTAAAATATAAAGCTAGGGCGTGTATAGTGCGAAGCTTCGCTCTTTATTCTAAAATGGTCATTAATGGAAATAATGAACATACAGTGAATAGTATTAATAAACATCATCTATTGAAATTGAATAGATGATGTTTCATAATACAATTCACTTAATGTGGTCATTTTAGACCTGCTGTAGGTCGATCTGCTAATTATATTTTACAATAATAGTTTAAATAATAGTTACAGTCTCGTAATCTCGTTGTGTTAAAACAGCAAAATGGTATGCTCACAAACGTCAAACCAGTTTTGATTGGTACAAACTCCTAAAATCAGTGTATGATAATCTCAAGTCAAGATGATTAATTTATAATTTACTCGCTTTTGCCCGCAGCTTCGCCCACGTAAATACAGTATCCCACGGGAACCGTATATTTTCCCGTAATATAGCGTAAATATAGTATCGCATATTCCAATAGAATTCTGTATTTTTTTCGGGATAAAAAGTAGCCTATATTTTAATCCAGAGCCTAAACTACTACCAAACTAAACTTCATCAAAATCCGTTCAATAGTTTTTGCGTGAAAGAGTAACAAACATCCATCCATCCATCCATCCATCCATCTACACAAACTTTCAAATTTATAATATTAGTAGGATTGAGTCTAAGTTAAATACGGGAATTAGGGTCCTTAAAGCTTTTACCGTGCGTTGCGACCTAGCCATTCTTGGCAACACATGACAGTATTTTTGGTGGTAACTGGGAACATAGTTGTATGTTAACAGAATATACCATTTCCATTATTCCTCTTTGTTAAGTGGTGGCAGGTTTCACAGTCGTGACGCCTTCAGGATCGGTGATTTAGGTGACCTTATTGAAGTTAAACTTCTTTACGCACGCTTGACTAGGGGACTAAGCTGTTGAATGCGTGATGAGAGCGTTACGAAAAGTGTGATCGGCCGAGGCGAACGAAAGTTGAGAGGGAGATATAAGTTGTGAAGATGAAAAGGGAGAGATTTACATTTCGTACATTAAACTATAGGAGCAAGAGACAGCAGTGCATTTCGTCCATGGTTAGTTTGCGTGTTTTACTTTACTTGTGTGGTCTTAGCACACTCGTTTTTTACTGTTACACCTCCTACTCATATTGAGGAAAGATGAGTCTCAGCAGTGGAGACGTGATGATGATGATGGTGAAGTTGTGCTTACACAATGATGACCCCTTGTTCGGTTGTTGACCTCACCATTGTTGGTTTTCAAATCTCAACGTATAGTTTAAAAAATTCAATGACCCGAAACTACTGGGCCACTCGGGGTACTTAATCTTAATCTTAATCTTAATCTTAATCACTGGGTACTTAATGTACACTAATATTATAAAGAGAATTTTGTTTGTTTGCACTTTTGTTTGGATTTAAATTTGAATAGGCTCTGAAACTACTGGACCGATTTTGACGAAATTTCGCACACATACAAAAGAAAAGAATCACAAAAATATTTATCTGACCGGGATTCGAACCCACCGCATTCCGAATATTCGAACAAAGCAAAAACAATACGTTCGGTAGTACGGTTCCCGCAGGATTTTCTTTTGCATGCACAAAGTCGCGGAACATATTATGTATTATGTAATATAGTGTATTATTTATTT